>OZ030005.1:111657052-112159552 GCA_964023405.1 Apodemus agrarius
TCTCCTCTCTTGAGTAGTTCTTACTGCTTATATCACCTTAGGGAGGGGAAGGGCCTTATGAAATTTGGTAAGTTTTAGAGACTTCCTGAGACTTTTGAGTTGCTGACTGCTGGAATCTTAACCAACCTCCCTTTAGAACTTTCTTAGCCTTACTGACCCTTCCCTCCAGGATAGAATGTCTCAGTTCAGAGGAAACTGCTACACAAAGTTTCCTCTGATTGATGGATGATAATCAAATCTCATCTCTGCAGGTGAAGACAACCCACCAGGCCTGCAGACATTGTCATGGGACAGCCCTGTTATACCTCACAATCATACCGTTTATGCATTGTGGCCCAGGCTGTGTACATCTATTATATATATAAACCATGTGCATTAGAGAGGGCAGGGGCTGGAACGTGGCTTCTAGTGAGGAGGGAAGTATTGGTTGCTGAGTTCATGTTGTGAAGTTTATACAAGAAGTTTTCACCAAGCAACGTATTTTACTATAGTGAAGTTAGAATTCAGTGATATGCTGAAAATGAGGCCCATCTGGAAGGGTGTGCTAGGCCAAGCCCTCCAGTACACAAGGTGTCTATTGCTGTGACAAAATATCATAGCCAAGGTATCTTCTAACGGAAAGCACTTTAACTGGGCGTATGGTTTCAGAGCGTTAGCATCCATAATGGTAGAGCAGAATCATGATGTCAGGAGCAGCTGACAACTCACATCCTGCAAAAATAACATGGGCTTTTAAAAATCTCAAAGCCCACCCATGTGACACACCTCCTCCAACAAGGCTACCCCTTCAAATCCTTCCCCAAAAGTTCCAGCAATGGGTACCAAGTATTGAAACATATGAGCCTATGGGAGCCATCCTTATTTAAACCACCACATAGGGTAAGTGAGGGGAAAAGCATGGTGAGGAATCTTCATGTCACAGGATGTGTCTATATAGGGATCCATGTGTGCAGGGGTGTGCATGCCTACTGTTGTCTGAGTGTGAACTGTTGTTGTTGTAGATTGCCCTGCCTCTCATGAATCTTATCAAAGTTGTGCAGATCCATCAGCTGAGCACATCTGACACACCCCGAGGGCTGTGTCCCGAGAGAGCATTTACCCAACACATCTAGAGTATGCTCACTGCAGACTTTGCTCAGAGGTTGTGGTGGTTTAAATAGGCTCATAGATTTAAATGGTTAGTCATCAGGGAGTAATACTACTTGAGATGGATTAAGAGGCATGGCCTTTTTAGAGTAGGTGTGGCCTTGTTAGAGGAAGTGTGTCGTTAGGGGTGGGCTTTAGGGTTTCAAAATCTCAAGCCAGACCCAGTGTCTGGCTCTTGCTGTTGCATGTGGATCCAGATGTACTCCCCCAGCATTGTGTCTGACTGTGTGTTTCTGTGTTCCCCACCATGATGATAATGGACTAAACATCTGAAACGGAAAGTCAGCTCCCATGAAATGCTTTCCTTTTTATTTTTTATTTTTTTAAGAGTTGCCTTGGTCAAACTTAAAGGCTGCACTGACTTTTGGTGCCTGAGATTTGGTGATGAGTTCCCAGAAAGGCAACGTGACTTGGTCCCGACCTCAGAAGCACCAGAATACGTTCACCTTTAAAAATGACAAGTTTGATAAGAGTGTTCAGACAAAGAACATTAATGCAAAACTTCATGATGGAGTATGCCAACACTGCAAAGAAGTTCTTGGATGGCATGTAAAATACAGCAAATACAAGCCACTGTCAAAGCCTAAGAAATGTGTTAAATGTTTACAGAAGACAGTAAAGGACTCTTACCGCATTATGTGTAGACCATGTGCCTGTGAACTTGAAGTTTGTGCAAAATGTGGAAAGAAAGAAGAGATCATTATTCCATTTAATAAAGAACCAGAAACTTCAGAAAATACTGAAAATGGAGGTTCTAACCATACAAGAAGCTGCAAACAGAAGGAAGACAGTGATGAGGACTTAGATGCTGGGTCTGACTCGGATGGCGAGGATGGGGCCACTCAGGCCTGACAGCACCGAGTCAGCTGCAGGGGGAGTCAGAAAAGGCTGTCCCAGAGGCAGGACGGGCTCCTGAGCCACGTCCGTATTTATCACATTTGAGTAACAGGATCTTAAAGGTTTTCACAGTAATACTTAAGCTGTGTATACAGAATATGTGTGGGCACACCATGGTGTGTTATATAAAACCTATAGAAATTGTTTAGAAAATCATATTATCTAATGTCAAATTATTCAGTGTTAAGAATTGGTGATTATATCAGAACTATCTCATGGAAAACTAAGATGACTCTCGGAGTACATTTCCATGACCAGACCTCAGGTATGTGACTTCTTTAGCAAAAGCCACATACTTCGTACAAAGCAAAACAGTTTATTTTTACACACACGTATACAATCATGCGTAATGATTTTCCTTCAAAAATATTTTTATATACTTCATTCTATTTCTTTAACTTTTCCTAGATTGGAAATATATATTTAGGAAAAATGTGTAGACTGGAAAATGTGTTACTATCTGGAAAGGAAAACCTAACATCCTTACTGGAGTAGAGATACTTGCAGTATCAGAAGCTCCTGTGATGCTCTCCCTCATAAGCTTATCCTTCCCAGAATGCCATCATCCTGAATTATCACTTTATTGGCAGTGTTTTACTTGTAAACAGTTAGCGTCATCTGATTATTGAAATCTGTGTCCTTGTCTTTAAAACCCCAAAGCTACAGAACAGTGACCAGGTGCTATAATGAACTTTTCCACACTCTTTAGCCAGATTCCCAATTTTAATGTTTTACTATGTTTCCTTTGCGTTGTTATCTCTATGAATGTATATATGATGCACATGTACATGTACATATGTGTGTATATATTTGCTGAGCCATTGAAATAAATGGGAAACCGTGAAAAAAAAAAAAAGAGAGTTGCCTTGGTCAGGGTGTCTCGTCATAGCAATAGAACAGTGGTAAGGTGAAATCATCATATAGATAGTAGATTCAAAAGCCAGGACCTGGTTCCAGGTCAGTTAAATTCAAATCAAGCACTTTATCACCAAGCTGTAGGCCCGCTCCAGTCCCTGTTGCATAGATGGCTGGGAGGGAGGAGACAGCCAGGAGGAACACGCAGCTGTAGGCACAAGCGGCATTCCAAAGACTGCTTCATCCACACCTCCTCAAAGCCGCATGCTCTGGTACAGGGGTGGTCTTCCCCCGTCTTCTGAGGTCATTTCCCTAGGCATAGACCTCTCTCTTCAGTTCTCATAGACTGAAGGATCACCCCAAACCAACCGTTCCTGCTCCTAAATTGTCTCAGAGATGGAAGGCTCTGGTCAACTCCTGGTCAACCAATTGAGGAGGAGCATGTGGCCCCAACAGGAGCAGCTCCGGGCCTGGCTCTGCTGCTTCCCGGCTCTGTGAGTTTGGGTCAGTCACTTTACTCCGCTGAGTGACTTCCTCCTGGTCACTTTACTCCGCTGAGTGACTTCCTCCTGTGGTCTCTGTCCATCTGTTACTGTAACAAGCACCGGACACAGTCGGCTTATAGCAGAGAAAGGTGTACTCCAGCTGACAGTTTGGAGGCTTCAGCCTCTGGTTTGTTGGCCCTGTCACTTTTGTGCTCCTAACAAAGCAGTGATGAGAGAGTGTTGTGGGGCAATCCCACTCACCCCATTACTGAGACTCAAAATGAGAGGAAAGAAAGGGCTTCCAGGATGACTTCATCCCCAGGGACTCGAAGACCTCCCACTAAACTCCACCTCTTAAAGGCCTCACAACCTTCAATAATGTCTCTCTGGGGAACACACCTTCAGCACATGGTCGATGGGGGGCGGGGGGCAGTCACCCTGGGAAGTATACCAGTCCCTGAGTCCCTGTGTTATGGTGTGCCCAGGTCTGAGTTAGCTAGCCTGTGGACTGGTATGCAGGGAGTGTCCAGGCCACAGCCATATTATTAGTCACTTCAGACACAGGATCTGGGCTCAAGCCCAGTGATCCCTCCCCAGGGGCACAGAGAGGTTCTGGGCCAAGTGCTTTCCAACCAGTCCAATGTCAAGAGCTAAATTGGAAGGCTGCATCCTGCCATTGTCCCCATACCGCAGTCCCAAGTCAAAGAGATGACGTCATGAAAATGGCTGGCTTTACTCTGAAGCCACACTGGGCAGGGAAGCCCTCCCAGGGAGCCCCTTCTCTCTCTCTCACCCTGAAACCAAAGGAGGAACCAAATGCCTTGAAATTTTAGGAGGCATCGAATGATCCCCATTTCCTGCCGTACCCTCTACATTCTTCAGACTGCTATCATCTCAAACACAAGAACACTATTTCCATCGTGAAAACTCCACTCTACATTGACTGGCATTCCTCTACACACCTGGGGCCAGTTTCTTTGATTTACCTGGGCCACCTGCTCCTTGGCTTTGCTTTCTGGAAACCATCCAGCGGAATCAGGAGGCTCTCCTGAGGTTCCATCATCTACAGATACTGGGCAGAGGGTAAAACTAACACCAGCCCTCTAGTTAGCCTCAGATTTAAAGTACTTAGGGCAATGCTTGCCTTGATGTGACCAAAACAACAACGATGACCAAGCCCGCTCAGTCGGTCAACAGGTTCTCCAGCGCAGGAGTGAGGATTGAAAAGAAAGAGACAATTAGACAAAACTGCAGTATGACACTAGTCAATTCTGAGACTGAAGGCGGGTTGAATAATTCTCAACCCATTTTTATACCAATTTAATTAATGCATGAATTAAGATCAATAGCAGTACAATGAGGAACAAGCAAGACAGTAAACACAAATTGTCAAGGCAATAAGCAAAGTCCTGTGGCAGTTGTTTCCAAGCGCTTGTCAGGATGACCAAAATGCCTAAGCCACTCCCTTGCTCAAGCCCAGAATCTTGCCTGAAGCTTGTTCTCTCCTTCCACCCTAAGATAAAAATTCCTAGCTGGGTGGTGGGGGGTGCTCGCCTTTAATCCCAGCACTTGGGAGGCAGAGGCAGGCGGATTTCTGAGTTCGAGGCCAGCCTGGTCTACAGAGTGAGTTCCAGGACAGCCAGGACTATACAGAGAAACCGTCTTGAGCCCACCCCCACCCCCCCAAATCCTGCCGTAACCTATGTCAGATTCCTGCTTGAAGCCCTTGTCCTTGGCCAGTGTCAAGTTCCTGCCAGGCAGCCTGGCACCCCAATAAGGCTCTCCACACAACAACAAACCTAACAAAAGCAACTTAGGGAGAACGGGCTTGTTGGGCTCACAGTCGCTGGAGGACGGGGGCTGCCTGGCCCTCCCGGGCAGGGGCGTCATTGGGAGCTTGAGGCTACAGTTGCCTTGTGTGGACAGTCAGAAAGCAGAGGACGATGAAGGCTTTTGCTCAGCTTCTTTCTCCTCTGCTATCAGCCCAGGACCGCAGCCCATGGAATAGCGTTGCCCACACTCACAGTGGCTCTTCTCCACCTCCATTAACCTAATCTGGACCTTAAACAAACCCAGAGATTCGTTTCCACGGTGATTTTAAACACCATCGAGTTGTCAGTCAAGACTAGCCATCACATTGGATATATGAGAAGACCCCTAGGGGCTGGAGAGATGACTCACCAGTTAAGAGCACTTACTGCTTTTAAAGAGGACCCAGGTTCGATTTCTGAAAACCACAGGTAGCTAACAACCATCTGTAACTCCAGTTGCAGGCATCGGACCTCCTTTTCAGGCTTCTGTGGGCATCAGGCACGTAGGTGGTATTCAGACTTTCGTGCAGGCCAAATACCCATATACATAATAAATAAATAAAAAGAAATATGTGGAACACCACAGACAGACTGAGACCTGTGATCACTTTGTCCAAAGCCAGCCACCACAGTGAAAGCAAATGTGTCTACAGCCACAGAGTCACTGGTGGAAGGCCTTGGGAATCAGCATTCAAGAGCAGAGAGTGGGTATGTCCTGCGAGAGTGGCTGATTCTGCTGAGATAAAGTTGCCAGCCTGGCTGTGCTGTTTTGCAGACTTTCCTGGTTTGAATTCCCAGCAGGTAACCTTTCTTCTCCTTTGCAGCCTCTGGGGCATCTTCCTATAGCAGCTTCTCCAGGTACCAGTCAGGTTCCAGTCCCGACAGACACACTTTAGAACTATACAGAGCTTTAACCAGGTACTCAGGCCCAGCCTGGACCAACTGACTCTTAGTAGTCTCTGGGGATGGAACTCAGGCATCACTGTGCATTAAAGCAAAGAAAATATTATTGAGGCTGGATTTGTAGCTTTGTGGGAGAGCACTCAGGTAGCAGGCAGGCCCTGGCTTTGGTCCCCAGCACTACAAGTTAATTATAAAAAAAAAAAAAAAGGTTTACTCTTACTAGTGTTTTGTAGGTGCTCAGTTTCCATAACAAAATATTTAAGATGGATACTTTATAAAGAATATTAGGGAACCGGGGAGATGGCTTAGTAGGTAAAATGCTTCTCGGCAAGCAACGAGGGCCTGAGTTCAGCTGCAGTGAAAAGCTGGTGCATAGTGTAATCTCAGCACAGGAAATGCAGAGCAGGAAGATCTCAGCAGGTCCTTGGCCCATCAGACTAGCTGAGTAGAACTAGAGCCGTAGGGTAGGGTGAAATCCTAACATAGAAATCCTAACATATACACATATACACGGGGGTGGGGGGTGGGGGGGTGGACAGAGAGACAGACGTGTATGCATACAGATATATTACATATATGCAAACACATACAGATATACATACACATACAGAAAGTACACACACATACAGAAAGTACACAGATATACATACACACATAAACATACATATCTGTACATACCTTTGTACACACATGCATGCATACACACACACAAATACACATACCCAATACATTACTACTGAGTAGGCACCTATAGCCCATTCACTCCTGGGACACCGTGGAGCACCGCTGTGCTGGCACTTTCCACAAAGGGCGGTCAACAGGCGCCTCTAACTCAGGGGCTTCTCTGCCACCCAGGAATACAGGTGAGCTCATTTGTGATTGGCAGTTTCCTCCACATGAGGGAAGTGAACAGAGGTGCCCTGGCTTCATCAGATCTTAGGTCATGGATAGCTATACTGCCTGGCCCAGCCTGGTCAACATGCACAATCATGAGAAAAACCACGTGGTGGTGGCGGTGGTGGTGATGGTAGTGGAGGTGGTAGTGGTGGTGGTGGTGATGGTGGTGGAGGTAATGGCGGTGATGGCAGTGGTGGTGGTGGTGGTGGAGGTAATGGCGGTGATGGCGGTGGTGGTGGTGGTGGTGATGGTAGTGGAGGTGGTGGCGGTGGTGGTGGTGGTGGTGGTGGTGGAGGTAATGGCGGTGATGGCTGTGGTGGTGGTGGTGGTGGAGGTAATGGCGGTGATAGCGGTGGTGATGGTGGTGGTGGTGGTGGTGGTGGTGATGGCAGCAGCGGTGGCAGCGGTGGTGGTGAGGTGATGGTGGTGGTGGCGGTGGCGGTGGCGGTGGTGGTGGTGAGGTGATGGTGGTGGAGGTGATGGCGGTGTGGCGGTGGTGGTGGTGGTGGTGGTGGTGGTGGTGGAGGTGGAGGTGGTGATGGCAGCAGCGGTGGCAGCGGTGGTGGTGAGGTGATGGTGGTGGAGGTGATGGTGGTGGTGGTGGTGGTGGTGGTGGTGGTGGTGGTGGTGGTGGAAGTGGTGGTGGTGGTGGAGGTGATGGTGGTGGTAGTGGTGGTGGTGGAGGTAATGGCAGTGGTGGTGGTGGTGGAGGTGATGGCAGTGATGGTGGTGGCGGTGGAGGTTGTGGTGGCAGAGGTGACTGATGGTGGTATGTGTGTGTTTGTAGAGGTGCATCTGAGGTCAGCCCGGGGACCTGCCTTTCCCCGCCTTCTCAGAGCTGGAATTATGAGCATGCACTGCCATTCATCGGAGTTACAAGCATTATTACCACACCCTGGTCTAACATGGCTCCTCATGCACCCTTGGCAGGCACTTTACTGACTTTGACATCTTCCCAGCCCTTACAGTGGGCTTTGAGCAGCTACATTTTAAGGTGTTTTGTTACAAGCCTGTAAGTAGCAGGCACTTCACAGACCACTGGGAGAAGGAGTAAGAGCAAGGCTTACTTTTCCTGTTGAGAGGCATATAACAAATACTTTAGATTTTGAAAATCATAGATAGTAAGGTCACTTGCACATTTAGTACCAAAAGCAGTCACAGATGTGATGTTAGGTGTTTGAATAAACCTTTATTGACAGTGGCTAGCAGGCTAAGGTTTGTCCTACCTAAACACATGAGCCTGTGCACATACAGCTCCATGAGAAACATGTATCTGCCTGTGTGTCAGTGTGTCCCCGTCTGGGCTCTGTGAGGAAAGCAACAAACTTAACCCAGGCAACACTTCAACACAGTGCTCCGAGGGTTTCCTGCTTCTGTAGCAAGGAGAAAGGGAGGCCTCGGAGGAATCCAAGAGAAGAGACAGCTGCTGTGTCCTTCGTGTTTGTCTCTGGATTAAGTCTGGAGGGAAAGAAGGCGAGTGGCTGGGCTACTGTGGAGCCAGCCGCCCACACTTTCCCCTTCGGCTAAAAGAGAAATGAAATCACCCTGGGGGTGGGGGTGGGGAAGAGAAGCCGTAAAAATCAAAAGGAACCAGGGAGCTTTTAAAGAGAGACTTGGAGAAGGCTGTACACCCCTCCCGCGGGGCAACTGTGGACACTGGACTGCCCGTTTCATTTTGATCCTCCCCCTGGGACTCTCAAAGGGTAACTTCCTGCTTGAGTCATTTCTCTGGCTGAGTTTAAAGAGCTAAGACTACAGGAGCTGCTGAGAGGGTTTTTTTTTTTTTGTTTTGTTTTGTTTTAATGAGCCTGCAGATGTGGGTTCAAAACCTGACATGTACTTCCTTGAGGCCTATGACTTCGTTCTGCTAAGCCAAGAGCTCCTCATCGGTAAAGTGGGGTGGCTCCTAGAGCCTCCTCCTGGGACAGTACCATTAATGAGAATTGTGTGTCCAATGTTTGACCCAGAGCTTTGTGCTTATGAAGCATTTCCCCAAGGCGGCACCCTGAGACAGACCTTTAGTGTTCTTATGGGATTCCATATTTTAGAGATGTCATCCCCAACACCTCTGGGCTATGCTAGGTCTGTTTATGATGTCATAGAAACCTGTTTCTTTGCCTTAAAGCATGCACCTTTATTGGCCCTTGTGTCTGATAACAATCTCTCTCTAGCCACCCATACGTAAGCTCCAGACACAGGAGGTTCTGTCTACTATCCATTCCATTGCTGTTCTCTGCACAGGGCCAATATATTTGATATATTTAATATATTGATATTTGATATATACTTCTTAGCTCCCAAAGGAGAGATCCTCTAAAGCAGCAATTCTCAGCCTTCCTGATACTGTAGCCCTGTAACAGAGATCATGTTGTGGTGACCCCAATCATAAAATTATTTTTGCTACTACTTTATAACTGTAAATTTGCACTGTTATGAACTGTTTTATAAATATCTTGTTTTCCCCCAGTGGCCTTAGGCTACCCCTGTGAAAGGAAAGGATTGTTCCATCCATAAAGGGGTTGTGACCCCCCCCCCCCAGATTGAGAACTTATAGGCTTATGGGCAACATCCAGATGCATTAGTTAGGTTAGGATAGGCTAGGTTAGGCTGTGTTGTAGGGACAAGAAACCCCAATGTTTAGCCCAATGTTGGCCTGACATCACAAAGGCTGACTTCTCAGCTGTCTAAATATAATTCCTGTGACTTACAGGCAGCGATTGTGTGTTAATGACTCAGCTGCAATTTAAGATGCTGTCGTTGTATCTGGTCAATGTTATTGCCCCTGCAGGGTCAAGCACATGTCTCTTCTGCTCCCTACCCTTGCATATAATTGATCACTTGGCCCTGTGCATCTACAGGGGACTTTGAAGTAGAGAATTACACATAGCTAGCAAGCATGTGGAAGAGCATCTGCTTTAGAGGGCTCAGACTCTGAGGGCAGTTTCAAGTATCTGTGAATACGGAGAGGAAATCCCAATGCTTTCTGAAGACTTAGAAAGAACAGATCACTACTAACTAGCAGGCTTCTGAAAACCAGGTCAAATAGCATCTCAGCATCCTTAGATGCTGATCTTAGAGTGATCAGCTCTAAGACCCACTCCAAGACCCACCCAAACTGTGAATGCCCAGGTCTTCTGCATACAATGGCAACAGCAACAACAACAACAAAATGGACAGTGACTCATACCTGTAATCCTAGCACTCCAGAAACCCAGTTCTAGGTGACGCACAGCTACAGAGTGAGGTCCTTCCTCCTAAAACTACGAATGTCTCACGTGTTTTCTGAATCTATGTGTGCCACAGCATACATGTAGAGGTCAGAGAGCAATGTTCAGAAGATAGCCCCTTCTGGGTAGCAGGAGTCAGCTTAGCTTGACCGACTTTGGTGATGAACAGCTGTGTGGAAGTGTAAGCTGAATAAACTCTTTCCTCCCCAACTTGCTTCTTGGTCATGATGTTTTTGCCCAGGAATGGAAATCCTGACTAAGACAAATTGGTACCAGGAGTGGGGTATTCCTGTGAAAACCTGACCATGTGTTGGGGAGGACTATGGAAGGACTTTGGAACTTTGAGTTAGAAGAGCCATTAGGATTTTAAGAGCTCTGTGGAATGTTATGTTGGAGCTTGGAAGATAATGCTGAAAACAGTGCAGAAGATGGAGGCCTGGCTTGTGAAATTTCAGAGGGAAAATTAAAGATTCTTATTAGGAATGTTACTGTTCTGATTGTGAAGATTCTGTGGTTTTGGTTAGCTGGGCTGAAGAACCAGCTGTGATTAACAAGATGCCAGAACTACTAAAGCAAAACCTTTGCATTACTGGGACTATTGATGCTGGTTAGCTGGAGCTAAGAAATTAGCGGTGATTAAGAAGAGACCAGCATCATTGAGGTGAAATCTTCTGGTAAGTGTTTCTAAGAGCACACAGAGGCTGTGTTCCAGAGACAGCCAAGGTTGTACTATGTGCTGTGGCTGTACTTGGTAATGTAAGAGTCACCCAGGTGGTACTGGTTTTGAAGGCATGGAGGGGTCATGAAGAGCAGCTGAGGCTTGACACTGAGAGAGGCTGTCGAAGGACATTGGTAAAGGTGCAGCCTCAGTTGCAATTGATGGCCTAGGATTAAAGAGTCATGAAAAAGAACTGAGGCTTGGCACCATGAAGCGAGCCTATGAGAGGATATTGGTGAAGCCTAGTTACAGTAGAAGACAATAGTGTTTTGGAGATGCCAGTATCATGAGATGACCACCAAGAACAACAGCAGTAGTGAAATGCAGGCAACTGGAACCAAGAAAACAAGGTGTGTGCTACTAAGGACAGGGCTGGAAAAGTGACTCAAGCCCTTGGAGGAAGCCAGAATATCATGAGTAGATCCAAGATATTGGACAGTTGGTGTTTGATTTTGCTTGATTGTGAATGTGCCTTGATATTTTTCTCTCTTGAAGAAAGAAGGTATTTTAGTGGAGCCCACAGAAGAGACTTTAAATTTGTAAAAGACCTTGAATTTTAAAAGATATTGGATATTTTAAAGGGATTGAACTTTTAATATGCAAGACTGTGGGACTTTCAAAGTTATTTAGATCTTGGGGATAAATAAGAAAGTAAGGGTTGAGGCTTAATGGTGATGTTTTTGTGTGTCAAGTTGACACAAGCTGGAGTTATCACAGAGAAAGGAGCTTCAGGTGAGGAAATGCCTCCATGAAATCCAGCTGTAAGACATTTTCTCAATTAGTGATCCAGGGTGGGAGGGCCCATTGTGGGTGGTGCCATCCCTGGGCTAATGGTCTTGGATTCTATAAGAAAGCAAGCTGAGCAAGCCAGAGGAAGTAAGCCAGTAAGTAACATCACTCCATGGCCTCTGCATCAGCTCCTGCTTCTTGCCCTGCTTGAGTTCCAGTCCTGACTTCCTTTAGTGATGAAGAACAATGTGGAAGTGTAAGCTGAATAAACTCCTCCCCAACTTGCTTCTTGGTCATGACGTTTTGTGCAGGAATAGAAACCCTAAGACAGCACCTTTATCCGGGGAGCCATTTTGTCATCCTCAGATATAATTTCCTAAATGTATTATTGTATGTGTGCATATAAGTGTACATGTGGGTATGATCATGCCACAAGTGTGTATGTGAGGATCAGAGGGCAACTTTTAAGAGTCAGTTCCCAGCAGGCTTTCTGGACAAGTGTTTGTACTAGCTGAGCCATCTTGCTGTCCTCCATACTCTTTCTTTTCTGTTTTTCCCCTGAATCTTTGATTTGAGGATGGCTGAACTCACAGATGTACAAGCTATGGATATTGAAAGAAAACTGTATTTATCAGAAAGAGCATGGGGCTCACACAGTCTTTGCCCATGTGACATCTGAGAGGCAGTGTCATGGGTCTGTAGTTTCTTGCCCTTGAGATTTGGAAGGCTGCTCATCTCCAGCACACTGGCCATTTGGCTCCACGGCAGAAATGTCTTGATGCTTTCATTTTGATAAGGTATCGAGAGCCACTCATTAGAGACCCAGTTCCTGATTTGAAGTGACTAATGATTAAATAAGCCACGAAGACAAACATCTTTAAAGAGATTAGATCCTTAAAAGCTTTTGGTTGGGTCTGGAAGGCAAAGGGATTCTTGGGTTCTTTCCCCCTGGCTTCAGTGGAAGGTGACTCAATGGACTTGAATTTCTTCTTCAGGACCAGCTCAGAGTCACTGCACCTAAAGAGGGGTTGGAGGGAGAGAGTGAGCTAAACGATAGCTAGAAGCTGGGCAGTGATCTGTTCTTGGGCAGCGATCTGTTCTTCTGTCTTGGTTTCATGAGAACCTTAGTTCTGTCACCAGGACCTGTGTTTGTGTTAAACAGCCAGATGTGGCGGTACATGGTTGGGATGTCAGTACTGGAGAGGTGGAAACAGGTGAATGGGTTCTGGGGGCTTGGCAGCCAGTCAGTTTAACCAACTTGGTGAGTTCTAGGCCACTTGGAGACTAGGTTTCAAAACAAAAACAAAACCAAACAACCAACCAACAAAACAAATAAACAGGAGGCAGATGGAGCCTGAAAATTACACCTGAGGTTAACCTCTGACTGCCACATGCATTTGCACAAATATGCATGCACACCCACATCTGGCTTCACACACACACACACACACACACACACACACACACACACGGGGCGTGTGCATGCACCTGGATAAAGTCACTGGATGTTCACCCACATCTGGCTTCACACACACACACACACACACACACACGGGGCGTGTGCATGCACATGTGGATAAAGTCATTGGATGTTCATGAAAAGAGTTAGCATTTTATGAAGCCAGGCAATAACTACTGCACATTGAATCTTGAATGTCTTTCCCTGAAGGCCTTGTGTTAAAGACTTGGTTCCCAGCCCATGATGTGATTGGAAGGGAGGCAGGGGGTTTAACGGCTGTGCAGTTAGGTCTGGTAGGAAGAAGTTAGGCCACTGGGGATCATGCCACTGAAGGGAAGCTCAGCCCTGTCTCTTCCTTGATAATCCCCTATGGCAATGATGGAGTAGCAACAGAGCCAACTGACCAGAGCCTGAAGCTTCTAAGACTGTGTCCAAGTAGACGGTTTCTTCCTCTTCTTCCTCCTTTTCTTCCTCCTCCTCCTCTTTCTCCTCCTCCTCCTCTTTTCTTCTTCTTCTTCTTCTCCTTCTCCTTCTCCTTCTTCTTCTTCTTCTTCAAAGACTTTATTTTATTTATATGGATACACTGTAGCTGTCTTCAGACACACCAGAAGAGGGCATCAGATCCCATTACAGATGGTTGTGAGCCACCATGTGGTTGCTGGGAATTGAACTCAGGACCTCTGGAAGAGCAGTTGGACTTGACTGTGTCTGGTATTTTGTCAGTGACTGAAAGCAAGCGTATGGGGGATGCGCTCTCCTATGGTAGATTGTAGGAGGGGGTGGTGTCTTTCTTTCTGATAGTGAAGCTTTTCTCTATGGAGAAGTTTTGTTATGACTCCAACATCTCTGTTTGTCTCTGTCTTCCTGAGGTTAGAGAAAGGAGAAGTGCATGAAAATGGAAGCCCCATGCCTGCTGAGCAATAATGCTTAGCCTGTGTCTCTCAGCCCAATAGTTCTGCCCATTATCATCTCTGCTGTCGACCCTTCAACCTTTCTGTCTCTGCCAGGGATCAGATATGACAAATACCAACTGGTTCCATCATTCTTGATGTTGAAATCACAGGCAGAAGGTTCTGGAAGGGCCACCAGACAGAAGTCAGTGGTTAATGACTCTAGTCTAAATTCATCCATGGAGTTCTGCCCTGGCTTAGTCTGCACTCTCTAAGGTTCTGATCTCATTGGCATACGGCGGAAGATACCAAGTTTGGGTATCTTGCAAAGTCTCTGGTGTGTCCTAAGAAAGCTAAGACTGGGACCACTGAGAACCTGAGCCTTGTGCCTGGAACTCTAGCAATTAAGACAACTGGAGAACATTTGGTGAGAAGATGAAGCCCTGTGGAAGAAGGAAATGGCCATGGGCAAGCCTCTAACTGGATGGACCTCTTTCTATGGATAGCTACTCCAAGTGTTCAAAACTGCAGTCAGCCTTGGTCTCACTGAGAAGAAAGTCTTGTGAGGGAGAAACAATGGACTGAGGCTTGAGAGGGATTCCCCTCTTGTAAACTCGCCCTCTGCTTGTTCCAAAACTCGGGTGTGCAGATCCTATGGGCAGACTGCTAGTATCTGACTCACACTTCCCCCATGCTCGTGTGTGTTGATCTTCCAGCACCTCTCTCAAGGGGTGAGTTTTTGTTCTCATGTTGAATATTGGAGTGTGATGCTTTCAAAAATATTAACTGACTTAACAAAATAATGATAATCATCATCATGAATAAACACAATCCTGAGACAAGGCACACCTATCAAGATTATGGCATGCCAATTTAGGCCAGTCTAAATCAGGTAGGTATGAAATGGTAGGTCGTCTACTGCTCCCTTTTCTGGTAGAATCTTCTGGAATATGTTTCTAAGGCTTTGTTTATTGGCAGATTCTATGGCAGGTAACCACGAATATCCATTGGCCTTTCCCATTTTGCTCAGTGCTGCTTAAAGCCACCCACCAGGCTTTTTCCCAGCGTCCCTTGCAAGCATGTCATGTGACAGGGCTCTGTCCAATAGGAAGCGAGAAGAAGTCCTTTGCTTTCCAGTCAGTTTTCCTCTCGCTTAACAAGTTAGCTGTAGGAAAAGATAGTGGTTCTTGTGGAATCTTGACACATAATGCCTGAGGATAAGATAAAACTATCTGGAAAGCCAAAGAACAAAGGTGCCCGGATCCCAAATCATCCCTTAACTGTGGAACCCTACCCAGGCTGCTAGAGGGGGTGGGTTTTGAAATCCTTACTTGTCGATGTCTGTAGATTAGGCTTTTATAAGCGTAGCCATACGAAGCCTTTCCTCCATGCTCTTCTGGATTGGCCTGGGTCTTAACATCTCCCTCAGTCCCTATGGTAGAGGCTTGGTCGTCTGGCTATGGTGTTATGGGCAGATGGTGGAGCCTTTGGGAGTTGGGCCATAGAAAAAGAAGGCTGGGTCATTAAGAGCAGATACTGTGACTGTAGCTCCTTCCTTTCCTTAGTTCATGGTGACTGTGAGGTGACCAGTTTTCCTCTGCCACAGTTCCCTCACCGTGAGGTTTGGTATAGTCTTCTGCAGGGGCTCAACTTCCTTGGCATGGCTATTCCTTACCTGTCTTTAGATCTCTACTTAGGTGCCACCCCCTCCGAGCAGCCCTCCTGGAAATCACCCTAGGAGGTGTTGGTTTCCTTGACTTCCCTGCTCAGTACCCTAGTCCCCCATCTGTAATTTGGAAGCTTGATTGCCAGCCCCTGTCTGTAAACCTGGAGGAGTTTGGAGGACAGTGTATGTCTTTGCTATCTCTGTGCTGTCTTCAATGGCCTGGGACTTTTCAATTTTAATTGAAAACCAAATAAAACATACTCATCCACTTTCCCTGAGGCTTAACCCACAACTAATGCCTAGTCATCATCGTTAGCTGCAGCTTTCCTTGAGGCCTACCTGGCTGAGATGCCAACTGTCCAACTTGGTCTCCAAGGTTCCATCTCAGCTAAGCTGGGTGTTTTCAGTGTTAGCAGTTAACCATGTTAAGAGGGCCCCAGGGCCCAGGCAGTTTCTGGGCAAAATGTTTGAACTATGAATTAGCCACAGGCCAATACTTGTCTCATGTTGGGGGGGGGGCACTGGTAGGGGCACAGCTGTCTGTCTGCAGGGTGTTTTCTTCTACATGGGCAAACAATTTTCTCCAGCAGGATTATGCAACAGAGTTCCAGAAAAGCCTCTGAGGCAAGCTGGGGAAGTGGCTGAGCTGGTAACGTGATTGCCACCCAAGCAGGAGGACCTGAGTTTAATCCCCAGAACCCATCACACACACACACACACACACACACACACACACACACACACACGGGGTGGGGTGGGGGAGGGTTGCCACTGAGGTTTGTGCAAAGAAGTTAAAGCTAGTCTAGGAATGGGCACCGGCACCCAAATCCCCAAGGCCTACACACAGTCCAGAGGTTTCCACAAGTTCCTTTATTGATATAGCAAAATTGGAAAGAACAAGGTCCCCAAGTGACCCACAGGATCAAAAGTGCAAATACACTCCACTTCGAATGAAGATGAGTGACAGACAGGCCTTGACCACTGGGGCCATGGAAATTGTGTGATGAGGACATCCTTAATCACACAGTTACTATAGCAGCCAACCAGGTCTGATTAACTCTTTGGTCTCTTTTCTTGGAACAAACTTAGGCTGTAACTGTGACCCCAAACTGTATCCCAATATGCAGTTTGGGGTCAGAAGGCACGTTTAAAACAGCCAGAGCTGGAATGCTTTGAGTCAAATGACTGAGCCAAGACATCTTTTTCCCCCCCAAAAGGTGCTAAAATATCCCTGCATATCTAATACTTCCAGAACCAGATTACATGTTAGTTAGCTGCAGATCTCGGTCTATTTTTTTCTGTGTACATGATCTGGAATTTATCACCCTCTCTTGACTTACATACTAGCATTACTCCCACCCCACTGTGTGCCATAAAAAATAAATAGATATGTCAAAGTTACAGACAAGCGAAGAAAGAAAATAACTAACACATACCACAGGGGTAACACTGAGCCAGTTTCCCTTTTGAGGATGTCAGAAATTTGGGTGAGGTTCATTTTTTCCACCACAGGAGAAAATTTTCCTTTGTGTATACCTGGGGGAAAAAACTCTTTGTCAAGGTCAAAGGCGGGAAGCACAGTTCTGTGGAAACCATGACTTCCTCTGGAAGGTGACAAGAGACGCTTCGGGAGGAGGCTCAGCTGGTGCTCATTTTGGTAGGAGACACTGAGTCAGAAAGGAATAGAAAGACTGCCAGTGTGCTTGGAGGTTGGAATAGTACAAATCCATGCAATTTGGCCCAAAGTTGGAACACTGGCTGTTGATTTTGTTTTTTGCTTTTGCTGGTGTTTAATGTCTCCAACCAACATTGTGAAGTCCCAGGCTAGGTTACCATGGACAACAACAATGACAAAAAAAATTAATTTTCACATAAGAGCCAAATACAATGAAAGAAGTTATTCTGCAATTCTTCTTCATTACTCATCTGCAGCCTCCAGCCAGGCTAAGAAGTTGACCTCAAATCACCAGCCAAAAAGAAAAAGAGAAAGAAAAAATTGCCCCAAGTGGTTTCGCTGGGATTTTAACTGGAGAGCCAGGCTTGCATGGGAGCCCTACCAGGAACTGGGGATAAATGTTATCTGTAGCTGTGTTAATTTTTTTCTGCTGTTATTCCTATAACAAAGCTTAACTCTGAGAGATAAAGTAAAATGAACTCACACACCTCCACTTATATATATATAACCATCATCTCCATGGCGAAGAATATAAGCCTATACATACCTGCAGGAAGGCTAACTGTGTAAGGCAAGGGGTCACAAACTGGTGGCCTCAGATTCAATATCTTATCTTGCTCACTTGGTGGTTTTAGACATTTTAAATTAGTTCTTAAATTAAAAACCAGTGAGCTTAAGTATTTTATTTTGAAATGCCTATTCTTGGCCCCACCCTTTCTTTTCCAGCCTGGAGCTGAGGTGAGCTGCCTCCTTTAAGATAGGCACAGTCCCCACACCCTCCCCCCTCGTATTTATCTCCCTGCCTTTAGGCTACTGAGTTTGTGACTCCTGACCGGAAATAGCACATACCTAAAAACACATTTCCTCACCCAAAACTCTCTCCCACCCTAGAGGTGTCCTCACCCGTCTCCCTCTCATCTCTTCCTTTCACATACACCTTACACCCTCCTCCCCCAAATCCTCAGAGAATATTTGTATCCACTCAAACTGTCTTTTCCTTCATTTTTCCAAACGCATATTCTCCCAGCCCACGAGCATTCCAGGAAGGCTCGGAGCTGGGCAGTGGGAGTTACTGAAGTGTCTGGACGCAAAAGAGCTGAGTCATCTTCCTCAAAAAAAAGTTTTCTTTGGGCACTGGCTAAACAACTCTTTATTTTTTGGTAGAGCCATCTTAGATGAGAATATTGGCATAGAAGACTCTCCAGCACCAAATATACACCCAGAGTGTATACATGTCAAATGGAGGCCGTGACAGCAGCCACGGTGAGCTGCAGAATTGAGCTGAATGTAAAGGCCTTGGGCAGCCACGGTCCTCAGTTAACTGCCGTATTATTGCATCTGTACACAGTACATGTTTCAGATCACTAAATATTGATCAAAATTGATCGAAATCTCTTAAGTTTTTGTTGCCACATAACGAGAACAACTGTTCAGCATGGCATTTAAATAGAACATTAATATTTTTTAAAAATTTACAAACACAATGCCCATTAATTTAATAATATAATAATAATAATAATAATAAACTTTAAAAGTTTGAGGATGGATGAAGCTTTGGGTAATTAACAAAAATAAAAAAGGAAAAAACCCTACAAGAAAGATATTTATATAAACTATTCATATTTATGATCCTAACCAGATTTATACTTTAAAATATTATCAAGACTTAAAAAAAAAAAAGGATTCCTTACCTAGAAATTTCTAGCTTAGCTAGAAATAGTTGGAAATTTGCCTCTCCCCTGTTCTAACTTAATGACTAGAGACAGCAACAGGCTGAGTATAGAAATCATGTGTGCATTGTACACACACACACACACACACACACGCACACGCACATACACGCACGCATGTATAACCCTCCCTTGGCATTGGCTTTTTAAAGTAATTAAACTCACTGTGAAGTTTCTATCTTTGCAAGAGGCTGACAGAACAACCCTTTCATCCAATGCCGTACCTTATAACCAAACATTGGCTTCAAAAAACTAGGAATGACCTCTGGGGTATCAAGAGGAGTGGTCCCCAAAACAACTCAATGAGATAGCTCTTTCTCTTTCAGTCAGAGCTGCAAAGGACAAATGACAAGTCCCTACAAACAATCTATCCCCCTTGATTGCCAACCGGGTGCCCCAGAGAAAGGGTTTTGCAGAGTTCCCTCCACATGGCTAAGAAATTAAACAATGACCCTATTCATGTGACTATTTTTGTCTTCCAACCTTCACTTTAAGGAGTCTACGGGAGCACAGATCTTTGTTGTTAAAAAAACAAAACAAAACAAAAAAAAAAACCCCTAAATGTATTACTGAGACTGGCCACACTTCCCACCAGGAGGGAGGAAGCTTTCTAAACTTGAACTGCTATTGAAGTTGTCTGGAAGGCGGGAGGATGGGGGCACTGGAGAACAGGTTCCTCCCAACAGCAGGGGGACCTAGGCAGGGAGGAGCAATGCACTGTAGGCCAGCTCCCTCCTTTCTCCTTCAGCTCCCGTCTCTTCTGCCCACTGCTGGGGACCGTCTCTGAGCACACACCTCAAGTTACTATTTTGCAAGTCATACGCAGAAGCAAGAACTGGCCTTCAAGACGCTCTGAGGCTGCCTGGGCCATCAAGAGCCTTGCAACCACTACCCTGATCTCAGGCATCACTGAACCTTACCCCACACTGGGCAGCATGCCAAACATTTTCTCCTCAAAGGTCCTCACACTCCGAGACAAGGTTCAGGGCTTTGCTCAGAAACTTTGAAACCTGAGCGGGCGGTATCCAGCTGATGGTGAGCCCTAGGCAGGGTCTTTTCCAAGCCTTGTGTTCTACACTTTGGCCAGACCTGTCTTAACTAAGGATCTTTTCCCTCTGCATTCTGCCTGGCTCAAATGAACAGGTACTGAGTGTCAAGTGCAAATCCCCACCTATGACCCAGAGGAGTGCTGAGGGCGGCTGGCTGCTCTTCAGAGCCCTGGTCTTTCATATAACTGTGCAGAAGCTCTTCTGAGTAGGCCCTTGGTTCCGAAAAACACAGAACAAGAAAACGACTGGACATAAAGGGCCACTTGCTCTGAAAGTCTCTGACCAGCTCCTGGCCACCTCTTAGCATAGGTCTCTTAATTTATGACAACTCCATTAATATTCAACAAGCCTGTAATTGCATCACTGAAAAATACATGCATGCTCATGGAGACGGCTAAATTAGTGCTCTGAAATGCTAACAGCCGGACCAGAACTTCAATTCCAGTTGTGGATAAGGATTCTTTAAAGACAAAAACAAACAAACAAATAACAGAACTAAGGGTCCAGGATGTGGCTTCATGGTAGAGGGCCCGCCTAGCATAGGGATCCAGGATTCCAGCCCCAGCACTGAAACATACTTACAGCACCCCTTCAAAACTACGGGCCAATTGAGAACCTAGTATCTACCAAATAAGTATATCAAAAATGATTGCTTCTAATAATTTTGGGACAGAGAGATCTGTGTATGAGACCACCCAGGATACTCTGATAGGTCTGCAGAAGATGCCAACTGCTATCTTAGGCCACGGAGCCTAGGACAGAACATTCGTGCCATCAAATCCTGCGATATCCTTCAAATTTTCCGCCACCCCCAACAGCTCATCTTGAATTTAGCTGCGGTTCGTGCTCTCATCCCGTGGGAAAGGGGCATCTGGTCAGGTGGAGTGTAATCAGGGTTCATGGTTCATCTTCAGGGAAGCCCTGGATGCGTTGACTCCGGGGTGCAGGACACCTGGTAAGGTAGCGGGGACCACCATAGACCCGGAGAAGCTGGGGCAACCTTCGCCAGGTGGACAGCAACCGCGCTGCTGCAAGCTCCCGGGCGTGCGGGTCGAAAGGTGCCAGGAGGTCGACAGGAGCAGCCTCGCGCAGCACCTTGGGCAGCGGGCCAACCTCGGCGGCTGCCCCCGCGGGGCCTAGGACACAATGGAAGAGGTCTCGGCGTCGCAGCAGGCAGTCCCTAAGGAACTTCACCAACTTCTCCAAACACTCACTCAGGTGTGCCTCATCCCAGCTAGGCGTTGGGCCGCCCTCGGTCAGAAGCACCTCCAGCACCGCCGTTTTGAGCACGTAGGAGGACAGGATGCGTCCCCACTGTGTAGCAGCCATCGGGTCCAGCCCGCGGGCACCCAAGTCTCGAAGAGCCTTAAGCAGCTGCAGGCACTTGAGGTAGCAGGCACCCGGAGGTGCCCGTTCCTGAAGCCAGCCCAGCAGTTTCTGCTCCTGACGTGCCGTGTTCACACCCCACAGTGCCTCGGCACGCAGGCCACCCGGGAGGTCTGACAGGGCTCCGCTAGGCGACGGTGGTGGCGGCGGTGCCACAAGGAAGACGCCATCACCCAGGTGGACAGCGGGGATGAGGCGCACGGCCATGGAAAGGCGGCAGCAGCCGTAGTCCGTGCGGCAAGGAAGGATGTGGAGCGTGGGAGGCTGCTCCAGACCACCCGGGGTCAAACTGACCCGACAGCGACCCTCCAAGCTGTAGCGCACGGTGGCCAAGGAGCGCTGTAGGTGCGCCTGGAACCAGCGCAGCACCAGGGTGGCTGAGAGGTGGCGACGGCCCTGCACATCCACACAGAAGCCTTCAGCGAAGGGCTTGCAGTCGCGATGCCACTGACTCGTCGTGGTCCCCGGTGGCGAGGGCGGTGCCTTGAGGGCGCACACGAAGCAGCTGCGGGAGGCCGGGGTCAGCGTGGGTTCGGTCCCCAGGCTCCGCGGCTCCAGCGCCACCTGCGGCGGGAGTCGCAGTGGCACCAGCACGTCGAAGCTGTCGGGTCGGCGGATTTTATGCTGTTCGTAGGCGCTGCCCACCTGGATGAAGTCTCCCCGGAAGGCCAAAGCCAGCGCTCCCCCGGCGATGGGGCCCGGAGATCCTCGGGCCCGGCCAGCTTGCACCAGTTCACCCACGATCCGGCTCACATGCGCCTTGCTGTGACCTAGCACATGTGGCGATAGGCGCACCTCGTGCTCATAGTAACTCTCCAGTAAGATGCTCAGGCCCGGCTCGTGCAAGGATCTGGCTGGGAAGTTGGCATGGCCACACGGGCGGGAAGAGCCTGGCAAGAGGCGCTGGCGGATGGTGTGGCGACAGCGGAGGAGGATGTAGCCGAGGAGAAGAAGGATGGCCACCTTGAGCAGCGGGAAGCCGCTGTCTGCGCCGTCGGGGGGCTCGGTCCGGGCTCCCTCGCTACTGCTGCTGCTGCTGCTGCTGCGTAGGGCATGGTAGAGGCACACCAGCGCCGTGCACAGTCCGGTCACTAAGGGCCAGAAGACCCGTAGGTTGAGCGTGTACCGCACGGACATGCCGGGAGCCCGGGTGGTCCAGGGCGCGAGCCCGGGTGGTGTCCCCTGCCCAGCATGCGCGCAGCGACCCGGCGGCCCTGAGGCCCCCGTGTCCTTGGCCTTGGAGGAGGCTCCCGGCTCGCAGCGCCGGGGCCAGCAGCCCCGCTGCTCTGCCTCCACTCTCAGCTCAAGTTCCCTTTCCAGGCGCCGCCCGCGCAGCTCGCTCCGGCCCCTGACCGCGCCCTGTCCCTGTCCCGCTCAGTCCCAGCCGTGCTGCCCTGGGCTGGCCTCTGCCCCGGACTCCTACCCTACCCTGGGCGGCCCTCCTGGCTCCGCCACAGCAGCGCACAGGGGCGATCAGCCGGGTTACTCGGGCCCCGGGATTTTCTTCTTTCGGAGGGGAAGGCCGCGCCGGGCAGCCGGGAGGAAATGCCGGAGTCTGGAGCCTCGCGGGGAGGGCGGCCCCCTCCCAGCCTCCGCCTGGTTCGACGCCGGGTGGCCAGAGGGACTTCGGGACTTGCAGGAGACTGTACTCCAGAGGGCTGCTCCCGGGCCCCCTCCTGGAAGGCAGAACAGGGAAGGCCTGGTTCCGGGGCGGTGGCTGCATCTGATCCTGCACTTACTGGGAAGTTGCCGGAGGAAGGCTTGCAGCCCCACCGCCCGGCCCTCCCTTCGCCCGGCCCCACCCCCAATGAGTCCCGCTGGCGGCGTGGCAGGCTCGGGCGGAAGTGGCCCCTAGCTGTCTGCGGCTGTGCTGTCTTGTAAATCTACGCAGAGTACCTACTAAGCACTAGGCAGGAGCCTAAGGGCTGGGGATACAGTTGACAGCGTGGAGGTTCTCCTGCCAGCTCACAGCCTGGTAAAATGGAACTATGAACAGAGAAGAGTAGTGGTGACTGCCTCTGATCCCTGTACTCCAGAGGCCGGAGTCATGAGTTCAAGGCCAGTCTGGGCTACATAAACTGTTTCAAAAACAAAGATCCCATCGGCTGATGTTCTGAAAGGAAGCTGAATGAAGGAGTCCAGGTTGATCCTCCAAAGGACCATCCCCCAGAGTCCTGCCCAAACCGGAGGGTGGGAGGAGGAGGAGGAGGAGGTAATGTTGGATCTGAGACCTGGGAGAGCTGGTGCAAGGCGATAAAGATAGTTTCTACAGGGCTTGATGCCCAGCCTCATCACCTCAGTTTGATTCTGGAAACTTCCACAAGTTACCTTCTGACCTCGTGTATGCAAACACACACACACACACACACACACACACAATTTTAAAATGAAATAGCTGTGTTTTGTTTTTGTTTTTGCAAAGGATTTATACCTGCATTAGTCATATGGAACATATTCACTCTACACTTTAATGCTAATACATACTGGTAAGACATTAGTGCTAATATCTATTGTTAATAAGTAGTATCTTCTCTGTTTTGCTGATACTAGAGCCCAGCCAGGTTCCAAAGATCACTGAAGGTCACACAGCCTTTGCAGAACTGTGATTCAATCTGGAGGAGACAGAGGACAGAGTGACTAGGGAAGAGGTCCACGGGTCGTTTCTCATCTTCTGGGCATTTTTTTCTGAGTCCTTTGTGAGGACTCTGCCAGAACCTGGCAAGCCTATGCTTTCTCATAACATGATAGTCCCAGAAGCAATCTGAGTTTATTTGAATAGTCGTCCGTATTTGTTCACACTTACTCCACCTTGCTGCAGTATAAGGGAGCAAGGGTAAATGAGTTAGAGCATGAGAGCCCAGCCATGGAACCAGGGCAGAGGGTCCTCCCAGCATTAGTCCAGTGTGTGTGTGTGTGTGTGTGTGTGTGTGTGTGTGTGTTCACTCACATCTATACGTCAAAGCCATAAGTCAACCTTGAGTGTTAGTTCTCAGACCCACCTTGGTTTTTGAGACAGGGTCTCTTACCGGACCTGAGGTGGCTGATTCGGTGGCCAGTAGCCAGGGATCTGACTGTCTCCACCACCCCCACCACCACTACCACCACCACCACCACCCACCCCCCACCACCCCCACCCCCCACCACCCCCACCCCCCACCCCGCCCCCAGTGCTAGAATTCCACATGTGTGCCGTCATGTGCTGCCATTCCATTCCTGCCTCCTCACGGAGGTTCTGTGGATGGACCTGGGTCTTCATGCTTGTGAGGCAAGTGTTACATTGATCGAGCCTCCTCCCCAGCCCCCGGATTTAGTTTTAGATCCCATGTTTGCTGTTGCCAGAGTCCTAGGGAGCTTCTGGTCCTCAGTCCATGCTGGAATCCTGAAGAAGTAGGTTCTAATATCAGTGAAGAAATGCTCAACTGCAGAAAGGATGAACTCGCCAGCAAGAGTGAGGAGAAGTAGGCAAAAAAAGCAAAACAAAAACAAAAACAAACAAACTTGCTCTTCCATGTCCTTTTATTTGGGGTGCCACCAAAATCTGAGGCCCAGATTTAGGGTGACTAGTCCCACTTCAAATGATCCAATCAAGAAAATCCCTCATGCCGGGCGGTGGTGGCACATGCCTGTAATCCCAGCACTTGGAAGGCAGAGGCAGGTGGATTTCTGAGTTCAAGGCCAGCCTGGTCTACAGAGTGAGTTCCAGGACAGCCAGGGCTACACAGAGAAACTCTGTCTTGAAAAAAAAAAAAAAGAAAGAAAGAAAGAAAGAAGGAAGGAAAGAAAGGGAGAAAAGAAGAGAAAATAAAATAAAAAGGAAATCCCTCACAAGGGTGTCCCTTGTGCTTCAGTTGATAACAGATGCAGTCAAGTTGACAACTAAGATGTGCCACCACACACCCACCCCTTGACAACCTGACCCACAGTCACATCGCCTTATGTCATGCTTAATTTCCAAATGAAAACAAGAACTAGGCCATCATTCTGCCCCACGTGATATAACTAGCCACATACAATCGCTAATGCATTATATATTTTAGAATAGGTGGCAATGTCCCTTGAGGACTGCTTAGTCCTTTAGTGTCACATGACTTAAATGTGATAATAATCACTGTTATTATCTCAATCTATGGTATATTACGTTAGAGAAATGGAAGACAGCACAACTGTCTGCTCAGTGTATGCGTTTATATGCACCAACACGTTCTTAACAAAATAGCACAGAAACACTTGTGTCCATTGTAATCCTGTCTGTAGCTGGTCACGTGGCCTTAGCTGGTATTTATAACTACCTTCCTCTATGCACCATTCTGTATTTCCTCCAATCTCAGTAAGCACTTCAGCAAGGCTTGGCTCTTTTCCTGGAGGAGTGACCATGCCTTCATTCCTGTTGGTCTCTGCTGGTGGTCGATCTGGCACTTAGCAGCAACTGCAGCCAGGCCAGGCTTTGTGAGTGGAAGTCTGTTGGGCTGAGCCCATCTATAACCTGCGTCTCTGCCACCATGGCCACTTTGTTCATGGGTCTATCTGGCAGTGACAGGGATGCAGGGGCTGACTGTCCCAGAATGCATATTAGATAAGAAATTACAGACTAGCTAACAAGGGGACATAAATACAGCCAGACATGGTTTAAGGGAAAATGTGTTGCATCGAGGTAATGGTAGAGTCAAAGGTGAGCCTACATCAGGCTAAGCTGGATCTAGGTCCAATAAGTTCACATATACCTGTTTTCCTTCTGCCTCTTAGCTCTGTTTTCTCCTAACAGACTGGGCTCTGACAGGTCACCTCTATAGGCCAAGGGTTAGCCTAGTTAACATTTTTCTGGATTCGAAGGAAAATAGAGCTCACTTTCCCAAAAGCTGTAACCAATGCTATGCCTTGGGATACTGCCAGGTCATGTGTGAAAAGTGACCAAGTAAGGAAAGGCACTGACAGTCCTCCCTGGGTTGTGTTCCCACCTCCAGATTCTATGTTCAAGCCCAGCCCCCAAGATGACCACGTGGAGACAGGGCTTTGGGGAGTTCATTACCTTTAAATGAGGTTGTAACAATGGGCCCCTAATCTGATAGAATCTGTGATGGGACACGGGTGCCTGACTGCACACAACTCACCAAGGGAAGACTGACCATAAGGATATGAGGAGAGGTGGCCATCTCTGAGCTGGGAAGGCAGTCCTCCTCAGAACACCACCCTCCTCAGACCGCCACCCTCCACTTCCCAGCCCCCAGACCCAGGGGTAGAGAAGTCTCATTGTTTAAGTTGCTCCACCTGTGGTATTTGCAGTCAGCCCACAATGACTAATACTCTGGGTATCCAGCCCGGGGAACGGGACACAGGGTCACTGTGACAAGGATGTTCCCCTAGAGCAAGTCACGGTGCTGACAGGAGAGGTCTAGGAAGAACAGAGGCTCTCCATTTATGTCTCTTACTGTTTTACTCTGGTCCTCTTGTCTCTAGAGTAGGGAGGGTCGGGAGACTAACTAGGTGATTCATTTTCCCCTTGTAGATATGGCGGCATACATCTCCTACCACCCAAACAATGGCAACACCGTAGATCAGAGCTCGGCAAACACTTTCTGCGAGGACCCACCCTGTGGACAGTTTCAGATTGTAAGCCAGACTCCTACAGCTGCCCCGGTCTGCCCCGTAGCCGCAGCATAGCTCTGTTCATTTCCTGGGCCACCCAGAATGAAGCGGTACAAAGGAGTGGCCCGAAAATGAAGCTAGCAGGCACGGTGACACCTGTCTGCAATCCGGAGGATCCGAAGCTTAGGGCCAGCCTGGGCTCCAGAGTGAAATCCTGTCTCAAAATATCAGAACAACCAAAATGGTGTCTTTACAGTTCTAGAGGCTTCCATAGCAGAGCCACATGGTCAGGCTCTTCTTCCCCCCGAAGCCCCAGAGCGGTAACACGGTAGCGTCTGCCATCTCTTTCCTCTGAGTTTGTTGGCGTCTATCTCCAAATCTCTCTCTCTCTCTCTCTCTCTCTCTCTCTCTCTCTCTCTCTCTCTCCTTTGCTTTTTAAATATGTCAGCAGCTGTAAGCCAGGCACGGCGGCTCACATCTGTAGCTTCAGCACTCGGGAAGCTGAGGCAAAGGGATCCTATGAGTTTGAAGCCAGACTGGGCTACACAGTAGACACCAGGCCAGCCTGGGCTGGAGAGTGACATCTCTTGTTTGTCTCAAGAAACAAACAAACAACAAAGATCAGCCATGCCAGACGTGGGAGCGCAGACCTGTGACCCCAGCCACTTGGGCGACAGAAGCAAGAGAAGCTCACGTTCAAGGCCGGCCTGGGCTGCAGAGAATTCAAGGCCAGCATGGACAATTTAGGGAGAACTTGTGTCATAAATTTGAAAGTTACAGAGAGGGCTCAGGGTGCAGCTCGGGGGCAGAGCATTTGCCTAGCCTGTGTGAGGAGGGCCTAGGCCCGATACCCAGGTCCAAGAGTGCGGAGAGAAGACGTCAGTCATTGGGTTTAACGCCTACCTTAGTCCAGTGTGACGTCACCTCACGTCGTTTACCTCAGCGAGGACACATTTAAATGAAGTCTGATTCACAGATAGCAGAGCCAGAGTGTTTCCGTGTCTGGGTGACATCTGACCTAAATCACTGTAGCAGCTTCCGAAACCACGTCAGCGCCTGGATGGAGTCGACTGTGCTACTTATTTATAGGTGCTGAAGCCTGAGTTTCTAAACATTGAAATAGACACCATTTGATTTTTTTTTCCCCAAGTAGTTAAGATCATAAACCAGACATGGTAGTGTGCACCTATAATCCTAGCACTCAGGAAGCTGAGACGGGGGTATCATGAGTTCAAGTCCAGCCTAGACTATGGAGCAAGACTCTGTCTCAATAAAAACAATTAGTTACTTAATGCTTAAAAACAAAAGCAAAAGCCTCAGCTTGAGGGGTCTCCTCCCTGCCTTGCTCCAGCAGCCCCCTGCTGGGTCCTCCATTCGTAATCCCTGGACCCCTGACACAGCTGCCAGAATAGTCTTTCTACAACCTGATTAAATGGCAAAGGCTCTCTTCTGAAACTTGATACACTTTTGTTGTTGTTGTTGTTGTTGTTGTTGTTGTTGTTGTTCAGAAACCCTCCCTAGACCCCAGCCGCTGTAGTCTCTAAGACCCTGTGCTCTCTTCTCTTCTCCCTGCAGCTCCCTGTCCCTCAGCACTTTAGGCTTACTGTTTCCCATCCGTCTTAGTTTGCTTTTCTGATGCTATAATAAAACATTGACCAAGAACAACTTCCAAGTCATGTGTCATCACTGAGGGAAGTCAGGGCAGGAACTCAAGGCAGGAGCCTGGAGGCAGGAACTGAAGAAGCGGCAATAGGGGAGTGCTGCTTCCTGGCTTGTTTGGCCTGTTTTCTTATACAACCCAGGATCACTTCTCAGGGGTGGTACCTTCCACAGGAGACTTGGACCTCCCCTGTCAATGATTAATCAACAAAAAGCCCATGGGCCAATCTGATGGAGGCTCTCTGAGTTACTATTCTATCGCTGTGAAGCGACACCATGACCAAGGCAACTCTTATAGATAAAACATTTAGTTGCTACAGTTCCAGAAGTTAGTTCATTATCATCATGGTGGGGAGCATGGTGGCATGCAGGCAGACACAGTTGGTGCCGGTGAAATAGTTGAAAGCTCCACTCTGATCCAGGGCAGCGTAAGGAGAGAGACTCACTGGGCCTGGCATAGGCTTCTGAAACAGGGACACTTCTTCCAACAAGGCCACACCTCCTGATCCTCCTAATCCTTTCAAAGAGTCCCACTCCCTGATAACTAAGAATTCAGATATATGAGACAGTGGGGGCCACTGCTATTCAAAGCACCACAGAGGCAATTCCTACGCTAAGGTTCCCTCTGCCCAGATGACTCTAGCGCGGGTCAAGCTGATAAGAAGCCACAGCACACCATCCTCCTTCCTTCTCTAGGCCGTTCCTTCCTATACCCTTGCCTAGAGCCTATACCTATTCCCTTTGACCAAGGTTCTGTCCCCGGCTCATAGCTCCCTCCCTCCCTTTTCCCACATCCTGTCAGGGACCCCTTCCTTCCTTAACTCTGCCCAATGAGCCTGAGACAGCGGTCCCCACCTCTCTGTGCTCACACCCCACTTTATTTTTCTTCTAAACATTATCCACCTCCTGCCACGGGACACAGTTGGCTCTCCATATCCTTGGATTCAACCAGTTGTGTGTTGAAAACATTGTTTAAAAACTTCCTCTGGGACTAAGGAGATGGGTGAAGCTTTTGCCTCAAAATCATGAAAAATGGAGCTCAGATCTCCATGAAGCCTTGAAAGCCTAGAGCGGTAGCATCCATCTCAATTCCAGGTTCCTACAGTGGAAGGAGAAAGTGCTGATGCCTGATGGGGCACACACAGAGACAGACAGACAGACAGACAGACAGACAGACAGACAGATTAATATGTCCTGAATACATGAGGACATCTACATTGCAGATTGTTCCCTACAGAGGACTGTGGAATAAGAATTCACACAGCCTTAACATTGTATGAGGCATCTATCACAAGTCATCTAGAAAAAATTTCAAGTCGAGGGTTACACGTATATCCCCTGCCTTTTGGGTTTTAATATCCAAAGGGGTCCTAAAACAAATCACCACCCCCAATACTCAGGGATGTGGAGTATGTATCGGCCGTTCCGTGATTCATTCTTCTGTCCTTGTGACGGGTGCTACAGAAGCAGACCTGTCTGTTTCTCTTGTTCACTACTGTATTCCCAGCTCCCAGAGCAGTGTCCAAGACATGGTAATCCCTGATAACTATGCTTGGGCATTTGCTTAATGGCAGGTTACACTCTGCAAGGAGCTTTGCTTTGCAATCTTGTTGTTTCGAGAACATCACAGACTATACTTGCACACACTAAGGGTGTCATCATCCATGGGACCACCGGGGTCCATTCCGGAACAAAGCACACCGCTCGTGGCTGGATTTGCTGAGTGTTTCAGTTTCCCGTGACTGCTGTGAGATCGCCATACACCGGATGGCTTCAAACCACCCAGGTGTGTCTGCTCAGAGCTGTGGTCTGGGTGAGGAGCAGCCACACAGGCTGAGGTTGGCTCGTTTGGTCTCCGGTTGGCAGTGCTGTCTGGGGAGGCTGTGGAACCTTGGCACGGGAGGCATGGCTGACAGAGGTGAGTCACTGGTGTGTGTGAGGGGGGAGGGGTGGGAAAGGTTACACCTTTGAGAGTTATGCCCTGTCGCCACCTCCACCAGAGCTCTCTGCTTCCTGATCCACCGGGATGTCAACAAGTCTAGCCCCATCCCCCATCCCTTCTTTACCACGATAGACTGTGCCCTCTAAGCCACAAGCCAAAATTAGTCCTTCCTTCCTATATGGGTTAGTTTTCTGTTGCTATGACAAAATACCCAGGACATGGGCAACTTGTAGAGGGAAGGGTTTATTAGGAATTATGGCTCCAGAGTGATAAGAGTCTGTCACCATCACAGCAGAGAGGCGTGGAGGCAGGCAGGTGTAGAGGGCACAAGTACTCACAGATAAGGAGAAACAAGGCGTGCTAATCACACAGGGCTGTCTCCTCAGTGAAGGAGATGTAGACTTCGTTTCCACCCAGAAGGCTAGGAGCAGATGTTAATAACCTGGTGACCTTTCCTACGTGTAGAGCCAGACCTCACCCTAACCTCCAGAATGTTTATCCCAGACACTCCCTCCACGGACTTTTATCTTTAGCTTTGATTCTCGGCCAATAGAAGGCATCCTTAGGGGAGATGTCAGAGTCTGGTGAGCTCTACACTATCGCCAGAACCTGGGCCCTAAAACTATAAAGCCCATCTCCATAGCAGATGTCACTTGTACTTGGCAAAGAGTTTTGATGCAGTCATACCTGAGGCTGTATTGTACACATAGGATTGGGATAATTGTTTGGTTTTTTTTTTGTTTGTTTGTTTGTTTGGGTTTTTTTTTTTTTTTGGTTTTGTTTTTTTTGAGACAGGGTTTCTCTGTGTAGTCCTGGCTGTCCTGGAACTCACTCTGTAGACCAGGCTGGCCTCGAACTCAGAAATCCGCCTGCCTCTGCCTCCCAAGTGCTGGGATTACAGGTGTGCGCCACCATGCCCGGCTGGGATAATTGTTACCAGAAAGCATTTTTTCCAAAATCGTACCAGGCTTAAGGATGTCTAAAATAAACTGGTGTCAGACTTCGGACGTGTGAGCCAGCCCCCGACTAAGACGCTCTGACCCGCTTTGCTTCTTCCCTCATTCCGACCACCCCTGCCGCCTGCGATGCTTCCAGGGATCTCCACAGCGGGCACGGCAGCAGGGACAGCCGAACGCGGACATCACCAACCTCAGCAGGAGGCAGAGAGAACACACGGGGAATGGCACAGGGTGTTTGAAGACCCAAAGCCTGCAGCCAGGGCCGTACTTCTTCCAGCAAGGCCACACCTCTGAAACCTACCTAAAATGTGTCACCAACTGGGGACCAAGTATTCAGCTGCCTGAGAATATGGAAGACGTCTCACTCAAACCACCACATTTGCCACAGTCCCTTAAGTTGAGTAACAAGAATGCAATGGCTGTGTGTCCAGTTCCAAGGAACAGAATTTAAGGTGTCAGAGGGCCGGGCTCCCTTCCGAGGAGACGGTCCTTCCTGCCTCTTGCACGTCTTGGTGTTCTAGCACTCCAGGGTTGTAGATGCAAAACTCCAACCCTGCCTATGTCCATGCATGAACTTCTCTGGAATTCTGTCTCCTTTTCTGCTTCTTATAAGAACTCCTGGGTTTGATTGTTTGTTTGTTTGTTGTTTTGCCTTTTTCCCCACCTGGGTAATTCTCTGGACTTCATCAAGAGATGCTTAATTTATGCGTTTTGAATTCATGAGTCTTAAGTCAAGGATCCTTAATTATATCTGCAAAGATACTTTTTCCAAATAAGGTAATACTTGGGGGCCGGGCACATCTTTTTGGAAGTGTGATGATCAATCGTCATTGTCAACTTGTCTGGATTTATAATCCCCAAGGAAGCCTAACTCTGGGCCTGTCTGTGAACCCCCAGAGAGGTTCAACGGAAGAGGGAAGACCCACCCTGAATGTAGGCAGTACCCACCTGTAGGCTGGCATCCTAGACTGAAAAGCAAAAACAAAACCATGGGGGACGGAAGCCAAACCAGGGGCAGCACCCACCTCTGTCTGCTATGACATCCACTCCCTTGTGAACAAGCAGCCTCGAGACACGCCTTCCTGTCCTGGCACACGCCTTCCTGTCCTGGCACACACCTTCTTGTCCTGGCACACGCCTTCCTGTCCTGGCACACGCCTTCCTGTTGTGATTGGCTGACCTCTCCAACCGGGAGCCCAAGCCCACCCTTCTTCCTTTAAGTTGCTTTTGGGGAAGCGTTTGGTCACAACAAGACAAGTGACAGATCCAGGGGCACCTGCACTTGCTCAGGGGCTGAGTGGCGACAGGTCCTGCTGCTGTTCTGATTTTTGGCATCTGCTTCCTCAGAGCACGTTCTCCAGAGGGCTCGAGCCTCAGAGCCGGGAGCTTGGAGCGTCTGCTGTTGGTGTTGGACCAAACACAAGTTCATCCCTTGCTTCCCCCACCACCCACGCCTGTGGGTTCTTCAGCGCGCAGGCAGCAGAAGGGAACTTGAAGGAAAATGAGACATTCTCAGGTTATAGGATAAAAAGGTCCTCAGAGAGGAGGTGACTTCAGAAAAGACCCAGTTCCTTAGACTTCAGATAATCTTTTCATTAAAAAATAATAATCTCAGCCGGGCAGTGGTGGCGCACTCCTGTAATCCCAGCACTCTGGGAGGCAGAGGCAGGCGGATTTCTGAGTTCGAGGCCAGCCTGGTCTACAGAGTGAGTTCCAGGACAGCCAGGGCTACACAGAGAAACCCTGTCTCAAAAAATCCAAAATAAATAAACAAACAAACAAATAAATAAAAAATAATAATAATCTCCATTGATGTTCAATATGTGATGTCAGACACACCTGGACTTTGACGGTCCAGCAAGGCTACACACACATCTCTTGGATGTAGAGATGTGTACTGACAGCAGAAAGGGGGAAGAGAAAGAAGTGGCTGCTTTCACGTAGGAGGGCCAGGGGACGCGACCAGACGTCAGCTTGATGGGCAGTCTGGTGGATCTGAGCCAGGTACCTCCTTAGGTTGGCCTGTGCTAAGCAGCATTTCCTGAAATGCTCGGATCGTGCAGTGAGGCCGGTACCATTTCCCCGTGGAGGGAAAGTGATGCTGAGAGAGGGTAGCAGACTTATCCCAGGCCACACACAAGGCATGCCTGATTATGGAGCCCTCTGGGCTCTACTCCCTGGTACACAGTTTGAGAGGACAGCAGTGGAGCATCATGGGAAGGCAGGGATTGGTACGTCTGCCTCACTATGGGATGAGGCTCACGAAGGCAGAATCTTTGTGCATTCACCTCAGTACTCCTGCAGCTTTTGCCATGCTCGGTGCATGAGCTGTTTATTGAATAAATGCGTGAACGAGCAGGCGTGTGAGCAGCAGAGAGCTAGAAATGCTAGCCCAGGTCAGCGGAGCAAATATGATAGTGCTGTGGTCCGTGAGCTCGTGACATCCAAGGGCGGGGCTGGCCCCACTTTTCGTTGTACGGAAGGCTGCGGTGTTTAAGCCGATGCTGTGGCGCCATTCACCAGCAACTCGTTCTAGCCTTCTTCCGGAAGTCTCTCTCATGCTCACATCGGTGCTGTGGGAACATCAGATCTGCTGCTGTTGCGGGTTTCAGGGAATGGGTTTTTCTGAAGCTCCCACCCACACAATCCTGACTCCGTCAGTGGCTCCCTGGTGGGACCTGAGCCCCAATTCCTTGGTCCCCAACTCTGCTGTGTGATTCTGGGGTCTTCTGAAAGTTTCACTTAGCATCTTCTGATTCTCAAACTCTATGTGGCAAGACAGACGCTGCTGGCTTTTTGTTTTGTGATTTTAAGTTATCTCTAGGGCTGGGGATGTGGCTCGGCTAAAAGGCTTGACTTGCAGCTCCCCTGAGACACTGGGTTGGATCCCTAGCGCCACACAGACCTGGCAGAGCGCTGCACACCTATAAGCCCATCACTCAAGAAGTGGAGGCAGGAGAGTCAGAAGATCAAGGTCATCCTTGGTTACAGAGAGAGTTCAAGGCTAGCCTGGAATACACGAGACCCTGTTTCTAAAACAAATTTGTAGTTCTAACACTCATCTTACACCCAAATCACCAAGCATGCCCTGCTGTCCCCACAGAGAGAAGAGCCAATTGGGGGCATCTGTATGGCTGCCCCTACGACGGTGAGTTAATGCAGACGTTTTGAGACTCACTAGCCTGCTCCAGAGCAGCCAGCGAAAACAGGACCTGACACACATCACTACCAACAATGGTCTATAAATGGATGAGCGGCCAAGCAGCTTGCCTTAGGGTTTTATTGCTGCAAAGAGACAAAGAGACGCCTTGGCTAGGGCGACTGTTATAAAGGAAAGCATTTCATTAGCGCTGGCCTCCAGTTCAGAGGTTTAGTCCATTATTACTGACAGGAAGCATGGTGACACGCAGGCAGACAGTGGTGCTACCGAGGTAGCTGAGAGTTCTTCCTCTGAACTGGCAGGCAGCAGGGAGAGAGGAACACTGGGCCTGGCTTGAGCATTTGACACATCTAAGTCCACGCCCAGGGACATACTCCTTCGAACAAAGCGGCACTTCCTAGTGGTACCACCCACTATGAGACTATGGGGCCACTACTGCCTAAACCACTGCCTGCCTCAGCTCAGTCTTCTCTCTTAATGCATCTGAGTGGAACAGGGGAGCCCTGGGGTGAGCGGGATTGAGGAATAAACAAAAGCTTTTGTTGGTACTCTGTCTGGACTCCACCCCCACAGTTACCTGGCAACAGCCAGGCGGGCCTGGCCAACTGCGAGAGGGGCCGCCTGACCCCTCCCGCTCTCTTACTCCTGCTTCTTGACTCTCTTGCTCTCTTCTTCTGACTTGCCCTCTTGGCCTCTTCCCTTCCCCCACCCTCCTGCACGTGGTCATGGCCTGCCCCTACTTCTCTACACTGTCCTTCTCTCTGCCTTTCTCTGCCCCAACTACCCCCTTAACTCCCCTCCCCACACCCTAAATAAACTCTATTCTATGCTTTATACCATTGTGTGGTTGGTCCCTCAGGGGGAAGGGATGCCTCGGCAAGGGCCCGCTGAGGCACCCCCTCCCCCCATACTTTGCCACACCCCCATAGAACATAACTTTTACCTCTTTCTCTTTTTTGATCACAACAGCTTTAAACATCCGAAACTCTGAAACAGACAAAGGCCTTCCGGCCACAGAAACCATGTGAGTCGTGAGGGGCTGGACTGGTGAGGGGAGGTTGAAAATGGCGGGTCCCAGCTGACCAGCTGACCGGAGGGCACAGGGCTGCAGTGAGGCCTCCGGCTTCTGGGCCTCAACTTCTGGCTAAAGGAACAGCTGCCGCCTCTGTTCCCAGGATTCATCTAACTCCCTATGGGACCTGAGGTCATAGCATGAGTCTTTTCCTGGCAGCTCAAGTTTAGGAAGGGGGAGGAGCAGGGGTGGCCTGGGATGCGAAGGCCTTTCCTGTTCCCTAGGAAGCAAACCACAGTCAACATGTACTGGAAAGTGAGCCCCAGGAAGCTTTGCAGCAAACGGAGCCGTTCCCTGCTGTCCAGAGAGGCTTAGAGCTCCTCCCATCTCCTGTCAGCCACAGGAGAGGCTGCACCCATAGGGTGCTTGGCGAAACTAGAGGCCCAGCAAGTCTGGGACCACTGGTTGTCACCTCGTGAAGGAAGTGTTTGGTTTGGGACAGGAGCGGGTGGCGCTGAGTCTTGTTAACTGTGCAGGGAGTGGCGTGAGTGACTGATGGACATGCTCTGCCTGAGAAACAGGAACGGAGCTGGGCATGCGCGCAGATGGGGCCGGATGGATCTGGATCAACCTCTGGTACCAAATGTCCCTTGACACATGGACCTGCTGCGTTGACCTTGGAGGATAACAGGCAGGGTGGAGAGGGGGGCGCCCTCCATGTAGAGGCCTGAGGAAGCTTGCTTGGCTTTCAGTAGGTCTGAAGTGTGGGGAGGACATTGGGCAGACGATACTGGAGAGCTAGTAGTGAGCAAGGTCACAAGCCTCAAGTGTTACCGTGCCTGGCTAGGATGGCCTCAGTACAGCTGACAGAAGACGCTGGACTGTCTAACAGAGACAATGAAAACACGTTCTCACCATAACTTAAAGTAGGGGTGCAAGAGCTTGTTCCCCACCTCCCAGTGGTTCACCCATGGTTCCTTCTATCTCTCTGCTCCGCCATGTTCAGTGTTGCCCTCCTCTTGGTCAAAGATGACCACCATGGCTCTGGGCAATCATATCCAAATATTGTTAATAACCATCAGAAAGCATACCTAGGAGGTCAACCAGATGGCTCAGAGAGTAAAGGGCATGCCACTGAGCCCAGTGACCTGAGATTAAGTCCTGAAATCCACATTATAGAAGGAGAGAGAGCCCATTCCCTCACTGTGAACAGCCAGGATTTCCACCTGCCTGCCCTCAGACACCTAGCAACAGCAGGATACATCTTCACTAGCTACCAAGGTTCGACACTGCAACACATCACCACAGGTCACTTGTCCTCCCTGTGTGCATATATCTCTTAGAAAAGACCAGTGTGGCCGGGCGTGGTGGCGCACAGCTGTAATCCCAGCACTTGGGAGGCAGAGACAGGCAGATTTCTGAGTTCGAGGCCAGCCTGGTCTACAGAGTGAGTTCCAGGACAGCCAGGACTACAACGGAGAAACCCTGTCTCAAAAAAAAAAAAAAAAAAAAAGAAAGAAAGAAAGAAAGAAAGAAAAGACCAGTGTGTCTTCTCCCCATTCTCCTTTTCCCCCTCCTCCTTCCCCCAAATAAGCCTCCCATGTGAGACCTATCCTATGCTGTGATTCTGTGGCTTCTGTCGCTTAGATCACAGCACTCACCGTGTCCACCGGATCCCACACTGGCACAGGGGTACACACAACCTCCCATCACACTAAATAAATAATACCCTTTTTTAAAAATGAAAGGAAGGAAGGAAGGAAAAAAAGAAAGAAAGAGACAGAAACAAAGAAAATGCCTAGGAGCTGGTGTATGGCTCGGTGGATAAGAGCAGTTGCCATACAAACCGGAGGGCCTCAGTTGATCCCCAGCACCCCACATAGGCCTGCAATATCACCGCTGTGCTGGGTAGAGACAGCAGGTTTGTGAGGCTTGCTGGCCACCAGCCTAGCTCCAGGTTCAGTGAGAGACTCTGTCTCAAATGAAAGACTGTCTCAAATAAGAGACTGTCTCTAGGGAAAAGGTGAAGCGTGATTGAGTCTCCCCTGGCAATGGGCAGAGTCACCTTGGTGGTGGTGGTGTTCTTCTATCAGTCAGAGGCAGAGCAAATGGCAGTCCTTTGTGCATTCTAGCTTGATTCCTGCCTTAGTACCTAAAGCTGCAAGTGTGTGTGTGTGTGTGTGTATGAATGATATATGATAATATATAATAATATATGTATGTATATGTATTTAATATATGTATCTATATAAACAATCAAATCAAATCCAGGCAGCTCAGCAAGGGAGGAGGAAGACAGAGGCCTGTTCTGCCACAGATGAAGGAAGATGCCCACAGACCCGTCCATAGACACACAGAGCCCCACCTACCACCACTCAGTGCAGCATGGGAGGATGAAATCAGACACCCGAGGACCATCATGCCACCAGTGCACAGCACAGGCAGGCCATAAATACCAGCTTGCCACCACATGGTGAAGACTGTCACCCAGGGGTCCACCAGCTGCGTGACCAGGCTGTACCGAGAGCCATCAATGTGCAAGGATGTGGTAGAGAGGCTGGAGAGAAAGAGAAGCAGAGCAGCTTAAGCATTAAGGAGAGAGATGGAACTGGAGACTCAGGGATGGAGAGGAGTAGCCTGATGGGAGTGGCCAGCCCCACCACCTGCGGCCATGATGAGGACGCAGCCTGAGCTGCTGCTGACGGCCATGTCTGGGTCCGTGGCTCCACAGTGGCAGGGCCCGATGTGCATGTTCACAGCTCATAATACCACTACCATGTGTTTGTCCCTGGTTGGGGTAGCCTCCAGGGGCCACATGGATGTCCAGGGGCTGTGCAGAAACGGCCCCAGCCCTCACTGGCTCTGGAGAGCTGGCTCCACCTCTCATGGGTAACAGAACTCAGGAGAGCAGGCTCTGCACCTCACCCAGGAAGCACAGTGGAGCTGGCCCTGGTGGCAGACATGTGGGTGAGCCAGCCAGGAGGGCATGAATGTGGGAGGGCTGACTCCAGCAGTTGGGCAAGCTGCCCACGAGGTTATGAGTGCAAGAGAGGTAGTCTGTCCCCGTGCCTTGCCTGTCCAGCACAGTAGAGCTGATCTCGGTGGCAGGGCACAGGCAAGCTGGCCCGAGGGCAGAAGCAGGGAGAGCTGGCCCCACCACTCATCTGCCATCAGGTGGTGTGGGCGCAAGGATGATGCTCTGCCTTGTATGTAACTACCTGGGCAGCTGGGAGAGCTGGCCCTGGGGTCATGAGAGCCGGGGAGCTGGCCCTGCTCCTTACCAGATGTAGCAATCGGAAGAGTAGGCCCTGCACCTCTCCTGGCCCTGGTGGAGGGGGCACAGGTGAGCCAGCCCTAAGGGAGTGAGAGCAGGAGAGCTGTCCCAGTCCCTCACAGGCTGCAGCACCAGGGAGAGTGGGCCCCGGGCCTTGACTGAGCGGCCCTGAGGGCAGGAGAACAGGAGCTGGCCCTGCATCCTGCCCGGGGTGCCCTTGGCTGGCCTAGCCGGAACAGCGCTGGAGAGCTTGCCCTGGTGGCACAGATAAGGGAGAGCCAGAGTGATGCCCAGCTCAGCCACCACCCAGGCCCAAATCCAGGGCTCTGAGTTGGCCCAGCCCAAAATCTATATCATCTGCAAATGGTTGGGACATGGGAAAGGGCCAGACTTGCTGATCTAAAGCTGCAGGGTCACCATGACACAGGGCAACAACAGGACAACCAGGAGTCCCGGTGAAAGTTCAGTGTTGATGGTGTCACAGAAGCCAGTGAGCTCCAACCAGACCGATGACTCATTGCGGCAAACATCCGCAAGGGACGATGCGTGGACAGGGGGATGGCCATGGGGCACAGACTACATACATATGTAGTGACACACTACAGTTCCCATGACAAGATGGTTTCCTATGCTGTGTGTGTGTGTGTTTTATTTGTAAGGGGTAGGTTGCAAGAGTGAAGAACGGGTGTGAGAGGACGGGAAGATGGGTGGGACTGGGGTGTATAATGTGAAATTCATGAAGAATCAATAAGGTTTTTTTTTTGTTTGTTTGTTTGTTTTTGGTTTTTCGAGGCAGGGTTTCTCTGTATAGTCCTGGCTGTCCTGGAACTCACTCTGTAGACCAGGCTGGCCTCGAACTCAGAAATCCGCCTGCCTCTGCCTCCCAAGTGCTGGGATTACAGGCGTGCGCCACCACCGCCCGGCAATAAGAAGTTTTTAAAAATTAAAAAAAGAAGAAACATGATGATTTAAAACAAGAGTAACTGAGTAGGCCACTTGGTGTCCTCCCATGACCTCAGTGTGCATGCGTGTGTACTCCCTCCCCAGACACACATGGGAGATAACATAAAGAAGAAAGAGAAAAAGAAAAGCCAACGCACCTACCAAACCAAACTGGAAGAGGGCCTGTCTTTCCTTCTGGGGCCTGTTGAAAAACAGGAAATTCTTTCAGCCATTTCACGAATTAGTCACATGGTCACAAGGGACAGCGAAGGAGGCCAGGGAGTGTAGTAATCACTTTGGATGTCATGGATCCTGCTAAAACGTTTATCGTTATGAGAAATAATGAGTCTAAATCCGGAAGTGAACTGCCGGGCTGTGCCGCAGCAGGACACCAACAGGGTCCACTCACGGCTCAGTCCCGTGTTAGCTGTAACTCACACTGATAAATGCTCGCATTTACAAATAGATCCTAAGAGCTCTTGGCTTAAGATTTTTCTTCGTGAATTGTTTAGTAGAGGTGATTAATACTCTTTGTAAAGACAGTCTTGCTATGTAGCCGAGTTGATGTCAAACTCCAAACTTTCGATTCTCCTGCCTCAGCCTCTAGAGTGTGGGACTACATGATTTTTGAGAGTAAGAACTGTCTTTTTTTGTTTTGTTTTATTTAGTTTTTTCACTTAAAGATAATGATAGGGGTTTTGTGTAGCCTAGAACTTCTGGTCCTCCTGACTCTGCGTGCTAAGTGCTGGGATTATTAATGTAAAACCACTGTAGGCTTAGATTTTTCAAAACTAACTTTAGAAGGGTTTTTAAACTCTCCAGCCTCCCTTCTATCCCACTGCCCACCAGAGTGGTGGGAAGGAAGGGTTATTAGGAAACAGGGCTGTGGACTGTTTAGAAATAGTCCCTTGGGGCTATTCCAGTCTGAGTTGACAGCAAACCAGCCAGGCTAGCAAAGCACCAGCATGGATCAGTGGCGGCAGCCCAGTTCACGCTGCAGTCACCACTCACGGATCAGCAATTGCCCAAACTCCTTGGAAGTGGCGAGAAGCTGCCAGAATGTCACCAGAAGGTCTCTGGCAAGTTGCTCTCTACGAAATGACGAGAATGGAAGATCAGTAACGCCATGCAAAGCAAGCCATTGCCAGAGTCAGCGAAGACTGGGGAGGCGGAGGGGGGCAAACCAGAGCCGCCTCCTATTGTCTGTGGGGTCCTATTTATATTCTCTCTAAACATCCCAGGTCCTTCCATGGGTCTGCTTCAGCAAAACATCCTCACCTGTGTCTGCTTCAGCAAAACATCCTCACCTGTGTCTGCTTCAGCAAAACATCCTCACCTGTGTCTGCTTCAGCAAAACATCCTCACCTGTCTAACCCGGCAAAACATCACATGTCATAACTGAGTTTCCAAAGAAACCAGAAATTTCCACTTCACACCACCATATCCATCAATTCCTTTATCCCCTCCCTCCCTCTATTCCTTCCTCCTGTAGTATATATGTATGTACGTATATATGCATCATTTTTCAGTCTGTCTGTCTGTCTGTCTGCCTATCTATCTATCTATCTATCTATCTATCTACCTCCTTACCTACTCGTTCTGTAGCCCAAGATAGCCTAGAACTTTGTAGACCTGCTCAGTCTTCCAGCTGCGGCAATTCCAGATGTGAGTTCCCTCATCCAGCTCTCATGCTTGCTGATCCATAAGTGCCAGTGAAAGAGAAGACGGAAAGAATGGGTAAGACTTCTCTCAGAAGTCCAGAAGAGTACCCTGGATCAATGGGCGCCTTTCCCTAGAGCCTGCGTTCCCTGATCTGTACTTGAGAGGCCACAGCTGTGAGTTATGCAACCAACATCAGTTAAAGGAAAGCTTTGGTCTGGGCAAGATGAAGAGCCGAGAGAAAACTAATGAGTCTCTGACATAACTGGGTACCAATAAAGTGTCACTATATGAATCAAGGCCATGAGAACTCCAGTGCAAACACCGTGCAATTACAGACAAACTCATCTGCTCCCTCTCATCGACTCTGAATCATTTTACAGACACCAAGTTCCCACTGACATTGTCTGGTGATGTCATGGTGAGACTCGTGACAGCCATTGCATTTCTGGCCAGAAGTCCAACAGGGACAAAGACACTCAGAAGGGAGTGGGAACCGAGAACCTCAAACTCATTGTGCACAAAGTTTGCAAAGCAAGCATGTCAGATACAAGACCCCTCGTCCCTGTCTGTTAGCAGCATTGTGGAGAGAGATGGAAGCCAGCTGGAGCAGTTCCCCAGTGGCAGTCCTCAGTCCCACACGATGTGGGACTTGTTCAGCCCTCCCATGCAAAACAATCTTACAAAGCAGCTTCTGTCTTCATCTCTACTGAGGCACAGGCAGCCTATGCTCACTGCCTGGGATTCTATAGCCTCCAGTGGTAGAGCTGGGATTTGAACCCACGCTTCCCTCATCACCCTGCAGGTTGATTCAGGTTTGTTGTTTCCCAGATTCTCCACTTTGTGTTTTTTGTTTTGTTTTGTTTTGTTTTGTTTTGTTTTGTTTTCGAGACAGGGTTTCTCTGTGTAGCCCTGGCTGTCCTGGCACTCACTCTGTAGACCAGACTGGCCTTGAACTCAGAAATCCTCCTGCCTCTGTCTCCCAAATGCTGGGATTACAGGCGTGCGCCACCACACCCGGCTTTATTTTGTGTTTTGATGACTTTTTTTTCATGGTCTGGTGCAAAATAAAACATATCAAGAGAAATTTCATAAGCTTCCTGTGATGGATTGTATATGCTTGGCCGAGGGTGTGGCACTATTAACAGCTATAACCTTGTTGGAAGAGGTGTGTCTCTGTGGGTGTGGGCTTCAAGACCCTCATCCTAGCTGCCTTCAGAATAAGATGTTGAACTCTCAGCTCCTCCAGCCCCATGTCTGCCTTGATGTGACCATGCTCCCACCTTGATGACAATGGCCTGAACCTCTGAACCTGTAAGCCAGCCCCGATTAAATGCTGTCTTTTATAAGAGCTCCCATGGTCATGGTGTCTGTTCACAGCAGTAAAACTCTAAGTCAGTTCCATTTACAGTGGAGTCTTATCTCAGAGGACAGAGGCATTTCAAATCCAGCACTTAGCAAAAGAAAACTGCATTACATTGAAATTGTCTTCACTCCGTGGGCAGAGAAGCCTGCGTGACATGCTCATTAGAGCCACTGCCCTGCCGGCTGGTGCATGTGTCCCATGACATATCGATTTCCCTTCTAAATGCCATGGACACGTGGTAGAGTGCAGTGAGAGGCAGGCTGCAGCGTTGGGAGGTGGCCTCGATGAATGAAGGGTGCTCAGAGGGAAGAACGGGAGATGCAAGATAAAACAGGCTGAGCTCCGGGTGGCTCAGACACAGGGCCGAGCCGACAGCCTGGCTCTCTTTCTCGGCGTGTTTGGGAGGCTTTTAAATGTAATGTCGAGAGGGAAATGACACACTTAGGATTTTCTTTAGAAGCTGCCAGCATTCATTCTCTCATTGGCTATAGCAGTCAGATTCTCTGGTGCGATGGTTTGTATAGGCTTGGGCCAGGGAGTGGCACTATTAGGAGGTGTGGCTCTGTTGGAGTAGGTGTGTCGGTGTGGGTGTGGGCTTAAGACCCTCACCCTAGCTGCCTGGAAGTCAGTATTCTACTAGCAGCCTTCAGACGAAGATGAAGAACTCTCAGTTCTGCTTGTACCACGCCTGCATAGATGTTGCCATGCTCCCGCCTTAATGATCATGAACTAAACTTCTGAGCGTGTAAGCCAGCCCCAATTAAATGTCCCTATAAAAGTTGCCTTCGTCGTGGTGTCTGTTCACAGCAGTAAAACCCAAACTAAGACATGTGGTATCAAAACCAAATTCTCACTGTTTGAGCATCTGACAGCTGCTTGCTCAGGAGCTTTAAGATTTTAAGGATGGATTAATGCCTCCTCTGTAAACTGGGCCCTGTAATTTATCTTACGCACAAATACAAGCATAGAAAACAGAGGGGAATGGGGTAAAAAAGAGGAGGAGGAGAGAGAGAGGGAGAGAATGAATCACAGCCCCCTCTCAACACACACACACACACACACACACACACCCCTATGTGACAATCCACTGAACGGTGAATGCCTCACAGTGAGAAACCAGAGCTGGAGTCCACGGACTCCCTAACCTGCCATCTTTAGTCTGTTATCTTGTGGTAGAACCGGAAGGGGCGGGGCCTTGACTTACTGTTCCTGTTGCTGGGGCAAAATACCCTGACGGAAGCATCTTAATGAAGGATTTATTCAGACTCACAATTCTGGGGTTCAGACCTTCATGGGGGAAGTCAAGACTGCCAGGAACTGAGGCAGATGGTTACAAGGCTTCCTCACGGGAGCCTGCAGTCCCTGGCATGGTGCCACTTGCAGTAGAGCTGGGTCTTCCCACCCAGTCTAGAAACCGCCCCAGACATACCCTCAGGCCAACCTAAGCTAGACAGACCCTCACAGGCTCCTCTTCCAGGTCAGCCAAGTTCATCATCAATATTAACTTTCACAGGCCCCGTGGAACGACCCAGGGCTATAGAACAGCCTGAAGTTCTCCATCCCTCCCTCCTTCCCCTCCATCCCTCCCTCCTTCCCCCTGCCCCTCCCTCTCTTCTCCTTTCTGGCCACAAAATAATAAGTTTAGGCCTGCCACGTGCTCCCACTGCGATGTGTGGCTGCCGGCCCAGAACATCGAACACTGTGAGCCAGAAGAAACGTTTCTGTTTGTAAGCTGACTGTCTCTAGTCTTCGTTACAGTAAAGGAGAGCAGATCCACGTCTGATTCGTACTTAACGGTTTCCAGTTTCCTTCACTGTGTCCCCAGACACAACTTTCCACTAAGATCCATGGGAGAAATGGGGTGATGTGTCCCGACCTTGGGAACAACTCATAGGTTCCTGAGAGGTCCCACGACTGTGATTTCTGGGTGTGTTGAATGATTTTATGTCAACTTGACACAAGCTAAAATCATCTGAAAAGAAGGAATTACAGTTAAGAAAATGCCTCCATAAGATCAGACTGCAGGAATGCCTGTAGGGCACTTCCTTAATTACTGATTGATGGGGGAGGGCCCAGACCATGGTGGGTAGTGCTATTCCTGGGTTGGTGGTCCTGGGTTCTATAAGAAAGCAGGCTGGGGCTGGAGAGGTGGCTCAGCAGTTAAGAGCACTGACTGCTCTTCCAGAGGTCCTGAGTTTGATTCCCAGCAACCACATGGTGGCTCACAACCATCTGTAATGAGATCTGATACCCTCTTCTGGTGTGTCTGAAGACAGTGACAGTGTACTCACCTACATTAAATAAAAAAATAAATCTTAAAAAAAAAAAAAAAGTGGGCTGAACAAGCCATGAGGAACAAAACGGTAAGCAGCCCCCTCCACGGCCTCTGCATCAGCTCCTGCCTCCAGGTTCCTGACTTGTTTGAGCTCCTGCCCTGACTTCCTTTCAGTGATGAAAAAATGATCTGGAAGTGTAAGTCAAAGAAACCCTTTCATGACCAATAGAAACCTTAACCGAAACACTAGGGAATTATTTCAAGGGCGCCTCGCTCGTGTGGAGCTTTCCTCGGGCCTGTCCCCACCCTGAGTAACCTGAGCTGTGTCCACGGCTCTCACATGTGTTTTTTTCTTCAGAAAGTTTGAATCTGTTACAGTTGTTTGTTTACCCGGTCACAAACAGATCCAGTTTCTCCGTCCTCCAGCACCAAACTCTCTCAGCATCACTCCTGAAGGCCGTGGCCGCTCTCTCTCACCTCCCACTGCCGCCTGTGCTGTAGGGTTAGTGGAAATAAGACACCCACTGCTGACGGCCACGATGCTGGACTTGCTCATGGCCACTTTGGCTGCCCAGAGCCTAAGCACCAAGTCTGTTATTTCCAGCTCCAGCCATCGGCCTGAAAAATGCCAAGCCATCTTTGTGCACCACCCACTTGAACACAGAGGCCCTGCAGGTTCCCTCCTTTGTGGAGGGCACACTGTGAGGAAGAAGAGGTGAATTTGGGCTGTCTTTTTATAGTCCTCTGCAAAGGTCAGGCTTTGTTTTGTAGCTAGAAAAGGCCCACACCATACTGTGTGCATAAAAGGGATGCATTATCAGCCTGCCTTCCTGTGAGGCCTGCGCTGAGCACATCAGCTACCTCTTTTTTCTTGGGCAAAATCACCTAAGGTTTGGTTTGATGAATTTTATTTCTGACTCTGCATGAAGGGTTGTCCCAATACCGGTATTCTTTGGGTGGCAACGTTAGCCATCTTTCCATGATAATCACAAAATACCAGGGACTGTCAGCTTACAAAGTCAAAAGGTAAATTGGAGCTCACAGCTTTTGAGTTTCAGACCGTGGCCAGTTGGTCCTCGTTTCTTTCAAGCTTGTGGTGAGGCTGCACATCCAGGCAGGGGGTAGGAGAGCAGAAATGGTCGTCTGGTACAGGGTGGGGGTTGGCGGGAGGAAGTGATGAGGAAGGGAAGAGGAGGCACACTGTGTGCATGTGCAAGTGTGTGTGTGTGTGCATGTGTGTATGCATGTGTGTGCATGTCTGTGCGTGTGTGTGCGTGTGTGTACATGTGTGTGCATGTGTGTGCATGTGTGTGTGTGTGTTGTCTTCTCTAAGAACACACCCATAAACACAGATAGGCCTCCAGCTATGCTCCACCTGTTAACGGTCCTGCTGGGCCTGGAAGGTAAGGTGTAGAGTATGTGAGGACTTTTATCCAAACTCCAGTAGAGAACATGAAGGATGGATGCCTGCTTACCAGTCATCTTGGATGCCCAGTCTGTGTCATGCATGACATGAAATGTGTATTTGATCTACATGAGTAAGATATAACATGTAAACTGGCTTCAGTGGCCCACAGCCATGTGGAGGAACAGAGAAGGACAGCCTATGTCCCAGAGTTCCCTGAGAGTCCCCTGGAGGGGTTTTGCTTACCGACAGGCTGGCAGATGATCCCCTCAGTACTGTGATTGGACACTCTGGCTGACTATCTGCAGTGTGTCATCCTCTGTTTTAGATGCTCAGAACACTCTCAGTTAACAAAGACCTCACTATCATTCAGATGATGTTCCCAGTCTAGGAAATTATACATGAATCATAAAATCTATTGTCCAAACTCAGATTTGATGGAGGGAAAGTGGTTACAAGGATAATTGAGTTAGGACAACAGACACAGACCACAACTGCCCCACACAAATCATAGTGAGTAGGTCTGTGTACGTTCATGTATAGACATGTGTGAACATTCGATACCCCAGGATGCAAATGAATGTTGTATTAGTTGCTTTTGATTGCTGTGATTAAAAAAAGTCTGACAAAAACAACTTACAGAAGGTCTCTTTCAGCTCCTGCTTGTGGAGAATCCACAGCCAGGCATGGTGGGCTCTGTCTGTGGTAAGCTAGAAGAGAGGCAGTTTCCCATAGCATGTTGGGTAGGAAGCAGAGAGCAAAGCCAGAACTGGGGGCAGGTACAGCTGCCACAGGCCGGAAAGCTCCACAGCCTTCGACACCACCACCAAGCTGGGACAGAAAGCACAGCTGGGGGCTGGAGAGACGGCTCAGCAGTTAAGAGCACTGACTGCTCTTCCAGAGGCCCTGAGTTCAAATCCCAGCAACCACATGGTGGCTCACAACCATCTGTAATGGGATCTGACGCCCCCTTCTGGTGTGTCTGAAGACAGCTACAGAGGCCGGAGTGAGCAGAGACCCTGAGTTCCATTCCCAGCAACCACATGATGGCTCACAACCATCTGAACAGCTACGGTGTACTAACAGACATAAAATAAATAAATAAATAAATCTCTAAAAGAAAGAAAGAAAGTACAGCCGGCAGAGGACACTTCAGATTCAGGGGTTACTCGAAGTCACTCCCCTCTTGTTGCCTTGTGGCTGCTACAAAGTGAACGACTTCTTTGTCATCTACTCCCTGTCACAGACCCCCCAACAGTGGGGCCAGCCGGGCATAGTGAGCTGAGACCGTGGGCCAACCTGTCTTCTATTGGATGGTTTCAAGTGTTGTGTACGGTGACATAAAGCCAACACTGGCGATCACCCACCTATCTTCCTTCTAATCAAGGCCCGGTCTGGAGTAATGGGCTGTACGGGGCGTTTTCTGGTCTTTCCCTTTGGCCACCATCATGCCTCACAGACACTTAACACAGACAGCAACATCTTTCCTCTTTGTCTGAACATGTAGAGGCAAAATACATGGTAGGTCCTGAATTCTTGGCCAACACCCATAACTTCCTATGTCCTAATTTCACATCCAGGAACTCTCTAACGCATTCAAAGATTGCCGCAATCATCTGATGCATGAACGAAATTAGAGGAAGGGACAGTTCTGGAAGGGCATGGGACAGTCCCTTTCTGGGTTGAGAATGACCTGCAAACCCTTCCTACCTGCCAAGGAAACAAAATTAAAGCTCACCTTGGGGAGGTAATATTTCGGTCTGAGAGATGAATTCCTCCTGTGTGGGGCTGCAGGCAGGGTGGAAGGTGACCTGGGGTTCCGGTGAGACTCTCAGACTCTCACCCCTGCGCCTGGGGCGCCATCTGGCATAGGACAGATGCTAACTAAATGCTTTTGCCTTAAAATCCTTACCCCAAACCAGTCACTTCCCTCCCTCCGGTATCTGCCCTGTATCTTGATGCCATCCTGGTCATTCTGCTGAGGCGCACAGCTGACGCAGATTCCCCGTAGGGTCTGGGGTCAGAGTTTCCAGGGACTCGGAACCAACCGAAAGGAGAGGAGAGGAGAGGAACAGAGGGAGAAAGAACAGAGAAGGAAAAGAGCAGGAAAGAGAGTAGGGGAGAAAAGAGACAGGAGAGGAGAGAGAGAATATATATATATATATATATATATATACACACACACACACACACACACACACACACACACACACATATATATATATATATATATATATAGAGAGAGAGAGAGAGAGAGAGAGAGAGAACAGAGAGAGGAGGAAAGGAGAGGAGAGAAGAGAGGAGAGATAAAAAGAATGGCAACATGATGGATGGAAGGAAGGATGGATGATAGACAGACAGACAGACAGACACCCGGATGGGTGATAGAGGAATAGATAGGTGATGGTTCTCTGGTTGGTGGCGTGGGGGCCTGTATGCTGCCCTAGCTCCTTCTGCTTCCTGGCCACCAGGTGAACTGCTCAGTGCTCCCTCCGCCCAGGATGAACTGACAGTGCTGAAACTGTGAGCCAAAATAAGCCTGTCCTCCCTCGGTGTGCATCTGCAGAGCGACTTGGGAAGAGTGACAAGCAAAGTCACTCGCAGATCAAGCTGTCCCCAAATAAAGGGACCTCCAGGCTCTTCCTTTAGCAGAGCTCTTAATTTCCTAGCAGGCAAAAAGGTCATATTTCTGTGGCCCTTCTAAACGGTATAGTGAATTCACATTCAAAAATTATTTTAGTCCACAGCCTTTGGACAAGGTGTACCCTTAATTAATTATTCTTTTAATGGTCACATGGCCTTATACACACACTCCCACACCTACAGACACACACACACACCCCCCACACACAGACAGATGCACACATAGACACACACACTACACACACAGACACACAGACACACACACTACGCACAAATATACATAAACACACACACAGTACACACAGACACACACACATACACACACTGCATCAGCAAGTGAGCATGGGAAGTCGAATCTCAACACAGGGTTTCCTGTTGGGAGGAAGCTATTTGGCAGTTAGGCTCTGAAAACACCAAACTAAAGATCCCCCTCCCTCCCACCAAGCAGAAAGGGGGACAGCGGAGGCAGAGGCAGGCCCCCCTTGTCTCTGTCTGGTAAAGACACAGAGCTTGGGATGTGTTTCCATATGTTGAGGGGCCAAAAGGGCTGGAGAAAAACTGCAAAAACAGGTCCCTTCTTGGCAGAAGTCAGACAGTGGGGACCTCACCTGCCTCACCTGGAAAGCGGGCTGCAGGGCAGAGGGGAGGTGCCCGTGGAGGGCAGCCTGCAGAGGCCCGAGGTTAACCATTACTTCCTAATCTGGCCTGCGCTTCTGAGCTCCCACATGGGGTTTTAAAAAATATTCATTCCCTAGGCCTGACCTGGGAGTCTCTGCTCCAGTAGACAGTCTGTAGGGTTCGCCTGTTGATTCTGTTATGCCAGCTTAGTTTAAAACAAAAAACAACAAACAAACAAACAAACAAAAACCCCAAAAAACTGGGCAGTGGTGGCGCACACCTTTAATCCCAGTACTTGGGAGGCAGAGGCAGGCGGATTTCTGAGTTCGAGGCCAGCCTGGTCTACAGAGTGACTTCCAGGACAGCCAGGGCTACACAGAGAAACCCTGTCTTGAAAACCAAACAAACAAACAAACAAAGATGAAGCACGTGGATATTCTGTGTAGCCCTAGGGAGAGGAATAGGCTTTTACAGGTAGATGTGACGGTTACTATTGATTGTCAGTAGTTTCCGGAATCACTGAGGAGACAAGGCTTTGGGCGTGCTTGTATGGTTAGTTGTTTCTAGATTGGGTTAGCCTCTGGACATGCTTACGAGGGAGCCTTCCTGATTGTCCTGTCCATGGGCTGGAGTTCTGCACTGAGTGAGGAGAGTGAGCAGTGGGCAGCAGTGGGCAGCGGTGGGAAGTGGTGGGCAGCAGTGGCAGTGGTGGGCAGTGGGCAGCGGTGGCAGTGGTGGGCAGTGGGCAGCGGTGGGCAGTGGGCAGCAGTGAGCAGCAGTGGGCAGCGGTGGGCAGTGGGCAGTGGTGGACAGCGGTGGGCCGTGGGCAGCAGTGGGCAGTGGTGGGCAGTGGGCAGCAGTGGACAGCGGTGAGCAGTGGTGGGCAGTGGGCAGCGGTGGACAGCAGTGGGCAGCTGTGGGCAGTGGTGGGCAGTGGGCAGCGGTGGACAGCGGTGGGCAGTGGGCAGCAGTGGGCAGTGGTGAGCAGTGGGCAGCAGTGGACAGCGGTGAGCAGTGGTGGGCAGTGGGCAGCGGTGGACAGCGGTGGGCCGTGGGCAGCAGTGGGCAGTGTTGGGCAGCAGTGGCCAGCGGTGGGCAGTGGTGGGCAGCAGTGGGCAGTGGGCGGTGGGCAGCGGTGGGCAGTGGTGGGCAGTGGGCAGCGGTGGGCAGCGGTGAGCAGTGGTGGGCAGTGGTGGGCAGTAGTAGGCAGTGGTGGGCAGCGGTGAGCAGGGGTGGGCAGCGGTGGGCAGTGGGCAGTGGTGGGCAGTGGTGGGCAGCGGTGGGCAGCGGTGGGCAGCGGTGGGCAGTGGGCAGCGGTGGGCAGTGGTGGGCAGCGGTGGGCAATGGGCAGTGGGCAGTGGTGGGCAGCGGTGGGCAGCGGTGGGCAGTGGTGGGCAGCGGTGGGCAGCAGCTCTGCGTGTGTCAGCAGGTGCAATGGGACCAGCCAGCGTCCTCCAGCTCCACTGCCAAGCCTTCCCCACCATGATGGAATATATCGTCAAACTATGAACCAAAAGGAGTCCTTTCTCCCCTAGGTTGCTTTTGCTGGTTTTTTTTTTTTTTTTTTTTTTTTTTTTGGTTTTTCGAGACAGGGTTTCTCTGTGTAGTCCTGGCTGTCCTGGAGCTCACTCTGAAGACCAGGCTGGCCTCGAACTCAGAAATCCGCCTGCCTCTGCCTCCCAAGTGCTGGGATTAAAGGCGTGCGCCACCAACGCCCGGCTCTTTTTTTTTTTTTTTTTTTTTTTTTTTTTAATCATCACAGCAAAGAAAGTACCTAAGAGAGAAAGCAGCACGGAGAACTGAGAAATTCTCAGAACCTAAGCAAAACAGAAACACAGAAACAAAAAATAAAAAATAAAAACAAAATAAAATAAATAAAATCAAAAGTACTTGGGAAGAGAAAGATTGAGGCACAAGCAGCTTTGCCAGCCCTAGGCTGGGTTGGGGGTTAGGGTGTGCTGACCGGCCAGAGGACAGCCCAGGGGATCCCGCATTCCCTTCAGAATCTCAGGGGACGGGTTCTAGGTGCTCACCAGCTCAGAAGGGTCATTGGGGGGTGGGGAGAGCGGTGTTCAGGTAAGTAATAAGAATGAAGGGGGTCACAGAGGCAGGCGTGGGGCGGAGGGCAGCTGAGCCCATGTTCGGGACAGAGTTAATATGAGCGTCGGGGCCGTGCTGGAAGAGCAGGGACCATCAGGTGCTGCTTGGCGCTGGAAGCTAGCATCTTGAGGGAAACCCTGGACAGGGAGGGGTTGTCTGACTGCTCCCATATTCTCATCTCTCTCCCTTTTCTGAGAAAGCAGATGAATCCATCAGGACAAGGACACTGGAACTTTGTGGGCAGCACCCCCGGGAACACTCCAGCTCACGCTCCCATCTGGCAACGCGCAGGTGTGGCACTTGGGGATGCTCTCCTTTTGCAGCAGAGATCCAAGAGTGCCATTACCAGGGCCAAGCAAGTCACCTTGTTAGCAGTTCTCTGCCTCTCCCAGGGGCCTTCCTCAAGCCGGTTGGAACTGCCTGCAGGCGGCCACACTCCCGCCTCGGGCTCTGCTCGGTTCGCGCGCGCCCTCTGGAGGCCACCGGCGTAGTAGACCGTTCCTCGCGGTGGCGTCCAGGCGTGGTCCTGTGGGGCTATGACAGCCGGCCCTTGAGCTGTAGTCAGCCCTGGGGAGCGATGAAGACCTGCTGTAAAAAGGCCGGCTTTAGGTGTTTACTCATTGATTTCACTTTCCCTGAGTAGGATTGCTTGTGCTCCCTTTCCCCAAATTAAGGTTCAAGCTGGGTTATACAGATGTTTGCAAGGTCCTGGGGTGAAGCTCAAAGAGAGTGCGGCCTCCAACAGTTAAACTCTTGCACTGTAGGGGACAGGCATGGCGTTCCTTAGTTCTCCTCCGCAGCAAGGCCCAGCGCTGCAACCAGTAGTCACCAATAAAAATCCCACCTTGAGCTACAAGTTCAGGTGGTCCCCTGTAGCAAGAAGGCCAGGCAATAAAGAAACAGAGAGGGGTTATTTATGGGGTCAGTCTCCACCCAAATCCACACAATCATTCCACACAGGTCTAACACGGTCAACCAAGGAACCGGATGAGTGTATGGGCAACTTACAGGTGGCACACCCCCCCGAGAAAAGTCTCTCCGGGTGTAACCATTAACCCGGTAGGTAGGTAAGGTAAGATACCCGGAAGGTAAGCACTACCAAGCAGCAACTACCAAGGAACCCGTGGGGTCCTGGCACCACAGCCACGCTCGGCGGATGTAGATTCTGACTGGGGCGAGGGAGCAGCCTCGGACTGTATGTGCCACCTGCCCTCAGGTTGGTACCGCTGCTGTTCAGAGCAGGGAGGGAGCAGGGGCATGCCGAGAAACCCAGCCCAGACGCCCCTGCAGATACAGTGCTCGCAGAGACGGCCCCTTCATCATGCTGGGTTCTGTCCGACTTTAAATTGTATTTCCCTGAAAGGTCAGAGTGGTAAAGGGAGACCGGGAACACTGCGGTCGTGTGAGGACGTGCTGAGCGGGGCTGACGACAGGAGAGGGAGTCGGAATCTCGCGGGCCTCGTTCTGGAAGCTCCGAGAAGCATCGGGCACCAGCCCTTCGTTTGGGAGGGGAGACCACGCACACAGCAGCTGGCTGTAAAACCCTTCGTGGGACTGGGGCGTCTGGCTCAAGAGTGCTGCTACGGGAAGTGCCTTAGTACTGACTATGCGAGAGTCAGAAGACACTCTGCCCGGCCAGCACTGGCGAAGTGGAGACCAGAGGACCCTTGGAGATACACAGCCTGCCAGTCCAGCTGAATCCATCGGCTCCAGGTTCACCGAGAGACCTGTCTCAAACAGTAAGACGGAGAGTGACTGAGACAGGCAGCCACCTTTTGCCTCTCTCCACGCACTGACCCCCCCCACCCCCCCTGCAAGCGGGCAAACCATGAAGCCTCTGTTAGTTCCCTGGAGTGAAACTTGTTTCCAAATACAGCATGGATCTGTATAATTTTATTTTTATTTCTATGGCAGAAAATCTATACTGTTAAACTGTCAGCAGGTTTAGCTATATTCGCAAGCTGTACAACAGACACCACCAATTCTAGAACATTCTTAGGATACCCACCCTCCCTCCCCAGCAACCCTTATCTCCTGGGAGTGTCTGTCCTCCCATCCCCCACTCTAGCCCCAAGCAACCACCAATTTCTCCTCTGTCTGTGACTGGCCCGTTCTTGACATGTCACACAAGTGAGATCATAAGTGGCCTCTGGATCTGGCTTCTTCCACTGAACATGTGTGTGAAACAGTGGGAAATTGCCACCTTGACCAACTTTTAGCGAACAGTTCAGGTGATCCGTACCAGCCTCCCTCTCCGGGCCTCTCGTTCTCCTGTACTGAACACCTGTAACCAAACATGCTTCACAGCTCGTCCACGGTACGGCAGGAGCTGGTGCTTATCTCTTTTGATGGCTGAATAATATTCCATTTTCCGTAGAGGCCATTCTTCATTCAGTTCCTCACCTGATGGGCATTTGGTTTGTGAGGAATCATGCTGCCGTGGACATTCATGTGCAAGCATGTGTGAGCATGTTTTCATTTCTGTTGGCTTAACCTTAGGTATGTCAATTCGACTACGTGACTGAGGAATTGCCAGACCGCTTCCCAAAGCGGCTGGACCACTGACCTCGCTCGTGGCAATCGCCCCTGACGGCTGTGGTTCCTCTGCACCCTCACTAATGCTTCCTGTCTGGTTGCCCGAACAACTAATGATCATGAACATCCATTCTTAGCCGATCGTCCATAAAATTGTATCTCCTCTGAAGTAACGGCTACTCAGATCCTTTGCCTGTTTTTCAGTTGGGCTGTTTCTTTTTCTTGAGCTGTAAGTGTTCTTTCTGTATTCTTGGGGGGGGGGGTTAAAACGGGGTTGCTCTGCATAATGCAGCTTGTCCTGAGACACGCTGTAGACCAGGTTGGCCTTGAATTCAGAGACAGGCCCGCCTCTGCCTCCTGAGTGCTAGGATTAAAGGCTTGAGCCACCCATGCCTGGTTTCTTTGTGTACTATAGAGACGAGTGTCTGATCGGGTAAATCATTTGCAAATACCTTTCCTCTCTTACATTTTTTTTTCAGTGCCTTGATTGGTAAGGCGTAGGATTTTAGTTTCGACAGAGTCTAGTAACAGGTTTCATTGCTTGACTTGTGACGGGTCTGGTAGGCTTGCTTTAGGTTATGGCGTTTTATTGCAGCAATAGAAAGCAAACTAAGATACATGTAGATTCGTAGTGTGTTTTAAGTTAACTTTTATATATGCTGTAAGGGTCAAACTCATCTTAGTTTTGACAAAGTCTCACTATGTAGCCCTTGGCTGGCTGGCACTCACCATGTAGACCAGGATAGCCTCAGACCCACAGAGGGTCCATATTCCTCTGCCTCCTGAGTCTTGGGACTGACTAAATGTGTACACCACTGCACCTGACTTCAAAATCACTCTTTTCATATGATGGAAACCCAATTGGTACCTTTAAAATCATTAGCAAATCACAAGCAAACAGCCTCTGTCAGTCCTTGGTGACGTCAATCCCCACTGGATTTCTGCTTAAGAGACACACAATGAGTCTCCAGTGAGCCCTTATTTGAAAACAAACTTTAATACAAGAGTTAGTTCCTCATTCAGTCCCACCTGCTGTTCACTGAGCACCTATTATGTGAGACTCAAAGATTTAGATCTCACAGATCGAAATACTCATAAAGATCACCAGGCAGGGGTCTGGGCCGTGGGTTTTAATCTCATGACTGACTGGATGAGCCAGTTAGTGAAGCTCTCTCTGGAAGTGTAAGAGCATTTCAGGAACATCAGGTCAGGAGGGAGAATCCTCTGATGGAACTGAAACACGACAATACTGAGGATGTGGAAAAGTAGGAGGCAGGAAGAAGTAGCTTGCTGGGGGCGTGTCCTTGGGCTATATCCCCACATGTCCCCTTCCTGTTTCTCTCTTGGCTTCCTGTTTACGTTGGAGAAACTTCCTTTCTCTACCACATGGCCTGAGCAACCATGGACTGACACCCCACCCTGATCTTTACTTCTCCAATTTATTCTCCCAGAGATTTTGGTCTCAGAGACAGACACTGGGCAACTACAGCGGGCTTCTTCTTTAAGGGTGATGCTGGGGTTTGAACTTGAGAGGGGGTGGTGAGGGATTTGACGGCCACTGTCTCAGAAGGTGTTCTAGGCAGACCCAGCCACTGCGAAGAACATCAGACAGGCCTGTGGATGGCATCTGTGGGGAGTGCCAGAAGGCCAGTGGCTAGAGCAGAGTGAGGCAGGGGTGTGCCCAGAAGGCCAGGTCACTTGGAATCCTCTTCATCACCGTGGGGACTCTGCGAAAGAGCCGTGGGAGTGAGGCGAGCTGGCTTCCTGCTGCCAGCACGAAGATGGATTGTGGGAGGACAAGACTATGAAGGAAGCTTCTGAACCGGAAGTGACTGGTTGGGCCCTGATGGAACACGGAAGGTGGTAGATGGGTTTTCATGTATCAATATCACGTCCTGAACAACTAGAGGGAGGTGACATTAGCTATCAGGGAGGCCACTGTGGAAGCCAACTTGGAGAGACAGGGAGGCAAGGGGTTCCACTTGTGGCATTTTGTGAAAATGTTTCAACTTCTAAATGGAGGTATTGGATAGACAGCTGGACAGTAGGAGGCCAAGACAACACCGACAATGAGACGGCCGTGGCAGGAGGGTAAGCAGGAGGGTGAGAGCGTACCCGGAGTTTATGGCATTAAGAGAGCAGGGGTGGAGAGGGCGAGCCAGGAGTGGCTCTTGGGTCTTCTGATTTCACCGTTCACCACCTGCTTGGAAGCATCACCCTTAGTCTGCCGTCCGCTTCCCTCCTGCCCACTTCCCTTCCTTCAAATGGGCACCTACTGTGTACCAGGACAGTGGATCTTTCCCAGGAGAGAAAGAATGGCCACTAATGGGACAGACAGCAACAACCAGAGACCTGATGGTAATCCACACGGACGGGTCTACAGCCATCCTTTACCGTTTTGTTCATGCTTAATGTCTTGCTGGGCGGTGGTGGCGCACGCCTGTAATCCCAGCACTTGGGAGGCAGAGGCAGGCGGCTTTCTGAGTTCGAGGCCAGCCTGGTCTACAGAGTGAGTTCCAGGACAGCCAGGGCTACACAGAGAAAGCCTGTCTTGAAAAACCAAACCAAAACAAAAAATGTTTTAATGGCTTACTATTCTGGTCACAAAGTTCAAATCACTGCTGTTGCTTTTTTCTTTACATTCATCTTTATTTATGTGTGTATGCTCTGGTCCTAGGTGTGAGGACGTCCGACCCCCTGGAGCTGGAGGTATGGATGGTCGGGGTCCTCTGGAAGAGAAGCAAATGATCTTAACTGCTGAGCCACCTCTCCAGCCCCTTGTTTTGTTTTCTTGATGCTGGGTCTCACTATGGACCCTACTTTGGCCCTAAATTTGTAATCCTCCTGCCTCAGGAGGTTTACAGCACAGAAGAGGTTGCAGCACAGAAACTATCTGGTGGCCACCATCCTGCAGAGCCAGAGCCACTGCAGCAAGCCCAGCCCAGCTCAGGCCCTGCCGAGCGGCTGCTGACGAACAGACACCAGGCTCCGGGAACCAGTGCAACTAGGGCAAAAGTTCCCTCTGCAAGTTCCATTCTTTTTTTCTTGCTGTATTGCTCAGATTTACCCCGACTTCTGCCTCAGCCTCCCTGGGAAGCCTCAAGGGACATTCTGCTGTGAGAGGGGGGGATGGTGATTATTTTTTATTGTTGGTTTTTGTATTTGACGGGGTCAGGGTCTTGCTACGTAGCCGACTGGCCTCCGGCTCATAAAGATCTATCTTCCCACGGCTGAGATCACAGGCAGCCTCCACCACACTCTACTTGGTCCTGGGTTTTGTTTTTGTTTTTGTTTTTTCTTAAATATATTTTGAAAATTTAAAATAATAAAATAGTTCGGAGAAATGATGAATTTTAGTCAGTGTGACTTATTTGGAGGTAGCAGACCTTGCCAAAATCATAATTCTTTGTAAATAACCCACAGCTCTGTATGTTATTGTGGCTGTCTGGGGTGTTATGTACACTGTCCTCAAACTTGATATAACTGAGGATAACCCTGGCCTACTGCGGATCCTCCTGCCCCCCACCTCCCACATGCTAGGATTACAGGCCTGCACCTCCACACCCAACTTAAGTATATTTTATGATTGGGGTAATGCCATCTTGCATTAGTCGTCTGCGAGGACTGCTATTAAAATACTGTCGGCTCAGGAGCTCGTAAACAACAAAAACTTGTTTGCAGTTCTAGAGGCTGTGAAGGCCAAGATCGGGGTGGCAACAGGTGGGTGTCCAGTGACGTGGGACGGACTGGGGGTCTCCCCAGGCCTCGTTTTTATAAGGACACTAACCCCGCTCCTGGGGACTCTGCCCCCTTATCTATCGCCTCCCAGCCTCCTCTCCCTCGAGTGTCTTCTCTGGGGCGAGGGATTCACCACCTCCTGACACCATCGGCTCTGGGGGAGGATTTTCAGGAGACAGAGCTACCACGGTGCTCTGCAGTGTCTCTCCGAGGCCAGAACGCACCGCAGCCCCTGGACAGGCTTCCCGGCCTGTCTCTCCGAGGTCAGAACGCACCGCAGCCCCTGGACAGGCTTCCCGGCTTGCTTGGCCCATCTGATACAGCCTAGTGTTTTAAATGACTTTTTTTTAAACCTGCAAACTCAACTTATTTTCCTCATAAAGACTCCTGCAGGTGCTGGAGGGATGGCTCAGGGGTCAGGAGCGAGCACCTGCGGCTCCTGCAGGGGACTTGAGTCCCACCCCCCCACCCCCATCCCCCCACCCCCAACCCCCCACCCCCGGCTCACAACGGCCTGTTACTCGCTCCAGGGATCCATCACTCCCTTCTGGCATCCACAGACATCCAAACAGATGCACACACACAGAGAGAAATAAAAGTAAAATACATCTTCAAAAAAAAAGTCTGATAACCAATGAATGGTTTGTTCTTGATGTCGTAGGACCAAATTAACTCTAAGACCAAGGAAGAGCAGCTGCGTCTTCTGCAAGGTGAGCAGAGTGAGTTAACTGCCAGCCTTACAGCACAAGAATACCAAGGAAACCAGCGCCAAAGAGTTTTATTGACAAAAATGACACAACCGCAAACACCACCACTTGTATTAACAAAAGGCACACAGTGATAATTGTACAGTTCCTCCTCCACAAACATCACTCCTTAGGTTACGACCATCTTTTCTAGAAGTGGATGCATAGACATACTTTAAAACCTTTCTGATAAATAGATGGCTGCGCTGCACCCGGCCTGGATAACCCTCTTCAGCAAGGCATACGCGGGAGCCTGTGGAGAACAAAAGGCTGTGGTGTAGCTGCTTGGTCGAGCCGTGTCTAACACGGACGGCACCCTGAGCTTGGAAAAGAAGCAAACGGGGCAAGAGGTATGCCCAGTGGTAGAGCGCTGGCCTAGCAGGGCCCTGGATTCAACGCCAGCCCCTAAACAAACAACAACAGAACACCAGGAGGTGCATCTATTTTCAGATGTCAGGCCTGGACTCACTGGCAGGGCAGGGTTTGGGTTCTTCTGGATAAAACAGGATCTGGGAAATGATTTAATTTGAAACAAAAGCCACTCAGAATTCTAGAAGCATCTATGGCCACCGAACCCCTCGGCTGTTTCTTGGGATAGTATCGGAGCAGGACACAGGAGCCTCACCATGGATGGGGGCTGAGCTGTGTGCTTTCTGTCAAGTACCTGTTTCCCTGCCTTCTGACCTTTACTTCCAAAGGTCCCCTCCACCTTTAAAATGGTCCCCAGAGCACCATGGTGCTAGTCGGCCTACCAGCTCTGCATCGTGGTCCAAGCCTGTGTCGTGGTGCTCAAGCTCCTCATCTCGAAACTGCTTGATGACCTGGGAGGAAAAGGAATCGCAAACCGAGGTAAGTCAGCTCCCCAGCTCGCCCGCGGCTCATCCTGTCTCCAGGCCAGAGCTTCGTGTCCTAGCACACGGCTACACCTGACGTGCTTTTTCTATGAAGGGCAAGAGTTCATCACGCTGTCACTCCAGTGGGGTGAACAGCCTTGCAAGAGTGAACCATGACTGTGGCTCTAATGAGACTTGTTTACGAAACAAGCTTGGCCCCAGGCCGAGTCTGCCAGCTGCTGACTCGGGTTTTAAAAAGTGAGAGCTGTTGCCTGTCTTAGCAACTGCTCTACTGCTGGTTAGAAACACCTGACCAAAGCAACTCTTACAAAGGGAAACATCTAACTGGGGGCTTGCCTCCAGTTTCCGAGGTTCAGTTCATTATCAGCATGGCAGGGAGCATGGCAGCACTCGTGCTGGAGTAGTAGCTGAGAGCTACAGCCTGACCTGCAGACCAAGAGAGAGCCTCTGTGTCTGGCATGGGCTTTTGCAAACTTAAAGCCCACCCCCAGTAATATACTTCTCCAACAAGGCTAATCCTAAACCTCCTAATCCTTCTTAAATAGTGCCACTTCCCGATAGCTAGGCATTCAAATATATGAAACTATGGGGGCCATGTTTACTGAAACCACTACATGGCCAAGTGCAGTAACACACACTTACAACCCAGCACCTGGAAGGCAGAGGCGGGGGGCCAAGAGTCAAGACAAGCCTTTGTTGAAAAAGTAGAGCAAACATAATCAAGTAAATGAACTACTGGTAGGGAGAGTGCTGGATGGCGACCAGGCAGGAGGATCCGCTGGAGCTGCTAGTTTAAGACCAGCCTGGGCCGAACAGTTCCTTCTTTCCTATAGAGAATTACCTGAGGAAACTCACTCAACCTGAAGAGTTGATCATTGTTTTTTTTTTTTTTGTTTTTTTTTTTTGTTTTTTTTAATTTTTGGGTTTTTGTGTTTTTTTTGTTTTTTTTTTTTTTTTGTTTTTTTTTTGAGACAGGGTTTCTCTGTGTAGCCCTGGCTGTCCTGGAACTCACTCTGTAGACCAGGCTAGCCTCGAACTCAGAAATCCGCCTGCCTCTGCCTCCCAAGTGCTGGGATTAAAGGCATGCACCACCACTGCCTGGCTTGTTTTTTTAATTTTACTTTTGGGATTATAAGTTAACCACAACATTTCTCCCGTCCCTTTCCTCCCTCCAAATCTTCCCATACAGCATTCTCCGCTCTCCTTCAAATTGATGGCCTCTCTTTTCACTCGTTACTATTGCATGTGTACATGTATTTGTTTACACATATTTATATCGGCCTGCTCTGTCCGTATAATGCCACCCTATGTATGCTTTCAGGGCTGACCTTTTCGGCACTGGACAAACGCTGAGCTCTTCCCTGGAGAAGGCCTCCCTCCCTCCTCAGCTTCCCTGCATTGCTTACAGTTCTCTGAGTAGGGGTGAGGCCTGTGAATTTTCTCTGTCCAGTTAGCATGTTAGCTGGTGTCATCCTTGATCACCTCATGCTATTGAGTCATGGATGTGCAGGGGCCACCCAGCCCTGGACTAGGGACGGGTCTGAGCTGTATGACCTGTGTCTCTTGTAGAAGAGACACTCCGCCCCCTGCCCCAGCTGTCTAAGCCCCGTCTCCTTAGTGCCTGTCACCTGCCCTTCCTCCCCTCCAGCAGCGCAGTCAGTCTGACCTGCAGCAGCTCCTCATACTTCTCGGCGTCCTCTTCCATCAGCATGCGGATCTGGTTGTTGTAGTGATGGGCGATAGACTCTTCCACCGCCACGGTGCAGGCCATTGCTCCTTCCTTCCCCAGCAAGGCGGTTCCCGCCCCTACAACGATGTCAAGCCGCTCGCTGCTGGTCATCTGTGAGGCATCCTGACTTCTGGCTTGGTAACGCTATGGGAGGGCTGTATCGTGCTTCTCAGGGTGTCTAATGGCACCCAATACCCGCCCTCTAGATGTCAGCAGTACCTACTGATCATAACTACTGCACATCTAGATATCCCCATGAATCCCTTCAAACAGTCACCCCAAGTTGAGAAGCTGCTGTCACAAAGCTCTTTTTGAATGGATTTTTATTAATTTGGCTGTTTTGTTTTGTTTGAGACAAGGTCTCACTATGAAACCCAAGTTAACCTGGAACTTCCTGGGTAGCCTAGGCTTGTATTCTCCCTCCTCCTGCCTCTGCCAGTACTGAGGCTGCGGGCACGCACCACCACGTGGACTCAATGAGGCCTGACCCTCTGCAGAGAGCTGAGAGCACTGTCTGGGTTCTCTGCTGGTCTCTCTCTCTCTCTCTCTCTCTCTCTCTCTCTCTCTCTCTCTCTTTCTCTTTCTCTGTGTGTGTGTGTGTGTGTGTTATGGAACTCACTTTGTACATCAAACTGGCCTCACACTCAGATCCGCCTGCCTCTGCCTCCCAAGTGCTGGTGTTAAAGGTGGGTCCTGCCCTCCCGCCCTCAGGCTGCTCTCAGGTCAGGAGCCTCAGGACACAGCATCTGGCTGTGGCTGCAGGAGCCTAGCTTCCCTCCGTGTGGTAAGCATACCATCTGTTTATAAAAGTGATGGCTCTACCTTAAAATAATATAAGCAAGGAAAATTCAATCAACTTCATCAACTTCGATTTAGCTTTAGGAAAACACACAGTAAATTTTAAAAGGTTGGATGAGGCCATGACAAGGGCTCCAGAGGCATGCAGAGCCCATACAAGAGCCCAAGCGGCTGCTGGGCAGACATACCCAGGGCGAAGCCTGCCACGTTCCACAAGGGCATCAGAACCGTAGGCCGGACCCTGAACGCAACCATCAACTCGCTGAACTTTTTCAAATGGTTCTTTTCTTGATCCCACATTTTCTGGGGGGAAACATAAAAAGAGGCGTTACAGGGGCGTGGCACACTGAGCACAGGAGGAGTAATAAAGAACACACTGAGAACTGGTGCAATGCTGTCTTCCATCCCCTTAAATATCCATAGATAAAAGCAAAACAGAAGAATCTCTCAAAAAAGAAAAGAGCCTGTAAGGTAAACGAAGAGCCAAGGCCTCAGGCGTAGCTAAGTGTCCCACCTCCAGACCCACAGACACCTCAGTGGCCACAGTCCGCCTGCACAGTGAGCCATCTACAACTCCAGGTTCTGAGCCACTGCCTCAAGCAACCACAAGAGAAAATAATGGGAAAAAAAAAAACAAAAAACAAAACAAAACAACAACAAACTATGTCCTGAAAATTCATAGACTGTTCTCAATAGGAAACAGGGCAGCCAATGAGAGGCATTCTCCTGGCATGGGGACGCTTCAAAGGAGAGATGTGCAGGGCCACAAGCCATCTTACACATGGGATGAGCTCTGGGGACTAGGATCTGCGGGGACTCTAAGGGACACATGCTAAGCTGCCATGTGTCACGGTGCCAATGGCTCTACACGAGCTTGTTTATTCCCCAGGGAGCGGAGGGTTACCAGGCTGGTTTGCACACAGGGAAATGACACCGTAGAGGTCATGTGAGGTCAAGTAGGTGAGAGAGCGAGAAAGGAAACCTAGATCTTTGGGACTATTGACCCCTCTGGCACTCTGTGCTAGGACAAGCCTACGACAACCTCCGGGCACATGGAACAGTCTTCTAATGGGATTTTCAGCCTTTTCTGTGATGAAATATTAGAAACATTAACACCACAAATACACTCAATTTTCAGACCCAATTTCATTCTCTCTTACTTTTTCCCCATCTCCATCCTTTCTTTCTAACCTGGAACTTCCAGGCTGGCCCCAAAGTCCCAGAGATCACCCTATCTCTGGCTCCCAAGTGCTGGGATTACAGGCATGCGCCACCACACCCAGCCATGTTCGATGGATAGATGGATATCCGTGCTTTCAGATAACAGAGTATCTGCTTTGTTCCACAGTCTCCCTTTGGAGCACACTGCCAAAGCTGATGCCTGAGGGCTTCAGATACACTACCAGGGCAGTAGACCCGGCCGAGACTTGGGGAAGAACCCACCTGAATGACAGGGCCAACACTGGTCCGGCCGAGCACGGCCATTTGCCCTGCGTAGATGCGGTTTGCTCCATATTCACCAGCGTGATCCACCCGAATTATTCGATCCACGGCTGCCCGGTTAATATTGTCTAAGGTCATCCCTGAACTGTGACATCTGATGATGAGGCCTCTTCCATAAGCTGCAATGAAAGTGCAAGTGGCCATCTCTCATTATCCACACAGACCACTGACATTCGTGAAAACACAGCTACTTGTGTGCATGTGTTGACGTGCACCCGGCAGTCAGAGGACAGTTTGCAGGAATCGGTTCTCACCGTCCTCCTTGTGGGGCCCAGGGATGGAACTTGGGCCCTTATGGTGGACAGCAAGCACCTTTACCACGGAGTCATACCGCTGGCCTGTTGCCTTTTTACCGACAGAATGAAAGACGTGTTAGAAGAAGCCTGAGGGCTGGACACATCTATCAGTGCGTTCTTTATCACCTGCAATGCCCAAACCCAAAAGACCTCACCTAAAGACAGGGGCTTCTGGCTTTAAACATAAGGTGATCTGGAAAGACTGAAACCTGTCCTCACCAGGCAGCTGACATGACAGCTGCCTTGGGAAAGGGAAGCTCTCCTCCCAAGCTGTAAAGCAGAAGCCCCTGGAGTGACCCAAAGCCATGATGCTCTTCCTGAGTCTCCAGGGGAAGCAGCCAGTGATACTCTGAAAAAGATCAGGGTACAAAGCCTGGCAACCTGAGTTGGGACTTCAACATTCTCTAGTAGGACAGTTCCACGGACAGGTGACTGAGATCCTGCCTGACAAGGGTTGACCTCAGCACTAAACTCTTCTTCAAAATGTAAATTCTTTAGGAAACCAAATGGCAAACACTTCGCTACACTCTCCAAGCCCCAGATTAGAAGATCTTAAATGCTCATCTCCTCCCAGAAGGGTCCTATAGCAACGTGTGTTCACGCGGTATGAAGCAGACTCACTGGCCCTCTGGTTTGTCACCCCAGCTGCACCCTGGGATAGTGTTTAGTGTTGCAGGCTCTTTGTTTGGTATGACTACCATGTCTTTGGAAGATGATTCTTTTCACCTAAGCAAACTTCAACATTGAGACAATGGGTGGAAAGGTTCACGTACATCTTTGGCTCTTACATCAAGAAGGTTTAAGATCTTTGGACACGAGGCCACGGGGCAGGCTTGGAGAATCTGGTGTGTATGCGTGCGATAGTCAGGAACGTGAGCTTTGCTACCAAATTGAATTCTGGATGCTGTATCTATTTATTATGGGGCTGGAGACCAAGCCTGCCCTGAGCTTCCGCTGAGCTACATCAACAGCCCCGGGACAAATAGCACACTGTGAGCAAAGGGACATGGATTCTGCAGGAGCGGGACCAGCTCTGGTCCACTGCGCATGGCAGGCTCTGCCTCACCCTGCCCACTGACTAACTGAACAGAGCCCAGAGAGCAGACACATGCCTCAGCTCTCCTGCTGCGTTTAAGACACCAACCACTCCAAGCTGTCTTCACAGCAGGGCTCTATGGTCTGAGGCCCGTATCTCATGGGACAGTGATGGGACACACCAGGGACCTGTTGCATTCCTGTGTCCGAGTTCAAGGGCCTGTGCTTCCGGCCAGCTTGTCTCCTTGCAGAAAGCAGGGTCTGGAGGCAGACTGGATGAGCCAGTTGGACTTCTCAACACAATCTTGTTTGCTTGTACTCTTATTTCTTAGCAAAGAAAGTTCGAGGGGAGCCGGGCGTGGTGGTGCACGCCTGTAATCCCAGCACTTGGGAGGCAGAGGCAGGCGGATTTCTGAGTTCGAGGCCAGCCTGGTCTACAGAGTGAGTTCCAGGACAGCCAGGACCACACAGAGAAACCCTGTCTCCAAAAAACAAAAAAACCAACCAACCAAACAAACAAACAAAAAAACCGAAAGTTCGAGGCAACCCAGTATTCCTTTTTTTTTTTTTTTTTAAAGTATATTAAGGAATAACAAAGGGGCTGGAGCGATGGCTCGATGGTTAAAAGCACTGACTGTTCTTCCAGAGGTCCTGAGTTCAATTCCCAGCAACCACAACCAGTTCACAACCATCTGTAATGGGATCCGATGCCCTCTTCTGGTGTGTCTGAAGAGAGTAACAGTGTACTCATATAAATAATAAATAAATAAATCTTTAAAAAGAAAAAAAAAGGATAAGGAGGAACGGAGCAGGTGGGCCAAGTTCACACGGCTGGCTTTTACGATGTGATAAACAGGGTTCTTTGTAACTGAGAACACGCTGGAATGCTCCCTAAAACCCAACCTCTGCACTCAGTGACTGGGAGAGAGAGGCGAGTGTTTGCCCTTTCATCTAAGAAATCAGTATAGGTATTTCTTAATTCCTGCATGAGGTGGCAGAGCTCTGTGAGTTTGAGGATTTCCTGGTGAACACAGCAAGTTCCAGGCCAGCCAGCGCTAGAATGAGATGCTGTCTCAAAACCAAAACTAAAATCTACCCAGGAGAGAGGCTATTTTTATTTTTTTAAGGAGACACACACTTGAGGTTTTATTATTATTACTATTATTATGATGATGATGATGATGATGATGTTAAATGAAACAAAGGAAGCCAAGTTATTTATAAATGAAAACAAATGATTCTTATTGTTACCTGATCACTGGGTTAACAAAGAGCCTTGAAAGTCACATCTCTGAAACCTGACTGCCTAGTTACACACTTTAAATAAAGCTGAATCCCAGAGCCAGAAGCTCTCAAGTGTGCTGTTCCAACCATGCGACCTGGGAGATTTTAAGTGGCAAATGAGAAGATTTGAAGTGGCTTACGGACACATAACATACCAAGAGGCTCTGAAAAGGTCTCTTCTGATCCGTTTACCATCAAGGAAAACATCTCTATAACTGGCATGTCTTGAATAATATCCAAACACTTGCTAAGCACTCTTCTTTTTCAGAAAGAAAAATAGCCTTGGAATCAAGCCTTGGTAGGCACACACAATAGTATCTAATGAAGTCTCATATCTTGTTCTAACAATACTGGTGGTGGTGGTGGTGGTGGTGGTGGTGGTGGTGGTGTGTGCGTGTGTCACACACACCCACAGGCAAACCACTCATACAATAAAATATTGAGCACAGGGCAGTAGTGGTGTGTGTGTGTGTGTGTGTGTATTATTCAACCATTTACCATAAGGATGTGGTTTCAATGAAATTACTTATTAAGTCATAATTATACAAAACCACATCTCAAACCTGCAAACAATATTGCCTTTAGGCAAAATAGAAATCTAATGCTTGCAGATTTAGTTGAGAAAATGACCATGATCTTCTGGGGCAGCTCAGATGATACACGATTCAGACCTGAATTCACACCTACCCCTCTCCATTCCAAATTCAGAGTTTACCATATTTTGCAATGCAAACAGTCCCATGAGAAGCTTGATAAAAACAGACTCCAGGGCTTGAAAGAGGGCTCAGCAGTTAAGAATGTGTACTGCACTTGCAGAGGACTTGAGTTGGGTTCCCAGCATCGATATAAAGGAACTCACAAACTGCCTGTTATTCTAGTTGCAGGTTCAAACCCCAATTCTGGCCTCCCTGGCATTTAATTATTGTGCGGGTAGGCGCTTGCGCGCGCGCGCACATACACATTTTTTAAAAAATCTAAAACATCCAGTAGATCATGAGCGGGACCCGAAAATCTGCATTTATAACAGATTGATGCTGTCGTCGGAAGGCTACTCTGCTTGAGAAAGCCTCGAGTGGAGACTGGAGAGACACTGCAGGACACTCAAATTCCACACATGCATTGACGTCACCTCTCAGGCCGGTAATCACTTGCAGGGCATCCTGCAGAAGTTCACCCCTTCCTGTCAATCAACCTGACGTACTACAAACCCCACCCAACCCCACCTCCATGTCGCACGCTTGTGACGCATAGTCCACTTCCCCGTGACATCCATGACCTCCACTGCAAATAATCACCGGAGAGGAACCCCGCGCCGAACCGCGACCCCGAGCGGCCGGTACCTGAGAAGGGCCTCCGGACACCAGTGCGCAGGCGTCCCACGGAAGCAGCCGCTATCGCTCCCGCGGCGCTCATCGCTGGTGACAATGCAGCCACGGTCCAAACGCCCCGCCAATCCTGCTCTCGACTCAGGGTGATGACGCATAGATGCCGCGGACCGAGCGAGGGTCAGCGGAAACGCCCCTAAGTCCTGGATTACACCCGATTGGTTGGAAATGACCGATGCCGTACTCTATTGGATATGCTTCCTGTCGATCATCGGGACGTCGTGAAGGCGCCCGGTTCGCTCTTACGGTTGATGCAGAGTTGCCCTGGAGAGGCAGTTTAGGTTAGGGCTTCTCACTGTCCTACGAAGGCGACCTGCAGGTCACTGTTTCCTCCACGTTACGAATATTTTTCTCTATTGAGCGTATTTACAGCCGGGCAGTGGTGACACATGTCTTTAATCCCTGCGCTTGGGAGGCAGAGGCAGGTGGATTTCTGAGTTCGAGGCCAGCCTTGTCTAAGGAGAAGTTCCAGGACAGCCAGGTTTACACAGAGAAACCCTGTTTCAGAAAAAAAAATAAATAAATAAATAAAAAGGCCTATTTACACGTAAAAATCAGTAGCAATTACCTGGTAAAACATGACAGTTTTCGGTTTTACAGTTTGTTTCACGGTATTTTCCGTTTCTTCTCAATTTTTATATTGATATTTGTTCCATTGTTATTCATACTTTACTGGATTATTCATGGCCTAGTGCACATTAGTGATGAAGATAGTTGTGTGTTGAGGGAAGGAAAATTTAGCGACATTAAACATTTTAAAGAGCATATTTATTAATATGACATCTAGGATCTTGCTGATAGAAATAAATTTTCAAGTCAGATAAGTATATAAGGGGGATATCTGTGTCTATTATAGGACTGCTAGAGACTGTGGCTTTAGGAAAGCTTCAGTTTGCACCCTTGGGTTTTTTTTAATGTATTTGATTCATACCTACTGTAAAATAATTGAAGCTACTGAGCCATTCTATATAACTATAGTGTTCAAATTAGTATACTACAGTAACTTAAAATTAAGACAAGCCCAAGTACTACATCTTAGCGGCAGTGAGGGTACTTTAACATGCTTGTGGAATGTTCAGCCTAAATCTGGCTCTCAAAACCTTCACATGTTCAAAACCTTTCCCACACATTTCATTTCTAGATCTGTCCTAGTGAGATAAAAGAAGGTTGAGGTGTAAGTCCTAGTTCTTACTGGAAACTTTTGGAAGTAAAATGTTAAAAACTGGAGCTAGAGAGACAGCTCAGAAGCCGAGGACACTTTCCTACTCTTGCAGCGGACCTGGGTTTGGCTCCCAGACGCCACAGCAGGAAGCTGACACCTGCCTGTAACTCCAGCTCCAGTGGATCCAGCATCTTCCTCTGGACTCTCTGCACATATCACACACAGGCAAATACATGGTTTTAAAAAGGTTACCATCAAGAGAATGGTAAAAACTGATTCATGAGCACAGTTAGCAGCTCCCTGACATGTATGTAGTGATTTGAGTTCAGATCTGGTTATGTCATTCAGGCTTGCTTCAAACTGGAGGATGTGGCTGCTTTGGCCTCTGGAGCTTACAGATGTGTGTCAGAACAATGAACTTTGAAGACTTTGCAGCTGGGTGTGGTGGCACACCCCTGTAATCCCAGCACTTGGGAGGCAAAGGCAGGTGGATTTCTGAGTTCGAAGCCAGCCTGGTCTACAGAGTGAGTTCCAGGACAGCCAGGACCACACAGAGAAACCCTGTCTCAAAAAACCAAAAAGAAAAAAAAAAAAAAAAAGGACGGACTTTGGATAAAATGATATAAAATTTAAGTGGAAAAAATGAGACTACATTTTCTTTCTTCCCTCCATCCATGCTTGCTTCCTTTCTTTTTCCTCTCCCTCTCCTTCCTCTACCCCCTCCCTCTTTCTGGCTATGAGACAGAATCTCACCCTGAATCCAGGCATCTTTGAACTTGCTGTGCCATCCAAGGCGGCCTTCGGTGCCCCTGTACTTTATTAAACACTTGTGTGCTTATGGGTGATTTGATTTTTCTCTGTAGTGGCCTCATACTTTGTATGGTAAGTACTTTTATATTTTCAAAAGAGAACAAAGAATATGTGACTCCCTAACCAAATTCTGAAATATAAAAGCAAATTTGTATTTTAAGTGTAAGGGAACAGTCTCCGAAGGTGAAGGTGTTTGTTCACAATCACACAGCAAAGGGCACATCCCATGTTTCAAGCACTTCCCATGCTCTGGACAGGTTTCTGGGAAAGCCTCACTCTACGGAGTAAAGATGCATTTAGAAGTTCTCACAGGGTCAGATCTTGTACCACCCAGGAAAAAATGAATTCTTCTGTTTCCAAATACTTAGCATAGTGGCTAAAAGCCATCAGATTTTTTGGCTGCAAGGTCTGATTTGCCAATTTAACAGTTAATGCAAACTAAAGACCTGTCTAACTGGATTCTCCTTCTTTACTGGGATGAGAACATTTTATGGCTGCAAGAACCTGCAAGTTTGCTCTGCCAGAGAGAGAAGTGGGTGGATGGGGGAGAGGAGAGGAGAGGAAGAAGAAGAAAAGGAGGAGGAGGAGGAGAAGGGGAAAGTGAAGGAAAAAAGGAAGAAAGAAAAACAGAACAAGAGCCTATAGTAGAAGGGAAATGAAAATGTCTACAAAGGCCTTTAAAGTTCACTTTCCCAATGTTCCGATGGGAGAAGAATGACAATAGCCACTTCAGGTACCCATCAGTGGTTGCATAGTTACCAGAAATGTGTGCTACTGCTGTGGAAGGCTAGACGGCCATTAAAAACAGGAGCTACTTGCAGAGAACATCAAGATGTTATTAAGGAGAACTTCAGAAATATGTATTCACAACACACACCCAACACATAAATAGCTACATTCAATATTTATTATATTTATATAATAAAATAAATACAAACAGTGGCTTTCAATGGTAGTGAGATATAAAATGCTTAAGACATCTTTGTCTTTGAAGTTCAAAACATACAAACATGCTTTTCTTTAGCTTCTGAATAGCAAAGAGGAGACAAGATTCAGCTAACATATTCATCAACGTCAAAATGCTACTTCCTCTCACTGCAGCGACAAAGAGCAACTTTACAGAGTATTGCAGTTCTTCTCATCACTTGATTGGTAATGAGGAACTTCTGTGGCTTCGAGGACAACCATACTTTAAAACATTCAAGACACTGTATCAGTAGTTTAACACACACCTTTTAGAGAGCTGAACTTTAAAACTAGACAGACATTGCCTGGTTATTCAAGGTTATAAAAATATTCAAGTAAGAGGTGTGCACATTAGCAGCACTAACTAAAATCAACATACCAATTGGCATATTTTGGTATCTGTTTTATAATTTTAAAAAGTATATTGTTCATTTTATCCACCATTCCTCCAAACGCAGGAAAGCAGATAATCCTCAGGGTCGCAGTGGTGAGGACAGGAATCTTACATGAAGGCACTAGGGAAAAACTCAACAACCAGGATTGTCAAATGAAGAGTGGAATGAACTTTGGTTTACTCAAAACTGTTGTTAGGCTTAGAACCTCAGATTTTGTTTTGTTTTGTTTTGTTTTGTTTTGTTTTGTTTTGTTTTCCGAGACAGGGTTTCTCTATGTAGCCCTGGCTGTCCTGGAACTCACTCTAGACTAGGCTGGCCTCCAACTCAGAAATCTGCCTGCTTCTGCCTCCCAAGTGCTGGGATTATAGGCGTGCGCCACCACGGCCCAGCTCTCATAGATCTTTAAACACAAGGAAATGTCAGGAAGCGCACGTTCCCGTGGGAACCAAAATATCCCAGGTTTGCAGCCTCCCGGAAGATGAAAGAAATGATGGTGTTGGGCTTGAGGATATGAGTTCTGCCTCCAGATATATATATGTACACACACACACACACACACACACACACACACACACACACACCTGGCCAAGGGCTCTGTATATGAATTCAGACAAGTTAGCCATGGACACACACACATAAACACACTTGACAAAGCACCCTTCGTACACATATAGACATGTAAGCCACAACAAATTTGCTTTGCTTCCAGGGGGAAAAGGGCAGTGGTCAGAGCAGGAAAATCCTTCTTGGCAGCTTTCTAAAACATTAATTGAAATTTAAAGATTAGGATCCAGTGAAAAACAGTAGACTCTTCCACCTGTCCATCTGTCCATCACAGGACTGCAGCACACTGACAAAGACCTTAAAGTGAAAGCAGATCAAATTAGACACCACTAAAAGGTTCACCCCATAAGGGAGGCTTATGATGAGGTATTTATTAAAGGGAGGCTTTTACTACACTGGAGATCTCAAGAGATACGCTGTGTTTGTCATGTTTTATAAAAACAAAGGTACACACACACACACACAGTTTTATACTCAGGCAAACAAAACCTAGCCCTTTGAAATGTGTACTTAAGTAATCAGAACCCAACCTATGTTTGTATTATGGGGTGTTCTTATGAACAGGCTGGGCTGTGGACCTACCTTTGACATCACACATATAACCCCTGATCCTTGAACCCAGCTCCAATACCAAAAAGCATGCTGCAGCCTGGCTCTGAAACACTCTGCGACCTCCAGGAATGAAGAACTCCATGCAAGGAAGAGGGACAACGTTTGGAAAGCAGAGAGGAACTGTCTGCACCTTGCAGGGTTATACGGCTCTTCAATTCTGTCACCAGATCTTAGAACTTGGGGCCAGGTGGAGACTAAAGGCTGATGGCTAACTAGCTGAGGTCACTGTCCCTGAAGGAGTGAACATGGCTGGAGACAAGTCCCCAAAAGCTGAGCAGCTGAGACTGTCACTTGCCCTAGTCCCTTCCTCAAGGGGGTAATACTGACGGGCATGGGCAGGAATTCAAGTGTGACCGGGGTGCACAGTAGGGATGGATTTCCTATCTGCAGCCATGATGGCCTCCCCACATTCCTATCAGCTGTCCTAAGCCTTAGCATCTGAAGATTCCTGTTCATTTGACAAAAGAAGTCAGGTTTAACGTGAAGTCACCCGTGGTATTTGGAACGGTATTCACTCAACCTGGAAAGCCTTCCAAAGACATCTCCGCTTTACTCTAAAAAGCAACGCACACAAACCTCTTTCTAAAAATACAAAAGTCTAAACAAAAACAAAATAAATAAAAGTCTCCCCTCTCTGATCTTGAGAGGCTGAGCAGCTCGAGGAGTTAGTGTTTTGGTGGAGTCCACCGCAAGTCACCCCTCCCTGGGGGTCAGGCTGGGGGTCAGCCTGCTTGGCTAAGTCACCAAAAGTCATTTCCACTCAACCCCCTGGGGGACTCTGCAGGGCCTCAGAGCTGTGTGCTGAGAAGTTGCAGGCAGCATCTTCATGCTGATGCTGGCTGGCTCCGCACATCCCTCTGCGCTTCCGTTAGCTTCTGGATAAGATAACGCTTGTCACGGCTCTCCTAAAAAGACAAACAGGTTCAAAGGACGTCTTGTATGCTTAGGACTGTACAAAGCTATTTCCACCTAGTGAGTCTCTGCTCTGACTCAGGGCAAGGGATTCCAATCATTAGATTACCACCCTGACTTCCAGTCTAGCCTGTCTCCCTCACTGAAGTCCCAACCATAGTCCCTTGTCCACACAATAGCTGGAGATCTAGACACGTACATGGGGCTGAGGATGTGCCTCAGTTCCCGGCATGCACAGAGCCCTGGGTTCTATCCCCAGCATTGCATAAATTAGGTGTAGTGGTCCATGCCTGAAACCCCAACCCTTAGGAGGTGAATGTAGGAAGATCAGAAGTTCATCCTTGACTACATACTGTGTTTGAGGACAGCCTGGGCTATACAGACCTAGTTTCAGATACACAAACAACCCCAAATTCTCATGAAATCCAAACCTCCTATTAGATCGGCCAGGCAATGTAGTGACTTCTGGATAGTGTTAAAGAATTATCCTGCCTCAAACCTCATCCTTCACAGTCCTCCAGCCACACACACACCCAATCTCTTGTCTCTCCAAAGTGCCTGGCTAATTCCTATACTAGGCCCTCCCACCCCTAATCAGGACCTGGAATAAACTGGCTATTACCATAATTCATATCTTTTTTTTTTTTTTTTGGTTTTTCAAGACAGGGTTTCTCTGTGTAGTCCTGGCTCTCTTAGAACTCACTCTGTAGACCAGGCTGGCCTCGAACTCAGAAATCTGCCTGCCTCTGTCTCTCAAGTGCTGGGATTACAGGCGTGCGCCGCCACCACCACCTGGCCACATCTCACTTTTAACGTCACTGCCTTTAACAGGCCTTCCCCACATGGTCCTCTGCAAGAGCAACAAATGCTCTTGACCACTGAGCCATCTCTCCCACTCCCTGGTCCACCATTTTTTTTGAGACAGTTTCTTAATTACATCTGCAACTTGCTGGGAGTTTAGGCCCGATGGCCAGTCAGCCCAGAGATCCACCTGATTTTGCTTCCCCAGTGCCAGGGCTGCCGAATGCAGGCCGTGATGCGTGACTTTTTACATGGATGCTGAGGTTGACCCCGGGTCCTCATGCCTGTACAGCAGCACGTCACCCTGAACTGTCTCCCCATTCCAAAGTTAGCTTCTCTAACTCTTTAGTACTCTGTCTCTCTGGTGTAGTGCTGGATGGACCAAGTTAGACTAGAGAGGGCTGTTATTTTACCCTCCCCTTTCTTTATTTGAAACAAGGTGTTGCTATCAAGCCAAGGCTAGTGTAGAACTCACTATGGAGAACAGCCATATGTGGACCTTGCAAGCTTCCTGCCTCCGCCTTCTGAGTGTGAGAGCCTGTGCCACCATGCCCTGAGTCCTGGTTTGAGAGTCGTGCCCCTCTGGCCGTGCTTCCTTACCAGGGACAGCTGCTCTCGGAGCTGCAGAACCACCCGCTTGTGTGCTCCAGCCAGTGCAATGAAGTAGAACATGACGAGGCTGCAAAGCAAGACAGACAGTCGCCTGTGTCACCAGAAGGTCACTAAAAAAACCACCTAGCACTCACAGGGAAGTCTGTATCATTGAAGGCCAACACAAACCCCTCAGCCTCTCACGGGAGCCAAGTATCATCTAAGGCCACTAAAAAACCGCCTACCTAACACTCACTGGGGAGCCATGACACCCACAGGCCACTAGAAACCAAGTCAGAACAGTTCATCTGAACTATGTTTGCTTTTGCTAGGAAAAATAACTAAGCAAACAAATCCTCATATCCCTAAAGCAGACAGCCTGAGAAACAGCTGGAGCCAGGAGGCTCTAACTTATATGTCTTTAACTTTCTGAGCTAATTATAAAATTACTGATGCTCCCCTGACATACAGAATGTCGAAGTGAGGAGAGGTACAGTCCAGAAAGTCAACTCAGGGTGTCAGTAACTGGCTATGAATGATCACCGGCAAGTGCTCTGATCTCAGTTTCCTCATCTGTAAGATGGGTACAGGAAAACCTGGTGACCACAAGATTAGGACTAAAAGCCATCAACAGCTTTCTGTCTGCAACGCTGGGTCTCAGAAGGGGACAAATTACCTTCATGGAGAGATCAAAGTGGGGCTGAGGGTGAGCCCTCACCTCATTCCTGCCTAATGTCCCCAGACAGGGCTGATAAAATGAAGACCAAATCACCAGGACATCTAGAGGTTCTCTAAATCCCTCCAGGAAACAAGAGTCCAAGGACCGCAAAGGCAGCAGAGTGGATGCTCACCACCAGGGGCAGTGAGCAACCATTAACCCCATTGCTGCAGGGACACAGTTTCCCGGGAGGTCCGGGTCAGCCAGCTGAGCATCCTAATTCATTTTATTAACCTTAGCAAGGAATGGGAGTCCCCTTTTCATGAGGGTCTTTTTTTTTGTCCTTTTTTTTTCTTTTTACACCGCTTCCTATAGTGGGCTTTTACTGGACTAATGATTTCATAGGCTAAGAGCCATTTGTAAGTTAAGGCATGGAAGGCAGAAGGCACAGTTAGTGGCAGTTAAATGTGGCTTAGACATGGCTGAGCCGCGGTTCAGCGCAAGCTGCTCTCTGGTGTTTCTGATGCTCATTGATCCACTTGTCTTTCTCCATAAAGTGTGAGGTTTAGTCAACCCACCAGTGATGTCAGGAATAGGCCACGTTTATTTGGTTTTTATGAGCAGGACCTCGGGGTTCAGTTCACACGTGTGATCTGAGTCTAGTCAACACTCCCCTAGCACGTGACCCCCTGGAACATCCCCCTAAAGGCCCACGTGCTGAAAGTGTGGCTCCCAGTGGGTGGTGCTGTGAGGAGAGGGGGCCTCACAGGAGGGAGGCAGGGCAGGGGTGTGTCCCGCAAGGGGATATTGAAAGGAATTCCTTTTTGCTTCCCAGTGGACAGTGAACTGGCCTCCTGCACCACGTGCTCCCACCATGCAGGCCCGAAGGCAACAGGGCCAAGGGGCCATGGAGTGGGGCCCGATACCCTAAGCCAGGATAAACCTTCCTGTCTTATAAACCTATTCTCCGGTATTTTGTCACAGTAGCAGAAAGCATTCTGTTGGGACCTAGGTAAAATGTTAAGGGCTAGGTAACTGTTACCCGACTAGCCTGCCATTAAAAGGAAACTTTTTTAAAATTTATTTATTTTATGTATAAGAGTACACTGTAGCTGTACAGATGGTTATAAGCCATCATGTGGTTGCTGGGAATTGAACTCAGGGCCTCGCTCACTCCAGCCCAAAGATTTATTTTTTATTATTATATGTAAGTACACTGTAGCTGTCTTCAGACACACCAGAAGAGGGCGTCAGATCCCATTACAGATGGTTGTGAGCCACCATGTGGTTTCTGGAATTTGAACTCAGGACCTTCGGAAGAGCAGTCAATGTTCTTAACTGAGGAGCCATCCCTCCAGCCCAAAAGGAAAGTTTCTAATGCCAAGATTGATTACATATTCTGTCATGTTCTGTACCCTTGGAAATGAATCATGATAGAAGTCAGTAGAACTGTTTTGTATAGTTACTGACCCAAACTATCCATCCGACAGCACTTCCTGCACCTATGGATAAGCTTTTGTGAATTGCCCCTGGGATGGACCCCAACAGAAGAGAGACACCTGCACCCATATAAGAAACCATTTGGAATAAGACTTCCATTTTGAGCAGTGGTCAAGTAAAGTTCAAGTTCCCGAGACCTCCCTGGGAACTGCCATCCTACTTGGCAGAAAGAGACATGTACGTGGGTAACTCACATCCTCGTTGGCAAGTCCCATCCTGGTAGACAAGTTAGGACATGAATATGAGAGAAGGCAAGTCCCCTGCCACAGGTGAATGAATACCCCAACCGATGGGAGCATGTTCCCAAGGAAATCCTCCTATCTCTAAATCATGACTGGTATAATAACTTGGCATAGATGTTTGTGGACCCTGTAGGATCTTAACTCGGGTCATGGTTCAGTTCCCAAATCTACACCACGCCCCTGGTCGATCAGTCCTGGAATATCTGCTCAATAAACTCTCCCTGTCTGACTGAGATTGGTGCCTGTGTGGTTTGTGAGACAATTCCTGGACCCAACAGTTCTAACACACAAACTCCGTTTCCCAAGTGAGAGGAGAGGTACGTCTCACTGAGAAGTGCTGGCCGGATGGCGCTCTCACTCACCAGATGATCATGAAGAAAGGCACCGCAAAGGCTTCCGATGTCACGCCATGGATCAGGGTCTGCAGCGAGCTGGGGAAGGAGCTCACGGTCTGCGGGATGACCTCCCAGGTGGTGTTGAAGTTGGTAAACGGGCCGCAGGCTTTTGAGGAGGGGATGCTGCCAGGACAGAGGGAGGAGGCTCAGCACAGGCCGGGAGGTCTGCCTCCGCATGGTCAGCATGTTTATTTACAACTGCCTACAGGGGAACTTCCCCAGTCCAGAAGGTCCTGGGATATCAAGTCTGAAAACTCTGACTCTGAAACTGCATTGAGTCTCTAACTTTCAGTTTACAGGACACTCAAGACAGAAAGCTTGATGTCATGGAACAAACAATTAAACACATATGTATCCTCCAGTCTCTAAATTCAAAGGCAGAGAAAATAGCCTAGACTCCCCAGAGAGTCAAAGACAACTAAAAAGATATGACAGCTGAGTACAATGTGGGAAGTGGGAAAGGCTGCAACTTTAAAATAAACCTGGGAAGAAAGACTGTGCTGGGGTAACTGAGAAATCTGAGCCTGGCAGAAATAAATGAGCAATCTGTTCCCTCCCTCCCTCCCTCCCTCCCTCCCTCCCTTCTTCCCTTCTCTCTGTTTCTCTGTCTTTCTGTCTCTGTGTGTGTGTGTGTGTGTGTGTGTGTGTGTGTGTACACACACACACACACACACACACACACACACACACACGAGAGTGTGGAAGAGTGCTTGCTTGTGCCTGGAGGCCAGAGGTCAACATCAGTATCTTCTTTCTTTTTTAAAGCAAGGCTTCTCAGTGAACACTGGACCTGGGGCTTGCCCATTAGACCAGTCTGACTGCCAGTGAGTCCCTGGGATCTGTCCCCTGGGATCTGTCCCCTGTGCGTCCCCTCAGCTGCCTCTGCCTGCTCCCCAGGACTGGGAATAAAAAGTAGCACGATCAAACAAATCAAAGGAAAACCAAAAAAAGCAATAAAGGTAGATATGGAGAATCCAGGAGGAACTTATTGATCTCTGAAGGCAGAACGCTCTAGAAAAGCCCTGAAGAATGTTACAAGTTCTTGAACACAACGAGATACAGGTCACAAAACCAAGGCCAGTTTTAGAAAATGAGGACATACGTACCGGGCCATGCTGATCGTCAGAGGTATGATTGCTAAGCACAGCCCAATCAGCAGCACCAGCAGGAAGAAGAAGTTAGAATTGGATGCTCTGAACTGCCGCGGGGAGGGTCTGCAGGTGTAGAGAAGACTCAGCTACAGAACAAAAGAGAGGGGGAAGAAATACCAGTTCTGAGTAGGGCCTCGGTGAGGAACACGCTCACAACCCAGACAGTGCACCTGGGGAGTGTCCACCCCTGCCGGGGTACAGTGTCACACAGATAAAAAAGAATCCTCAGCCCAGATTCCAATTTGGGGGAAATTCATGTCAATGGCACAATAGAGAGAATGGACCTTTTTGGTTTGTTTGTTTGTTTGTTTGTTTGTTTCTTGAGACAGGGTTTCTCTGTGTAGCTCTGGCTGGGCTGGAACTCATTCTGTAGGCCAGGCTGTCCTCAAACTCAAAAATCCACCTGCCTCTGCCTCCCAAGTGCTGGGATTAAAGGCGTGCGCCACCACCGCCGCCCGGCTGAAAATGGACCAAAACCACACCACCACCTCAACTGTTTAGCAGACAGAATAATCCAGAAGGAATGTTGATATCCAACAGCGGGGGACTCCTCAAAGTAGATCTATAAGATCTAATGTACGCAGTACTTTAAAGTCATCTGTGAGACAGCATACAGCACTTTAAAAGGTTGAGAGCCTGTCCAATCCCACTCAGTGGAAGGAAACTGATAAGTCTCAAGATCCTGGATAGCATAAACTTATTAAAGTTTTATTATTTTATTATTCACAGGTGTTTAAAGTGGATCTACAATGATCTATGCCAACTAGGGAGATATTTTGCTTGAACATTTTACACACATATAACCTTTCCTATGTGTTAAAAATAAATATTTACACAGAGGGGGACAGACTCAAAGGAAATACCAAGTAGAAAAGGAGGAAAGGAAGAAAGGCATACTGTTCCCAATGTTTTAAAACCTGCATTTCTGCAGAAGACATGAACCTTGTCTGAGTCCCATAGGAACCAGAGCACGTTGTGAGCTTCATCCTGGGGACAGCCAGCCGGCCAGCAGGGCCTGGAGCCAGTGACTGCTGCACACACCTGCCCTTCAGACTGCACACAGAGGAACTCACTAGCCGCCAGGGTTTTCCTGTAAGCCCACACTCCCGTCGCCTCTGATGACATCAGCTACTTGATGTTTCCAAATGAAGATGGAAGGACAGTGGCCTAAGGCCAAAGGCTCCCAGGATAAAGTCCCGGCCAGTGGAAGGTCCTCCTCAGAGGGTGGAGCCAATGCTCGGCCGTGGTGAGCTACACCTGACCCTAACACTCAGGGAAACACAGCCACACTGTGTGATGGGGGCCAGTTAACCCTGAGCCTTGGCATTCTCCTTCCTAAAACACACACACACACACACACACACACACACACACACACACTAAAAAAAATAAATCATAGGCTTATTAATAAAAAATATAGTGAGGAAGGGTGGCAATTATACTTACATGCTTGTTTTACTGCTTAATGAGTGTGGGGGAGTGAGATAGCCCAATGGTTAGGAGCATGCATCGCTCTAGCAGAGTATCCAAGCTCATTTTCTAGGCCCACCCCTGGCAGCTCACGAATGCCGGTAAAATTCATATGAGAAGCTAACACCTCTGCTCTTCAGGTATGCACTTTGTATACACACACACAAACACACACATAAACATGCACACACACAAACACATGTACACACAGACACATATACACACATACATATACATACACAAACACTAATATACACATATACACACATAAACACACATGCATACACACACATACATACGCATATATATACACACACACATATACACACACACACATACACATAAACATGCAGGGAGAGAATTAAAAATAAACCTTTCAAAAGATCTCCATCTTCATTTAAAAAAATGGGTATGGGTTGCTTTTATAATAATGAACAAACTAGCCAGTACAGGCAGGCCAGTCCCCCACAGGGCTGCTTGACACCCGTAACCCCGGGTTCTACCGCGAAGCCTGAGGGCCCTGAGCTGTGCCTGGGCCTCCCCAAGTCACCGAGATCTGAGAAGCTATGGATTGACTACAAAACAGAAATCAACAAATCCTTGGCTAAATGTCACTGAAATACACCACTGTTGTTTGATTGACAGCTCAGACTTACTGTCAGTCGTCTATAAAAACTACATTTAAGCCGTAGGAACAAAGCAATTCTTAAATGTGCTTGAGAAATTTGTTTTAAAACAAAACAAAACCTAACAGAACCCACCAGTAACCTCCTCCCAGCACTTGGGAGGTGGAGCAGGAAGATCAGGAATTTTAGACCAGTCAAAGATTTACGGCAAGATTGTGTCTCAAAACACAAAACAAAACAAAAGGTGAAAGTTTATTTGAAGTCCCTTCCCAGAATAAATTCATATTAAGGAACTGATACTGCATGAAGCCCTGGGTTGGGGAGACATGTAATTATGATGTGTCTCATGGGGTATAGAATGGCCTTTGTGATGGTTTGTATATGATTGGCCCAGGAAGTGACCCTATTAGGAGGTGTGGCCTTGTTGGAGTAGGTGTGCCACTGTGGTTGTGGGCTTAAGACCCTCACCCTGGCTGCCTGGAAGTCAGTCTTCCACTAGCAGCCTTCAGATGAAGATGTAGAATTCTCAGCTCCTCCTGCACCATGCCTGCCTGGATGCTGCCATGTTTCTGCCTTGATGACAATGGATTGAACCTCTGAGACTGTAAGCCAGCCCCAATTAAATGTTGTCTTTTATAAAACTTGCATTGGTCATGGTGTCTGTTCACAGCAGTAAAACCCTAACTAAGAAAGCCTTCAAACACATGAGTTCCCCAGATGGTACACCTCTGGCCCAGCCTACTGGAGACATGTTGGGTTTCTGTCCACAGCAAAAAACAAAGCTACAGAAAGACTGGTACAGGAGGCTGGAGAGATGGCTCAGTGGTTAAGAGCACCGACTGCTCTTCTGAAGGTTCTGAGTCCAAATCCCAGCAACCACATGGTGGCTCACAACCATCTGTAACAAGATCTGACACCCTCTTCTGGAGTGTCTGAAGACAGCTACAGTGTACTTACATATAATAAATAAATCTTTAAAAAAAAAAAAAAAGACTGGTGCAGTGTGAGCCCTGACCGCATCCCTCACCTCTTTCACGTAAAAGATGATGACAAATTTCAAGGTGGCGATGGCAGGGAGGAGTGGGGAGAAGAAGGCTCCGATCCAGCAGATGGTCTGCCCATACACGATGCCCAGGACGTTGTCTGGGATGGCGAATTCCTGCTGCCCCCAGCACTGGATCAGCTTTGAGGAGGCGCAGTAGGTCACCAGGAGCCTGGAAACAAACTAGACACATTCTTACCTGATGCTACGAGAGCCCTGAGGCTACAGAACCACACCCACCAACCAAGGTCAGAGAGAGTGTGTGTTTATGTGTAGCATATGTATGAGTGTGTACCTGCGTGTGCATGCAGGTGTGTGAATGCATGCAGAGAGCACAGATTGACATCAGGTGTCTCCCTCAGCCTTAATCCACCTGACTTTTTGAGACAGGATCTCTCACTGAGCCGGGAGCTTACTGGTGGGCTGGAGTGACTGGCCATTGAGCCCCAGGGATGCCCACCATCTCCAACTCTCCAATGTGCTGGGGCTACAGGCACAAGCTGCCACTTCAGGTTTTACCTAGATACTGGGGATCTGATTTCAGGTCCTCGTGTGTATGGCCAGTTCTGTACTGACTGAGTCATTTCCTTGGCCCAATGTTTCTTTAAAAAAATTGTTAAGTATGTGTGTGTGTGTGTGTGTGTGTGTGTGTGTGTGCACGTGTGCGCGCACTCGCACACTCCGGGTTCTGTTTTTTTGTTTTGTTTTGTTTTGTTTTGTTTTTTTTGAGATAGGGTTTCTCTGTGTTAACAGTTCTGACTACTTTGGAACTCACTCTTTAGACTAGGCTATGCCTACTCTGTCTCCAGAGGGATTAAAGGTGTGCATCACCATAGCACCACTGTATGTATGTACAAATGTGCAATAGCACACTATAGAGGCCAGAGAACAACTTGTGGAAGCCAATTCTCTCCTTCCACCACGAGGGTCCCAGTGAGCAACCTCAGGGGGTGAAGGTGTATGACCAGTGAGTGCCTTTACCCTCGGAGACATCTTGCTAGCCCTCAAATTTCTTTTTCTAATATCTAACTTTAGGGTTCTCTGGACTTCTAGCCCACAGCTTAATGATCTGCTTAAGGTGCCCAGGCTGGTTTAGAATTCAGGATGTTCCTGCTTCAGCCGCCTGTGCGCTGGAACATCAGGCCTGCATTATCACACCCTGGGTGCCTTGAGGGTGGTGAGAAGACGGTTTCATTTAAGACTCCTGGAAGGTCACAATGACAACAGCTGTTAGGGTTGTGTCGATCTGTGGTATCTTGCTTATTCTCACGGAAAGGCTGTGAGAGGACCCTGCTATCATCCTTCCTGTCTCACACGAGAAACTCAGTGTCTTGTTACTCAGAGAAACAACTTGTTCATGATCACATGACCAGCAGGAAGGTGGTGTGAACCTTGATCCAGAAGCTGCACCTAGTGCGTCTTGCCCTGGCAGGGCCTTGGCTGCCTCAAGTGCAGGAAGTCAGCACAGGAGGCCTTGTGGGACGTGGCACCATCTCTACCCTGGGTCCCAGGGTCCCACCTAAAGACGTGGTGGCTGATGCTGCGACTGTGTCAACAGCCTAGAGCCATTTGAGAGTCACCCAGTGTCGGTGGTTCCTCCAGTGTTGGTGGAGTCAGCCAGCACTTGTGGAGAACAGGAGTAGGTGAAGAGCTTCCAGTCATGAGGGGTGTGTGTGTGGGGGGGGGCAACAGGGACCACCTCACTTACTTCCTAGGGAAATCCACGAATAGTGTCACGGCCAGAATGATGATGAAGTCGAAGATCATCAGCTTGTACATTTCCTGTCCCACCTGAGTCTCCCAGCACTGAAACCAAGACATGGAGACACAGTTAAAGACCCACTCCCGGCGTAAGAAGCCAGCCTTCTGTATCTTCAATCGCCCCACATCCCTCTTCCCGAGGCTCCTACTCAGACTTCAGTATCCAAGCCCTCGACCGTGCCTGGCATGTGGCCAGATGTGCCCCGCAGCTGGGAGCCCGGGCCATGGCTCACCGGGTAGAGTTTCTGGTTATAGCCACAGAGTTCACACGTGCTGTCACCACAGGATGTGATCTTGGAGCCCAGCGTGAACACCAGCACACAGATGGTGGCCAGCCGCATAAAGACGCACCTGCAGGGAAGAGGGGAGGGGAAGGCTGGCGTCAGAGCCGGCCTTTCTCTGGAGCTGGCACTGAAGAGCACAGGCACAGTCCTTGCAAGCAAACCTCACCCTGGGTAAAGATTCTGCTGGGGAAGATGACGGAGAGCTATGGCGGAGGGGGGGGGGGGGGAACTGGCTTAAAGCCAATAAGCTGTACACTATAAACGGGTCCAATGGCAACTTCATGTATATATTTTACAATGAGTTCATAGATATTGATTTTTTATTATTTATGTGTATTTGTATGTGTTTGTATGTGGATATGTGCACAAGCATGCAAGTGCCCATGGAGGTCAGAAGGGGACATGGAATTCCTTAGAGGTGAGATTACAGGCTGTTATAAACCACCTGATGTGGGCGCTAGAACCTAAGCTCACGTCCTTTGCGAAAGCTCCTAACCACCGAGCCATCACTCCAGCCCTTACAAGTTCTAAGGCAGGAAAAGAAAACAAGGCATGGTGGTACAGAGAATCCAGCCTGAGCCACTGAGTGAGATGCTGTTTCAGGGAGAGAGAAGAAGGTGGGGAGGAGAGTAAAAGAGGAGGAGGGAGGAAGGGAGGAAGGGAGGGGAGAGAGGGAGGAGAAAAGGAGAGAGGGGAGAGGGAGGGAGGGAGAGGCCGACCCAGTAGTTAAGCTCAACATGTGGACCTATGTGGATACTGATGTGAACAAGCCCCCAGCCCTCCATCCTAGAGACTAGCTCTACTTTGGATCATATGATAAAGATTTGTTAAACAAAACTTGTGTGGTCAGGCTTAGACGGTCCCACAGTGCCAGGGAGGGAACCACACGAGAGAGGGGAGACACAAGAGAGTGGAGGGAATCAATATGATTGACACATATTATACAGTGTGAAAATATCACAGTGAACTTATTATCTTGTCCAGATAAGTGATAATAAAATTCTCTGTGTCTCTGTCTCTGTCTCTCTGTCTCTCTGTCTCTCTCTCTGGGTCTCTCTCTCTCTCTCTCTCTCTCTCTCTCTCTCTCTCTCTCTCTCTCTCTCTCTCTCTGGGTCTCTCTCTCTCTCTGGGTCTCTGTCCCTGTATTTTGGAAATAGAAAATACAAAGATTTTATTGTATGTTTGCTTACTTAAGAAAGAAAGAAAGAAAGAAAGAAAGAAAGAAAGAAAGAAAGAAAGAAATGATGTAACTGGTCTGGAGTGGTGACTCAGGCCTGTGTACCCAGCTCTTTAGGTGGCTGCGGAGAGGGGGCTGTCGGATGCAGAGCTGGGCACATTGAGGTCACAGGAAAGATTCTGACAGACATTCTATTTCAGCCACAGTTCGCTCAGCCACACATAAAGCTATCCAGGGTAAAAGACAAATCCATTAGCCTTGTCCCTGTCCTGGCTTGTTTTATGTCATACTGACACAAGCTAACGTCATCTAAGACATGGGAGCCTCAATTAAGAAAATGCCTCCATAAGATTGGGATGTAAGGCATTTTCTTTCTTCTCTTCTCCTTTTCTTTTTTCTTTCTTTCTCCTTCCTTCCTCTTTATTTCTCTTTCTTTTTCTTTCTTTCTTCCCTCCTTCCTTCCTTTCTTTCTTTTGGCTGGGGGCGGGGGAGTTTCCTGGCAGGGTTTCTTTATGTAGCCTTGGCTGGCCTTGAACTCACGAGATCTGTCTGCCTTTGCCTGCTGAGTGCTGTGATGAAAGGTCTGGGCCACCATTACTCGTTGGCATTTCCTTAATGAGTGGTGTGGGCCATCCCTGGGCTAGTGGTCCTGTGTTCTACAAGAAATCAGGCTGAGCAAGCCATGGGGCACAGGCTAGTAAGCAGCATCCCTCCGTGGCCCATGTACCAGCTCCTGCCTCCCGGTTCCTGTTCTGTTTGGTTCCTGTCCTGACTTCCTTCACTGATGAACATTGAGGCAGTGTAATCCATTATCAAAGTGTAAGCCAAATACAGCCTTTTCTCCCCAAATCAGCATTTCACTGCAGCAAAAGAAACCCCAACTAAGACAGTCTCAAAAGGTTGGGGACAAAGCTCAATGTCACATATTTGAGAAGTTGTAAAAAAAAAATTATCCCATTCAAGCACAAGTACTCACTCAGTCATTTTTACTCATTGGTGTGAACTCTCTGAACTCTGTCTAACACTGTTAATTGTGCCATCTTTAGAACAGTGTATCCTTCTAAGGACCCATCCTGTGCGTTCAGTTAATACAGAATCAAAGGTACAACACTGACATGAGACTCTGAAGCCTAAGGCCCTTCACTGCACAGCCAAATATTAATTTATTCATGGGCTCATCAAAGGATGATTCAATCAAGGAAGGATGATTGTCAGCATAGCAGGAAAATACACGGCAATCTATTAGCAATGTCTGCCATGAGCAAGCAATGGTCGACCTGGCATGCATGCAGTTAGGCATTACCTAAGGATCGTCAGGCGGATCTCAAAACCTGGAGAGTAATCCTCATAGTGGATGATCTTGGCAAAGATGATTGGGGTAATGAAATTGGCCAGGGTAATCACAATGGACGGGAGGTACAGTATCAACAGGTTCTCCCCAAAAACCATCTTGTCAATTTCCTGGAAAGGTAACACAATGCACTGGTCAGCATATGTAGGACGGTGACGCTGAAGACTTGAACTGAAGAGAACTCAACTATGCATGCTGAGCGAACAGACAAAGCATATTTACCATCCAGTGTGGCTGGGAAACACAAGCTTTCGGTGCTTGGATCCTCCCTTAGAGGCACAAATGCAGAGACCTAGAGCCATGACGGGAGACTGATGAATGCTACCGGACATATTCCGGCTGTGTAAGTGGCCGATGCAAGGCACTTTCAGGATGTTGTAATGATTAATTCGTAATGGCCGTTCTCGCCTTTCTTTATGGTAGCAGATCACTAAGCTATATATACAGCTTGAAAGGCAAGTTTCTTAGCATTCCTGGAAGCCAGGCACGACTGTAACTAAATTCTAGCTGAGGCTGTAGAGCAGGAGTTTTAAATTAAACTCCACATCTCATCTTTGAAGAGATGGGTCTGCCCCAGCCCCACCACTTTCCCTTTGGCTAGAATGGGGATACAGCAGTGAGCCATCTTGCACCATACAAAAGACAGCTACAGTCTATGAATGGATGCAGAAGCCACAAGCTGAACGGTATCTATGGTATACGGGTATCTAATGCCTAATCAGTTATAGCCACTAGACCAATTTAGACTGGTTTTTTTTTTGTTTTTGTTTTTCGTTTTGTTTGTTGTTGTTTTGTTTTCCAAGACAGGGTTTCTCCATGTATCCCTGGCTGTCCTGGAACTCATTCTGCAGACCAGGCTGGCCTCGAACTCAGAAATCCACCTGCCTCAGTCTCCCAAGTGCAGGGATTAAAGGCATGCGCCACCACTGCCCAGCTCTTTGTTTTTCAAGACAGGAATTCTCTGGTAGCCCTGGCTTTCCTGGAACTCACTCTGTAGACCAGGTTGGCCTCAAACTCACAGATCTGCCTCCCAAGTGCTGGGATTAAAAGCATGAGCCACCACCACACAACTTAGACTTTTTATTAGATATCTAAAAACTACTTACTATGAAGTTCTGTCTGAGTTTCCTAAGTGTTGGAATTACAGGTAAGTACAACCACACTCATTCCAACATTGATTTTTTTAAATTACTGTTTGAGGCAGGAGAGAGGGCTCAGGAGATGGAATTGTGTGCTGCTCTTGCAGTGTGCCTGGATTCAGTTTCAAGCATCCACAGCCACCCGAATCTCTAACTTCAGAGGATCTACCACCATCTTCTGATCTCCTTAGGCACATGCACCCAGGTGCACAAACCCTACCAGAGTGAAAGATCAACTGATTCTCATGTCACACTTACTTTTTTCATGTGTTCTTGTGAGAAGGTAGTTGCTAGGTAGATTGCATAAAAGCATGCTGCTAGCACAGCCAGCACAATGCAGTTCAAAAACAGCCTCAAAGAATAAATGCGGATGGTTTCCTCTGAGGTCCTTTCTGCTATTTTCTGTCGTATTCTCTCTTCTTCCAGATCTGCCTGAGGACCGAAGAAAACTAATCTGTGAGCAGTGGGAGGGATATGTGGAACATAACTCTACATATTTCTCTTAAATATTCATGTTACCCAAGATACCTTCCCAGGCTAAGCCCCACCAATTTTTATGTCTAAGGCTCATGGCAGTGATTCTCAACCCTACTAATGCTGTGACCCTTTAATACAGTTCCTCGTGTTGTGATGACCTCCAAGCATAAATTATTGTCATTGCTACTTTGTAACTGTAATGTTGCTACTGTTACAAATCATAAGGTAAATATCTATGTTTTCTGGTTCTTAGGTGACCCCTGTGAAAAGGTCATTTGACCCCCTAAAGGGTCACAACCCACAGGTTGAGAACAATTGGCTTATGGTAAGGTAGAATCTCTTACTCAAGACTGCATTTGACTTTGTAATAATTGTGTAAGCTGAATCAACATTTACAATGGTGTGTGTATGTGTGCACATGCAGACTGTGCAGTATTTCTTTATATAGGATATAAGTGGATAACAATATATAGGATATTGTTTTAAGTTTGTTTATTAATTTTTCATTTATTTTATCTGAAGTTCTGAGGATTGAACCCAGGGTCTTGTGTATGCCAGGCCAGGATTCTACCATCTACCTACACCTTCAAACCTTAACAAAAGTTTGTTTAAGATAGACTTACTAAGTTGCCCAGAATAGCTTCAGATTTTAGCTCTTCTGCCTCTACTTTTCAAGTAGCTAAGATTATGGGTGTGTCCTACTAGGATTGGTTTGTTTGTTTGTTTGTTTGTTTTTAATCTAGTCTGGAGGCTAGATTAAACAGGGGAATTTGATCCATTCATATTTAGTGTAAAGTTAGTAATAAGTAGATACAACCCCACCCACATTCTTTCATTAAGCTTTATATTCCCAACATGCTATTCATTTCTCTTTATTAATGTGGAAGTTTCCCTGTTATTTTTCAATTTCTCTCTAATCCATTATTATCACACATTCTCTTCATGTTTCTAGTACAAACAATGTTTATGGCAGCTATGACCAGGTAGGATATTAGTAAGATAGTAGAGGTAGAGTTATGGCAGCTATGACCAGGTAGGATATTAGTAAGATAGTAGAGGTAGAGGTAAGAAATCATCTGATCTGGCCCCATGTGTGTCCCACCTCCCTTCCCAATCCGAAGTTACTAGCTCCCATGCTTGGGTTAAAGGTGATCAACCTAATAAACTGTTTGCTATAAAGAGCTCTTAAAAACTGCAATGGGAAAGCGTGCTGAGACAGACTGGGCCCTGCAATCACATGATACAATCCCATGGAACCTGCAAACAGCCTCCCCAGATCCAAGCCGGCCGGTGAGCCCCTCCCTACCCAGCAGCACTCACCCGGAGCTCATACCGCAAGCTGCTGTGCTTCAGCTCAGCCATGCTGCGGTTGGTGATGCAGAAGTCCCAGCCGGCGAAGATCTTATTACAGTAACTCTGAAAGTGCTCCTCGCTCCGAATCAGGTTGATCTTGAACCCTTCCACCGACCTGACCCCGAAACAAAAGCATCATTCTGAGAACGGCAGCAAAATATAGGCTGGTGAATTGGTCTCGTTTAAGATCTACAAAGTTGGGCGTAAGTCCTTTGCTGGCCCATTGTGACACAGTCAAGTTTGTTCTAATTCCATAAAATCCATATCTCATTGATATGAGAGCAGGTATCTCATTGATGAAAACCATTGTCCTTTATCTACTTAATAACTTCTTTTTAAAAGGATATACTTGTTTTATGTGTATGGGTGTTTTGCCTACATGTTTTCCTGTGGAGGCCAGATGAGGGCACCAGGTAACCTAGAATGGGAGTTGTAGATGCTGGTGAGCCATCATGTGGGTGCTGGGAATCAAGCCAACCCCAGTCGTCAGGAAGAACAGTCAGTGCACGTTCTCACCGAGCCATCTCTTCAGCACCCCAACTCACCAGCTTATTTTTTCAAAAAATATTTTTCTTTATATTTATTTTTTTATCTTACATATTTTATTTTTTTGCTACAATGCTGAAAATTGAACCTAAAGTCCCTCCAAGGCCAGGTCAATCTCTGAGCAAGGCTACTGGCTCCCCCTCCCCTTCTAAGATTTTATTTTGAAACATTTGTTGAGGTGTCCCAGTTGGCTCCCAAACTTGTGATCCCCCTGCCTCAGTCTCTTGAGTAGTTAACCAGGTGTGTGCATTAGCATGTGTTTTAATTCAGTAGTCTCTTGTGGTATTCACAAATATAGCTTCTATTGTGTTCTGGCTGTTGTTTAGTGAGATAATTATGAACAGTATTTAGAATCCCTCTTGGGGATTGCTGTCTTGGGAGTTGCTCTGTCTCGGAGCTACCAGGGACACACCTTGGTAGCCTATGACCCTGAAGGACAAACTTTTCACAAGTTCGGCAAATACCTGAGATGCCTGAGATGCACTTGAAGCAGAAAAGGTTTATTCGTTTCACTATTCCAGACATTTCTATGCATGGTTGGCTGGTTCCACTGCTGGGCCTGAAGTGATGGGAGGGTATTATGGCGATTGGGCATAGCAGAAGAAGCAGAGCGGGAGACAGGGAGAGAGGGAAGGGGAGAGAGGGAGAGAAGAAGGGGAAGAGAGGGAGAGAGAGAGGTAGACAGGGATGCGGAGAAGGAAGTACCGCACGGTGTCCAGGAAGCAGAAAGAGGAAGGGATGCAGACAAAGTATTTCACCAGCTCCCTCGAGCCAGGCCCAGCTTCTATTAGCCAATTTATCTGTGAATTCTATCCTTGAGATAGATTAGCACCTCCTGATACATTCGTCTCTAAACAGCGCCACCATCTGGGGACCAACCTACAACACCTGAACCTTTACAGGGAATTTCACATCCAAACTCCATAACCCTTACCAAGGGCGGGCTGTACAGCAATAGGGCCTCAACACCGTCTCCTGGCCTTGACCACAACGGAAGGGTCAGGATTAGGTTTCTGAGTGGACAGCGCCAACAACACCTTCACAGGTTTCTGTGCCTGTGACCCGAGCCCAGACTCAGCTGCAGACTGACAGACACTGGTGTTTCCCACGACTGCAAAGTCCCTGCCGTCACACAGATGCTCAGAGCAGAGGAAGCCCTTGCTTTTGATACCGTTCCTAAGCTATGGCTATGTCCTCCTCAGAGCAGTCTCTCCCCTTCCTTGGCTCTCCGTGCATTCAATTCCCTGATGGTCCAATTAACCAGAGTTGGTTTTCTGCCATTTGCAAGCCAACAGAGACCTAGTTAATATAACATTCCCCAGCCGGGATACAGCCTGTGAAGAGGCGGGATCTGGACGAGGCACTGAGCACACTGAGCTGCAGGCTGCTGCTCCAGATGCCAGCTCCTGACTTCTGCTTCCTCCAAGTCTTAGCTACAGCACACTCAGTCCCTTCCCCCAAAGCCCTTCCGTGGGCTCTGCTCAACTTTCAGACCCTGACTTCCAGAATCCATAGAACAGTAAGAAACCACAGCCACAAAGAGCTCCAGCAACCTGAGATGCCCCTGAGGCTCCTGTGGGTGGGAGGCTAAGGAACCTTTAGGATGTGGGACTCTCCCGCAGAGGTAGGGCCCAGGGCTAGCCTCCTGGCTGCCGAGTTCTCTGCTTTCCGACCCACCACCATACGGACAAGCTTCTGTCTCATGCTCTTGCAGCCAGAGTTTTCCCCACTGTGAGGAATTGAAATTCCCTGCAACCATAAACCCAAATAAATCTTTCCGTAGGCTTAATTTTTTTGTGCACTATGCAAAGATTATCCTTGTTATTCAAATTCTAATTTCTCTGAGCTGATATCCGGTTTAAAGCTGGACACAGCGTTGTAATGCTTATGTCAAAAATCTCCTGTCTGGTGTGTGTAAATGATGCTTATGGGTTATTCTCTGCCTTGTCAATAAAAGCTGGCCAGCCAAAGGCTGTGCAAAAGAGAGAATAGAGTGGGACTTCTGCCAGCCAGGGGAAGGGGAGAAGGGGGGGAGGAGATAGAGAAGGGGGAGAGGGAGAGGAAGGAGGAGGACTGAGATTGAGCCACAGGGAAGGACAAAAGGAGTTCTGGGGAACTTAGCTGGAGCGTGGACATACACGCACATATTACAAGGATTCTGGTTGGGAAGAGATTACTTTAGGGGATAAAGATGGATTGACTGACTGCCCAGGTATTAAAGTGAAGCTTGAAAATAATTTTGGTCTCTCTGTGTCATTATTGGGGAACTACCTAGGTTCAAGAACAGCAGCCTCCATATTAATTTACTACAAATATTTACATTAAAATTAACATTTACATCTTTCCTCCCTTGAACTCTCTGTGTCAGGCATCTGGTCACAGCAGCAAGAACATCACTACACGAATGGAAACAAAAATACACTTACCTTTTCACTATCCAAAGGAGGCTCAGGGCCAGGTAGGCGATCGTGCTTACCAAGTAAGCCAGGGGCAGGTCATATGTGAAGTTCTGGAATTTTACACCATCAATGGTGTAGTGTCCATAAAAAAGACTGGTCTCCTCCAAGAATCCCTGAACAAGGCAAGAGCGTGGGGTCAGGTGGGTCAGCTCAGGCAGTCAACCCAAGGAGGGGTCCCTGCCTCAAGGAACCCACACATAAGTGTCCTTGTTCATCCTGAGATCTTTCCACACCAGAAAGAGTCCCAAGGTGTATGGGATGCTCAGTTAGTGTTTGGGGAATGAGGTACTGCTAAAACCTGAGCACCAAAAATAGCTGTTAAGTGCTGGAGAGATGTAGGACCCAAGTTTGGTTTCCAGTACCCACAGCAGAGGGTTCCCAACCCCCTGTAACTCCAGCTCTGGGAGACATGATGCCCTCTGCTGGACTCCAAGGGAACTGCCTCATGTACACATACTCCCAACACAGATGCATCCATATACACATAACAAAAATTAAATACATTAAAAAAAAAGCTGGTAAATCATACTTAACTAAAGTGAAAAAATATTTAGGCCATAGCATCAAAAAGAATAGTTATGGCTGGGCGGTGGTGGCGCATGCCTGTAATCCCAGCACTTGGGAGGCAGAGGCAGGCGGATTTCTGAGTTCAAGGCCAGCCTGGTCTTCAGAGTGAGTTCCAGGACAGCCAGGACTACACAGAGAAACCCTGTCTCTAAAAATCAAAAAAAAAAAAAAAAAAGAAGAAGAAGAAGAAAAAAGAAAAGAAGAAAAAAGAAAAGAAAAAAAGAAAAAAGAAAAAGAATAGTTATGAATACATTTAACACAAGAATAAATAGTACATTCTAAAAACTACGAGCCACAGTTGAAATAAACATGGACTGGAGCTGTAGTTCAGTGGATAGAGATTTGGACTAGTATACTCAAGGTCATGAATTTGACTCCAGCTTAAACCAGGGACGGGGACACATGCCTGTAATCACAGCACTCTGGAGGTAGAAGCAGATGGACCAGAAGATCAGATAGTGTGAGAATACATGGTTGTCATGGGAAAAAAAGGTTTTAAAGTTTAGATGCAGCTGCAAGATGAGTCAGTGGCCAAAACAATCTTGAGAAAGAGGAGTAAGGTTGGAAGCCTTGTCTCCAGGGCTTACTGCAAAGCAAAAACTCAAGATCATCCAGTGCAGGCATAAAACAGGTCCAGAAGCCAGGATTAGTGGCCACATCTTTAATCCCAGCGCTCAAGAGGGCAGGTAGATTTCTTTGAGTTCAGGGCCAGCCTTGTCTACACAGTGAGACCCTGCCTAAAACAAAACAAATAACAACAAAACCAGATACACATAGCGGAAAGACAGAACAAAGCACCTATGCATCTCCAGTCAGTGGGCTTTTAGTAGACGGGAAAACATGTCTTCTGAACAAACAATAGATACTGAGACCCACAGAGAGCCAAATCATATAAATATCAGCTTAAAGTAGATCAAGGATCTAAGTATTAGAGGTAAACACACAAAAATGCTGGGGTGTTTAAGGTCAGTCTGAGCTAAAAAGCAAGAGTGTTTAAAAATAAACAAATAGATCAAATAGATGACAAAGTCCTTTTTTCCCCCATGACAACCATGTATTCTCACACCATCAGAGTAAGAAAATGTTTAAATGGAAGCAAAAGTAAAGAGAGAAGGCACACTTCTGTCCTCTACTCTCTCAAAGGTTGGGCACAGACATCATAAAATCCTGTTCTCTCTTCAGACCCTTTCCACAGGGCCCCAGGTTATCTCAGTTCCCACAACCTTTCCCTCACAATAAAGCACAATCGCAGGGTGTGTTTGTTTGAATGAAAGTGGCCCCCATAGACCCATAAGGAGTGGCACTTCTAGGAGGTGTGGTCTTGTTGGAGGAAGTGTGAGCTTTGAGGCTTCAGATGCTCGGACTAATCCCAGTCTCTCCTTCCTCCCCCTCCTCTTCCCGCTGCCTGTGGATCCAGATGTAGAGATCTCAACTTCTTATCTTCCTGCACGCTGCCATGCTTCCCACCATGATGATAAGGGACTGAACCTCTGAATCTGAATTGCCAACACCAATGAAATGTTTTTCTTTATAAGAGTTGCTGTGGTCATGGTGTCTCATCACAGCAGTAAAACCCTAACTAAGAAACAGGGCCAAAGTGCAAGAAAGCCTGGAAGGTAAATTCCCTGACTTCGAAAGGAGCCTGTTTCCAGAAGCCAGGCTTGTGTCCTACCTCTGGCCCTCTTTCTCCCTGTTGGGCCTATTTCAGTGCAAAGTGACAGCAACAGCAAGAAATAAAGCCCACTCCCCAGTCACAGAGGCCACATCTCAAGAGCTCAAGAGCCCGTGACTCTCTTGCGGGACCAAGAGACCCAGGCTGCTCTCCAGAGCACTGTAGAAAGTTCTTTTGAACTGGGCTGAGGAGCATGCTTCCTGTGTTGCACAACTATGATCATGTGCCAACTGTCCTGTAAAACATACTAACATATGTTGGTTTGGGAGATACAATGAAAGAAATGGGGCTACTTAGTGAATTCCTGTCTGGAGCAACCAAGGAGAAGTAGGAGATGGAGTAGGGAGGAGGAGAGAGGGGGACAAGAGGAATAAGGAAGACAGCAGCTCTGAGGTTTGGTTCCACAATATATTTTAATGAGGCAGGGTGTCACTATGTATGCATGACTGTAGACCAAGCTGGCTAGAACTCACAGGAATCCACCTGCTCTGCCTCTTGTGCTAGGGCCAAAGGCATGCACCACCATGATAAGTCAAGTTTGGCTTTCGGTAACAGTGACCAGGCAAGCTGTGAGTTCTCATGTGCAGAGCTCCCGTTTCCTCAAGTACATATCTGGCATTTGCCTGGGCATCCAACCAGCCCTGAGCTGTTTGAAGAAAAGATTGACTTTGGCATTGCACAAGCATCTCCTGCCTCCCCACAATATTAAACGAAATGGACAGATTCCAGGCTGCTTACCTGTCTATTCAGAAAAGCAGCAAGTTCTATGACGTGCCATTTTAATACTAGAAACTTCCAGAAAGATTGTTTAATCTGTAAGCTGAACGCATTCTATGTGAAATGCCTGGACCCAGAAGCATCTGAGATTTCAGACCTTTTCAGAATTGAGATTTTCCCATAGAGCTCACCAGTTGAATGTCCATCAGACAATCCCAAACACACCCCAATCTGTCCTTGGGGTTTCAGAGCACAGATGCCAACTGCAAGGCGTTAGAATTCAGGCCAATACAAAGGGAGCGGAGGCCAGGAAAGGCAGCAAGGGGAGGTCTAGGCGAGCATAGGACTTGTTGAAGAATTCACTGCAACCTGTTTCCTCTGCTCACGGTCAACGCTGACATGGCTCTCACTATGTACCCTAGGCTGGCCTGACACTCCTTCTGTCTGTCCATCTGCACCACAGAGCCCCATTCAGGACTCCAAAGTCTAAATCACAGAGCTGTCAGTGAACAGGCCCACAAAGGATTGAGTTACATACTTACTGTGCCAGACAGCAGGTCTATGATGTAGCTGTAGAAGTAAATGAGCCCAGAGCTACTTATTGGATACAGTGTGCACTGAATATCTGTAAGACACAAAAACAAGGGGCTGGAGAGATGGCTCAGCAGTTAAGAGCACTGACTGTTCTTCCAGAGGTCCTGAGTTCAATTCCCAGCATCCACATGGTGACTCATAAACATCTGTAATGGGATCCGATGCCCTCTTCTGGTGTGTCTAAAGACAGCTACAATGTTCTCATATACATAAAATAAATAAATAAAATTTTAAAAAAACCAAGAATATGTGTTACAGGTTTGTTGTATCAGTACTGGCCTGCTGCAGTTTGTGAATATAAGCAGTGGCCTCATGCTCAGATACTCCGGCTTGCACATGCGGCTTGTACGTGCTGTCTGTCATTTCCTGTGTCTGATACATCCCCCTTCCTCTTCCATTGTTAGCATTTCCTTTTTTACTTCCCACTTTCCTTTAGCATGTTCCTTTACTAAACAGCTTAAAGCTATCTTTATTTTTGTGTGTTTAGTGGGTGTTTGTTTCATCCATTTATTGATTGACTGTGCTTTATTTATTGTGTGATTTGTTTATTTATTGTGTGTGCTTGTTATTTGAGTGTGTGTGTGTGTGTGTGTGTGTGTGTGTAACATGTTCACGCGGGTGCCCGCAGAGGCCATTGGATCCCTGGGAACTGAAGTTATAGGCAGTTGGATGCTATGCCCAGTATAGATGCTATGAACCACACCTGGATCCCCTGCAAAAGCACCGCGTGCTCTTAGCTGCTGGGCCAGCCCTCCATCCCCTCGTCTCACCTTTTGGAGACAAGGTCTCACTATCCAGCTCAGACTAGCCCCAACCCAGTATCTTCCAAGCTCCCATCCTAAGCAGGGTTATAAGGTATAACCTCCCAGCGCAGTTAGTGTTTAATATTATATTGTAATACTTGTCTTATTTTTTAATTACATGTGTGGGAGGGCGCATGCATGCAACTGCCCACCAAGACCAGAACAGGTCATCATCTCCCTGCAGCTAGAGTTACAGGCAGTGGTGAGCTGCCCACTACGGAGCTGGGAACCAAACCCCAGCCCTCTCAGCAGTCCAAGATTTATTGTTCTTTAAAGGAGCTAAGTAGTCAATAAAGTATTTTAAGGGAGGAATAAACGTCTCATTATTTAAATGGTCACCCCAGCTCAGCGCAGAAAAACACTGAGGCCCAGGAAGGATAACTGACCCACACATCTGGTCTGGAAACCTAATGTTAATTTTCACAGTTAGCAGGAAATCTCTCTCTAAAAGGTGGATACATGAGAAAGCAGGAGAGCACTCGAGGCAGAAATCAGGCCTCAAACAAAGTCCGAAGTGTCGGGCTATCTGAATTTTAAGTGACTTAAAATGGAAACAAAGAGAAGCTGGCATGCCTAAGATCTCTGAAGTGGCTCTCCAAAGTTCTTCTGGGTAAGGAGTCACGTGACAGGAGGGCATAGCTGTGGGGGGTGGGGGTGGGGAGGGCGTTCCTGAAGACCTTCAGATCTAGGACCTGGCTGGCTCCTCCGCCGAGCCTGGGATTGGAGGTTTGCAGTGAATATCTGTGAAGTAGAGGAAACCCTACCCATCTAGGTGAATAGGATCCCCAGGAGAGCTGAGTTTTGTTGAGAATACCAAAGCCTAGTCCAGCACCTACCATGGCATCTGGCACAAGATCACCGTGGAAGTGCTGTCAGCTTCAAGCACATTCTTTTCATAGATAACAATCTTGAAATGACATCATGTTAAATTAGGGGTAGATTTTTTTCAGGTTTGCTAAATATCCCACCCTGTATTTCTCCTCCCACAAAGCTCTCGTGAACCCAGGAGGGGTGTCCTGGTTTGGCCAATAGATGTGGAAGAACTATGTTTGTGTGTCATCTCCAAACAGAAGCATCAGGAATCAGCACACATTTGCCGTGGCTCATTTCCCCTGTATCACCATGACAATCATGGCTACCCCAACAGCTCCGGCTATCCCCAGCCCATGATGGATCTGGACTATGAGTGAGAAGTCAATGTTTACAGCCACTGTCACTGAGAATAATGGGATTTGTTTCGGCAGCATAACCGGGCCCATCCTTTCTGACAGTCGCCTGAGGCTCAGAACCAAGGTGCGCTGGAAAGGAAGCGTTGCAGCTGGGACAGCCCTTTGACTCACCCATGTCTTTGAACGGAATGAGCACGAAAGTGCTGTTGGTAATCTTGTACTTGGTGAGTATGATCGGGAGCAAAACCAACATGAAGATGATCAGGAATATCACCAGGTTCAGCACCACCAGGAACCGCAGGAACGAGAAGTAGGACTGGATCCCCGTGCCAAACTTCCCTGGAAGAGAAGCAACATGGCTGTCAGCAACCAGCCGCACGCTGTAGACTGAGGTGGGAGGACCTGCCTTATTCAGGACAACCGCCTGTCACTATAGCTCCAGGGCACCCAACTTCCTCCTCAGGAGCCAGCACCTATGCGCACAGACCTTACACACATGCAATTAAAAGTTTTAAATATTTTTTAAAATCTTACTTTTCGAAATGTTGCTAACATGAAGAAATACACTTATGTCTGGGACTGTAGCTCAGAGGTGAAGGAGCACTTACCTAGCAGTGTGAAGCCCCGGGTTCAATCCCCAGCACCCCCTAAACGTGGGGGGATATAACCAATACCATACAGACCTTGTCAAATCAACAACTAACCTTGGGAAATTCATGTACTGATTCTAATAACTTGTCTTCAGGCGGTGGTGGCGCACGCTTGGGAGGCAGAGGCAGGCGGATTTCTGAGTTCGAGGCCAGCCTGGTCTACAGAGTGAATTCCAGGACAGTCAGGACTACACAGAGAAACCCTGTCTCGAAAAACAAAACAAAACAAAACAAAACAAAAAACCAAAAAAAAAATCCTAATAACTTGTCTTTATTTCCTAAGTATATATAATGTGGACAAATGCTATTATATAATTCTTTCCCTTTCTCCCTCATCCCTGAGGTGTATTTAGGTAAGATGTCCAGGGTAATGCTGAAGAGATAGTGGTAGCACATTTCCTTTTTTTTTTTTTTTTTTTTTTTGAGACAGGGTTTCTCTGTATAGCCCTGGCTGTCCTGGAACTCACTCTGTAGACCAGGCTGGCCTCGAACTCAGAAATCTGCCTGCCTCTGCCTCCCAAGTGCTGGGATTACAGGCGTGCGCCACCACCGCCCGGCTGGTAGCACATTTCCTCATTCTCCATCTCAGGCTCCATAGCATCTCATTACTAGGACACTTGCTGTAGGTTTCTGTACATTTTAAAAGGCAGAAGCTCTGTCTAGCTCACACATGCAAAGAATGAGGACTGGGGCTCTCAGTCCCTTCTCTGCCCCCTCCAGGGACAATTGAGGTGACTTTAGGGACAGGAATGGAACAGAAGAGCAGCCTTTTAGCAGAGAAGGCCTGAATCCCTGAGGATGGTCTGCAGAGTGAGGCCGTTGTTGCTGGCACCAACACCATGCATGCTCTGTCACCAGAGGTAACGGCTCTAATTTACACCCCTTCTCCTTCTGCCACGGGGACATCCAGTCAGCCATGAAATCCCAGTAGAACAAATGAGAAAAGCAAAGCCCAGTTCCCCAGGGAGAAGCCTCTAAGGCATGTGACAGTCAGACAGAAGTCTCCAGGACTGTCCCACCTAACCTGAAGGAAGCTGGGCGCAGCATTCTGACCATTCTCCTTGTTACCGAGGTCTGGACCTGACAGGAACTCAAGGAGGAAGGAATTTGGGGGCTCACAGTTTGAGGGGACACGGTCTACCATGGAGCAGAAGGCATGGCGGCAGGAGTGTGAGGGGGTTGGTCACCTTGTGTCCAGGGTCAAAAAGCAGAGGAGAGACAGGAAGTGGGTGTGATGGTTTGTATATCATTGGCCTAGGAAGTGACCCTATTAGGAGGTGTGGCCTTGTTGGAGGAGGTGTGTCACTGTGGGTGTGGGCTTAAGACCCTCACCCTGGCTGCCTGGAAGTCAGTCTTCCACTAACAGCCTTCAGATGAAGATGTAGAACTCTCAGCTCCTCCTGCACCATGCCTGCCTGGATACTGTTTCTACCTTGATGACAATGGACTAAACCTCTGAGCCTGTAAGCCAACCCCAATTAAATGTTCTTTTATAAAACTTGCATTGGTCATGGTGTCTGTTCACAGCAGTAAAACAGTGGGACTTGGCTAAGAATTCTCAAGCCCCCTCCCGCACTCCCGCCCTCCCCCCACAATACCCCCACCCCACCCCTGCAGTAATCCATTTCTTCCAGTTAGACACCACTTTGAGGCCAGCAGGAGACCAAAGGTTCAAACAGGAATCTGAGGGGGCACATTTCACATTCAACACACACTTGGCCTGTGAAGCATGTCTGCCTGAGTTCAAAGCCCGGCCCTGCCTTATCCTAGCTGAGTGCACTTGAGCAAGTGTCTCAACCTCAATGTGGCAGAGAAATGGTGAAGTGTCCACATGAAAGGGTTTTGTGAGGCTGGGCGTGGTGGCGCACACTTTTAATATTAGCATTGGCAGGTAGATCTCTGAGTTCAAGGCCAGCCAACTCTACACAGAGAGAGGCAAAAGGGTGGGGATGAGGTCTTGAGAGGACTAGCAGGACACTGTGAGTTCAAGGCCAGCTTGGTATACATAGAGAAAAACAAAAGGGTAGGGATATCTTAGGAGGCCTAACAGAGGTGACACGAGTCGGTGCCACAGGTGACACGCGGTTCATTGCTGATGCTCAGTAAAGATTTGCTTGTATTGCTCAAGACCACACTAGGCTTCCATCTGAGGAGAGAGAGAGAGAGAGAGAGAGAGAGAGAGAGAGAGAGAGAGAGAGGAGGGAGGGACAGGATTTCAATGTATAGCCCTGGCTTGTCTGAAACTCAGAGTTCCAGCTGCCCCTGGATTAGGATTAAAGTTATACCCACCACACCTAGCATATTTTTAGAGGAGGCAATAAAGAAGATGTTTCTTCTAACACATCTCCTGCCATGTTCTTCACAGACTTTGCTGAGGAAAACCTCTACTTTAGCAACTGTAAGGCACGGATTATAAGATAAGGAATGCAAGAGGCATGGCCTGTCCCCAGCTCTGCTGTGTGACCGTCCTAGATGACAAAGGCACAGGCCAAGTGGGTTAAGCTCATACTGAGACCACCGGTCTTGAGCCTGACTGGATCTAGACGCACCCCGGAGGCACCTCTGGGCTTGTCTGTCTGGGAACTTACAGGGAGGTTCGACTAAGGTGGGAAGACCCTCCTGAATGTGGGAGCACCAGCCCATGGGCTAGGGAGGCAGACTGAATGAAAAGGAGACTGTGGGCTGAGCACCTGCATCCATTACTGGTGTCCTGACTACAGATGCCATGTGTACCCAGCCGCCTCAAAACCCCGCCTTGCCCTGCAGCAGGAGACTATACTCAGAAACGGAGGCAGAAAAAACCTTCCTTCCTTAGTTTGTCTCTGTCGGGTATTTTGTTACAGTAACGAGACCACTTACAACTTAACATTCACCCTGGGAGAAAATCCAGCAGGTGCACACCCACGTGGCTTCCAGGCCAAGCAGGTAATCCAAATCCGCCGCCCACCCCCAGCCCACACGTATACCTCAGCTGCCTGAGGGAAGGCTGCGGGAGGGTGGGCACACCCCAGAGCTGCTCGGCCCGCTGGGAGGCGGGCAGCAAACGGACCCCACCTTCAATGCTGCGGATGTCTTTGCGCCACAGCTCCAGGTGCGTCGCCATCTCCCGCGCTTTCTCTAGGAACCTCTTCCAGGACTTGCTGCTGTACCGTTTCCACTGGTCCCACTCTGATAAATACTTCATCTGGGTTTCCTGAATGTCCCTGCATTAAAAACAAACAACGGAAACTCAAACAAAGGGTCGTGAGCATAACAATGACAAAGCAGCATCAAGTCCAAGCCGCCACGCCCTGGACGGGAGCCCTGGGTCACAAACTCGGGAATCCTATTCAGCCATAGAAAGGGATGAGACCGTGATACACACTCCAGCGTGAGCAATCCTTTGAAAGCATTACACAAAGTAGTGAAAACAGCCAGACATGAAGGCCGCATTCCATGTCCACACAATGTTCAGAATTGGTAAATTCAAAGACAGTAGGTTAGCAGCCGCCGGGGCTGAAGGGAGGAGGGATGGAACACTTTTTTTAATGGGTGGGGTTCCTAGCTGTGGGGATAAAACCTTTCTGGAAGTTGCTGGTGGTGCTGACTGCACAGCATCACCATGGGTACTGTGTGCTCAGTACAATGACCCTATGGCGCCATTCCTGACCTCTTGCCCCACCCTGCCAACTGACCAAATTCTATTTCACCTCCAGGACACTCCTTCTTTTGACAACATGCCTTCTCTAATTGACATCTGTCTCTCCCAAAATGTTACAAATGTTTGTTTGGTTGGTTGGTTGGCTGGCTGGTTGGCTGGTAGGCTGGCTAGTTGGTTGGTTGGTTGGTTGGTTGGTTGGTTGGTTGGTTGGTTGGTTGGTTTTTGAGACAGGCTCTCACCATGCAGCTCTGACTGGCCTGGAACTTGCTATGCTGAGTAGGCTGGTTCTGAAGTCACAGAGAGTCATCCACCTGCCTCCATCTCCCGAGTGCCGGGATTAAAGGTATGCACCACCACACCTAGCCTGATGCCACAGCCCTCTGAGAATATATAATATTTGTTTCTGTGGTTCTCTGTATCAGGAACACAGAACACAGACAGCTGATTTCATGACAATCCTAGCCTGCTTCCACGTTGCTCTGCACACTGCCTTAGTTCAGTAGCTGGTGCTTAATCCATTCTTAATATCCACCACTAATCAAAAAGCAATATTCATAAAAATATGTACATTCAATATATACTGCTATATTCATGAAAAGTGAACTGCTTTCCCATAGAATGGAACATGTTTAAACAGACAGTTGATAGATGTAGATATTGATAAATGGGTGGATAGGATACACAGTTGGATAAATGAATATAGATACAGATAAATTGGTGGATGTATACAAATATAGATATAAAAGGATGGCTGGCTGGATGGATAGATGGATGGATGGATGGATGGAAGGATGGATGGATGGATGGAAGGATGGATGGATGGATAGATGGATGGATGGATGGATGGATGGCTGGATGGATAGATGGATGGATGGATGGATGGATGGACGGATGGATGGATGGATGGATGGACAGAGAGATGATGGAAAGATATGATACACATGCTTGTAATCCTAACATCTGGGAGGCTGAGACAGGTGAGTTCAAGGTTAGCCAAGGTTATGCAGGGAGAGACATCCTGACACAAAAAGGGAGAAGAGGCCTGGAGTGACGACTCAGTGGGTATGGCGTGTGATGTGTAAGCCTGAGGACCCAATTGGGATCTCCCAGAGCTGGCGAGATGGGGACAGGCAGATCTCGGGAACTTGCCGGCCAGCCAGAATAGCCAACTGATAAACTCCAGGTTCAATGAGAGCCTGCCCCCCCCCAAATAAGGTGAAATGACAAATGAAGAAATCGAATGTCCACTTCTGTCTCCTACATGGGAGCATGCATACGTGCTTGCGCGCGCGCACACACACACACACACACACACACACACACACTTGTTTCTCTCTCTCCCTCATTTGCTTTGTGTGTGTGTGTATGTGTGTGTGTGTGTGTGTGTGTGTGTGTGTGTGTGTGTCTCACTGAATGGCTACAACACCCCTCACTGAACTGAACCTGGGGCTGTTTATTTAAGCAGGGGGTGAACGACTTCTTAAAGGTCACATGTCACAGCAGCTTAGGAATGCTCACAGCAGAATAAACTCTGGGTTCCACACATGACAAACACACCACACCACACCACACACACACACACACACACACACACACACCTCTCCAAGATCGTAACATGGCCACTTCCAGGGGGCTATTGAACGAACCTTAGTCTCCGCTTCTCAGAGATGTTCAGCGCATACTTGCGGATGGACTGGCTGTTGAGGTTTTCTGTGATTCCTCCATCCAGCTGAGAACTGAAAGAGTCTGTCGGCTTCAGCAGGGTGCCACTCTGCTTGTCCCGAGAGAGGATGTTTGTCCTCCTACGTGCCACTGACCGGTAGCTTGGCAGCTCTTGAAGGAAGTTCACAGGTGGAGAGAAGCCGCTAGAACCCAGAGACAGGTTCTCTGAGTGAAAGAAGAAAAGCAAAACTCACTCTGATTGGAAGCCATTGGATCTTAAACCATGAACAAGCCTTGCACACTGTCACCCATCAGGCCAGTGACAGAGTAGCTGGATTTTCTTTTCTCTTCTGCTGTGCTGGGAATTGAATCCAGAACCTCACACACGCTAGGCAAGTGCTCCACCACGAGCTACATAGCCAGCCCTTTATTTACTTGGAAAGGTTTTGATAAGTTTCCAAGGCTAGCCGGGTGGTGGTGGCACACACCTGTAATCCCAGCACTTGGGAGGCAGAGACAGGCAGAGTTCTGAGTTCGAGGCCAGCCTGGTCTACAGAGTGAGTTCCAGGACAGCCAGGGCTATACAGAGAAACCCTGTCTCAAAAACAAACAAACAAACAAACAAACAAACAAACAAAAAAGTTTCCCAGGCTGGCCTTAAATTTAAAATCCTCCTGCCTCCGTCTCCTGTGTAGTTGGAATTACAAAGCTGGGTCACGCTTTGTTTGCAGGTATATGAGTGCTCTCCTGTGTGAGTGCATGTATGTGTGCAAGCACACACATGTGCACATGTGTAGGTGAGAACAATGTCAGGTGTCTCCCTTAACCACATTCTACCCTGTATACTGCAGTAGGGTCTCTCACTTGAAGCCAGAGCTCACCCATCTGGATATTCTAACTGACCAGCTTGCTCCAAGAGATGGGCTATCTCCGTCTCCTGAGCATTGGAGTGGGCTGTACAGCAGCATTTAAGTGGGCACTTGGGGATCCAAAGCACTTTACCCCCAGGCCTGGGTGTGTGTAGTTGGCCATGACAATACACAGAACAGTGAAATCATTCTATATGAGCTCACTTTCTATAGATGTGTCTGCAGAAAACATAGGTTGTAGGATACCTGTAGCCATTAGCTAAATGCATGGTCCATTTGCTGAATGAAGCTAGTAATGTGTGTGATGTCTCCAATAAGTAGGTGAGATGATATTGTATAAGAGTCATGACTGAGGGTGAAGAGGACACAACATCTGCCCCAACATCAAGTTACTGGGGACCAGGCGGTGGTGGCGTATGCCTGTAGTCCCAGCCCTTGGGAGGCAGAGGCAGGCAGATTTCTGAGTTCGAGGCCAGCCTGGTCTATAGAGTAAGTTCTAGGACAGCCAGGACCACACAGAGAAACCCTGTCTCAAAAAAACAAACAAACAAACAAACAAACAAAACAAAACAAAACAAAAGAGTTACTGGGACTAGTGGGACACAAGCACACAGGAACTCCACCAGTGTCACCAGTGGCACCGGTTCCTGCTGGTCTGTCTGGACCGGTTCCCTGAGCAGACCTTGGGCGCAAACTTTGCAGCCAGTCCCACAACACCCAGAGGAAGCTCTACTCCCAGGCACTTTTACACGCCCAGGGTCCCAGGAGCTTGTTCACACCAGGATCTCAAGGCCCCAGAGGCAGCTTGACTTCCAGGAGCTTGGACACACCCAGGATCTCTGGATCACAGGATCACAGGACCACAGAGACAGCTTGACCCTGAGGAATTCCGGGATCACAGAAAGGACAGGCTCCAGTCAGATATAGCCAGGGCAGGCAGCACTAGAGATAACCAGATAGCAGGAGGCAAAAGTAAGAACATAAGCAACAGAAACCAAGGTTATCTGGCATCATCAAAACCCAGTTCTTCTACCATAGCAAGTCCTGGATACACCATCACACTAGAAAAGCAAGATTTGGATCTAAGATCACTTTATGATGACGATGGAGGACCTTAAGGACATAAATAACTCCCTTAAAGAAATACAGGAGAACACAGGTAAACAACTAGAAGCCCTTAAAGAGGAAACACACACACACACACACACACACACACACACACACACACACACACAAATCCCTTAAAGAATTACAGGAAAATACAATCAAACAGGCAAAGGAAATGAACAAAACTATCCAGGATCTAAATATGAAAATAGAAACAATAAAGAAATCATAAAATGAGACAAACCTGGAACTATAAAATCTAGGAAAGAGATCAGGAGTCATAGATTCAAGCATCACCAACAGAATACAAGAGAAAAGAGAGAATCTCAAGTGCAGAAGATACCATAGAAAACATTGACACAACAGCCAAAGAAAACACAAAAAGCAAAAAACTCCTAACCCAAAACATCCAGGAAATCCAGGACACAATGAGAAGACCAAACTTAAGGATAATAGGTATAGAAGAGAGTGAAGATTCCCAACTTAAAGGGCCAGTAAATATCTTCAACAAAATTACAGAAGAAAACTTCCCTAACCTAAAGAAAGAGATGCCCACAAACATACAAGAAGCCTACAGAACTCCAAATAGACTGGACCAGAAAAGAAATTCCTCCCATCACATAATAATCAAAACACCAAATGCACTAATCAAAGAAAGAATATTAAAAGTAATAAGGGGAAAAGGTCAGGTAACTTATAAAGGCAGGCCTAACAGAATTACACCAAACTTCTCACCAGAGACTATGAAAGCTAGAAAATCCTGGGCAGATGTCATACAGAACCTAAGATAACACAAATGCCAGCCCAGGCTACTATACCCAGCAAAACTCTCAATTACCATAGATGGAGAAAACAAGTTATTCCATGATAAAACCAAATTTACACAATATCTTTCCACAAATCCAGACCTACATCTAGGATAATAGATGGAAAACACAAACACAAGGTGTAGCTACATCCTAGAAAAGGCAAGAAAGTTATCTTTCAACAAACCCGCACAAATATAATTCCACCTATAACAACAAAAATAACAGGAAGTAACAAACACTTTTCCTTAATATCTCTTAATATGAAAATTAATATTACCAACAGATCCTAATCGATTGAAATTAAAAAATGTGAGGAATTAGAAATTTGTTGGCTCTCACCAAGTGGTCTGTCTAATTTGATAATTAGAGAAATATGTCTAATATTGTACAATCCATATACACTTTCTTCTTTTTTTTATGTGACAGTGTCTTGCTGTGTACCACATAATGGTCTTGAAATCATGCTTCTCCTATCTCAGCCTCTCTATTAGTAGGATTGTTTATTTGATGTTTTTGCACTATACTATGGTTTTCAGAACAGCTTATATATTTCAAAATTATTTATATAGCCAAAAGAAACATAGGCAATTAATTTGGGAGGTGGCTTGTAAGAGAACAACAAAGAGTGGGACTGAATGTTTTGCTTGATATTTATAATTATTGTATCAAGTTTCAAGAAGATGACCTTATAAGTTACTCTTTTTCTGAGATGAATGCTTTTCAATATCATCACAGCCGATGAAACAGAATCTTATCCTCACCTAATGTCTGTGCCACCTTCCAAGCAGAACCATTGTTTATTGAAACAGTTGATGAATGACTTCATGGATGGACCATCTTAATACACACACCATTTCTTAAGTGAATGTAACCTGTTCCCTGTGGGCTGAGAATGATGACAATCTCTCAAGTCATAGCTCTAACCATAGCAGGAAATCTGTATCCAAATAATTGTACCTACAATTCATTCCTTGGCACAGTAGAACTGTCAACTCTTAGCTTAGCTACTATGGAGGTAAAATCCTTTGGTGATATGAGGGACATTGAAGTACACAGTCTTATTACAATGAACTCCAATGTCTAAAAATTGTCCTTATTTTAGGTTTGTACCACAGTAAGAGCCAAGATTTTAAGCTCTACTAAAAATAAAACAAACAAAAAGACTATATTTTATGCTCATTTCATAATGTCCATCATTTTTATGATTGGAATAAAAATATATATTGTGAATATAATAAAAATAATAAAAAAGATATAATACAGCAAGTATGTTGCATATTTATGATATTTTCATATATAATATATCTTACAGTATATATTGCAAGATATAATACAGTGTTGGAGATATGTGTGTGTGTGTGTGTGTGTGTATGTAATGTTGCCTCATAACTCACAGTAAATTTTCTTGAGTCTGTTTTGATATAACTATGTATGAGTAAATGAGTGAGAAATTAATGATTCCTCCTAATCAATTAATTCTACTAAACATAAAAGAAATGAATTACAGGCCGGGCGTTGGTGGCGCACGCCTTCAATCCCAGCACTTGGGAGGCAGAGGCAGGTGGATTTCTGAGTTCGAGGCCAGCCTGGTCTACAGAGTGAGTTCCAGGACAGCCAGGGCTATATAGAGAAACCCTGTCTCGAAAAACCAAAAAAAAAAAAAAAGAAAGAAAAAGAAATGAATTACTAGAGAGTCATTATTAGGCAAATATCACAGTAACCATGGCCAGTTAAAAATCCATGGATAAATGCTAACTCAAATCAGTGGGTTTTGGAGAAACAGGATGTTAAAAGAACCGTAGAGAAAGCGGTGTTTATTACAAAGGGGAAAAGATTTGTGAATCGAGTGTTAAATGCTAATATCACCATTAAAAAGATATACAGACAAAAAAAAAAAAAAGCGCCATGATTGTCTGCGCGATTGCCTCCATGCACATCCTGAGGCCTGTCCTTCCTGTTGGACGCTAAATGGCTTACGTTCACACCCTGACCTAGTCCCTTTTTTGCTGTTCTTGGGGCGGGGGTTTGCGAGGGGAGTTACTTAACTTCTCAGAGCTTCTGTTTCCTGTTCCCAAATAGTCATTCAACAAATAGGTCCACCACATGCCCTTTCCGGAGCTGGGCACACCCGGGGATCCAGGGAAATGTCCTGCTCTCATGCAGCACATATTCTGAGGTGTGTGAGAAGATAACCAGACAATAAGCTGATAATAACCCTATGACAGGAAGTGGTAAGTACAATGTAAAGAAAACACAAAGGCACAGTGTGTGTATGTGTGTGGGGGGGGTAAGGGACAGAGGTGAGACTGGGGCCAGGCACTGATTTTGGTTAAGGGTCAATTCTTTCTTTCCCTTAGCTGAAACTCAGCGAAAAGGGACAGACTTGAGGCTGTGTGGGGAGGAGCAGAGAGAGCAGGAAGTATGCAGACTTCTGACTGGAGCACTGGTGGACAGACAGACAGGGGCCCAGAAGTCCATTTGGTTGGAAGATGGTGGCATCATCCAGCCCTTCTGGTCCATAGAAGATGGTACAGAAGTCTGTTCTGGTTCCTTTTGGGAATCAGTCGCGTGAGAACCAGCCAGGCCAGCAAGATGGCTCATAGGGTAAAGGCACTTGCCACCGAGACTGAGGATTTGAGTTCAGTGGCTGGAACCCACATGATGCAAGAAGAGGACCAACACCTGCAAGCTGCCCTCTGACCTCCACCAAGTACCTCAGTGCGTGTGCATTCATGCACACACACTACAAACAAACAAACAAACGAATGAATGTAACTTAAAAGATATCAGTAAAACCCAGTGACCAGACCCAAGCCCTGCCTTTGTTTCTGGTCACAGAGAACATCCACGTGGGCACTGTATGTAGGATGTGGAAAAAACAAGCCGCCTGTGTGGCTGGGCAACAGCCAGTGAGATCTTACAGGCTTACATGACTCACAGATGGACCAAAAAGTCACTGAGGACTCAGGGCCAGAACTGTGTTCTGACGACACCTTAACTGGTCACTCTGAATAGGGCGCTGTAATTCATGCTCTGATCCAAACTTGGGAGACTAAGATGGTGGATCCTAAATTTGAAACCATCCTAGGCTACACAGTGAGACCCTAAGGGCAGATCTGGGTACCCCATAAGGACAAGCCTAGGTACCACGGGTATGGTCACAGCATCACAGGAGCTCTCTGTGACATGGCAGACACACAGTGCCCCCGTCCCCTGTAATGTTTCAGGAAGTGTGGGAGGCCTTGGGGAGGACAGGGGACCAGCATTCCAGGTCTCTGGAATGTGCAGATTACCTAACCTCTGCCCCTCCCTGGCAGGCATGCTCAGACACAAGACAGCAGTTGTCTCACTGTGGATGACGCAGAGGCATGCGCCCGGGCTCTGCCACCTTCCATGAGCAAGCCATGCCACATTCATACCAACACACCCTGAGGATGTGAGGCACCCGTGACAGGCAGAGCTGCCTCCAGCTATTGGGTTCAGTCTAGGAGGCAGCAGGGCAAGGGTGCAGCCTTGGGCCACTCCTCCCGCTAGGCAGCAACAAAGAACTGTTATTAACCAGGAACAAAGGTCTTTATACGGAGCCTGTTGAATATTTAATAACTGTGGGGGGGTGGGGGGTGGCGCGGGAACCAGTGCAGATGAGATCTGAAGCCAGGCCAGGCTTCAGATCTGCACTGTTACCCACCAGCCAGGCCACCCCAGGAAGACATCAATTCTATTCATCTCAGAGGGAGAGGGCATCGGACACCACAAACCATGGACACCTCTCACTGTGAGCATCAGTTAACTTGCCTGTCAGAAGTACTGAAAGAGGAGTCTAGTAGTGTATACTTGTAAGGCTAGCAGTCAGAAGGCCGAGGCAGGAGGATTGCTGCAAGTGTGAGACCAGCCTGGGTTACACAATAAGATAACTGGCTCAACTTGACTGGATTTGCAAACAGCTAGGAGACAGTCAAGCTGGGGATGAAGATTCACCATCATGGGCTGGCTCAGCAGCTAAAAGGGCTTGCAGTGCAAGCCTGAGGATTTGAGTTCGATCCCCATAACTCATAGTAAGAGATACTGACTCTTGAAGGATAGTCTCTGACACACACACACACACACACACATTAAATAAAAAACGAAAGGCCTCACCACCACAGGGAGGTAAAGGATCTTGCCCACTTGCTACAAAGCACTGGGCAGGGCATGGACCTAACATCCTATCACATTGCCCATGTCCTGCCTTCCCCCATGAAATGGGCGGTGGGTTTGCAATGGCCTTGTAAACGCTAACATGCCACACAGGTAACACAGGCAAAGGCTGAATGTTCCTCCGCTTCCAGCCATGCTGCACGCACGCTCTTCTCCTCAGCCACTCCAGGGAACGTGCCCATCCTTAACTAACACACACCCAGCGGCATCCTCATCCCTAGACTCTCCCTCCCCCTGCTTTCATACAGGGCTGGGCTGGGCTCAAAACTCACTCCATCTGCGCAGGTAGACACAGGAGGCTTCGGTGCCCTGGCTCTTTAACGGGAAACAGGCTCAGAGAGATGACAACTGTCTCAAGGCTCGACGTCAGGACAGTCTTGGCTCCGGTGTATAACCAAGGCTGCTGGCTGTACCTTTCTGAGCCTAGGGCCGCTCGTCCTTGGGGAGTATGAGTGTCAGGGACTCCTCTGACTTAGTCCTGCCATCAGTGTGGCCTCTTAGGTCAGTGGTCATATGGGCGAGGCTTAGTTGGCATTTGCATGTTTCCAACAAGGGGGTGACTGCCGAGAAACACCTAGGATTTCTTGGTACCAGACTGCAGCACTTAGGCTGTCACTGGGGCAGGAGGACAAGGGTGACAGGTGGCATGGGTCAGAGCAGGGAGCTTCCTTTTTTAGAAGTGGGACTGAACCCAGGGCCTCAGGCACGCCAGTCCAATGCTCTGCCATCGGCCGCAGAGTGGCCTCAAACTCAAAATCCTCTTGCTTCTGCCTCCTCAGTAGCTGGGATGACAGGTCTGCACCACCAGGCTCAGCCCAAAGTTGAGTCTCTGAGTCTAGAGCAGTGTCTTGCCCCTCGAAGGCCCTCTACTTGAAGACTAAGTCAGTGAGTAGATAAATGAATGAATGCTGGAACAGAAGCAAGGACATGTGAAGGAGGCTTGTGTCCTGGCATCCTAGCGAAAAATATAAACTCTCCCAGGCATCTGGCCAAGCAGCGTGCTCTAAGTGGCACCGAGGGTCCCGCAGCCCCCTCGGCATGCCCGCCCAAGGCAGCTTCAGCCTTCCGTGGTGCTGAGTGCACTTAGGGCTTTGCTTCCTACTCTCAGGTCTGTGGAACTCTGGGTAAGAAATGACCTTGTGAGTCATGGAGAATCTGCCAGTTACTGTGAGGATTACAAGTGCTCTCTTTTCCCACAGGGAACATGATCCAAAAATGCCGACAGGAGGCTGAAACAAAGAACTCTCGTTTATGTTATGCTATGCTACGCTACACTACACTATACTATATTATACTATACAGTACTGTACTATACTACACACACACACACACACACACACACACACACACACACATTTAAGTATGTGTATGTTGCTGGGAATGAACTCAGAGCCTTGGGCATCGTAAGCAAATACTCTCTCACTGAGCTCCAACGCTTGCTCTGTCTTTCCCATCAAAACTAACTTACCACCCACTGTGGCCCTAGCTTTTGCAGTTGCTCTTTATTTTTATGTGGGGGAGGGGTTGTCTTGGGAATGCATGCAGGTGCCTGAGGAGGCCTGATGAGGGCCTCCGGGTCCCTGGGGCTGGAGTCACAGGAAGTGGTGAGCCGCCTGATAGGAGTGCTGGCGGCTGCACTCCAGTCCTCTGCAAGATCAGTGCTTGCTCTTCACCATTGAGCCATCGCCCCAGCCCAGCTTTCGGGAGTGACAGCAGAGCCATCGTGGACACACGACTAGGCTGTTTAATGTGTGTTGTCTCTCTCTTCACTCAGGAATCCCATTTCTCTCCACTACCACTGAATCCTCTGGGTCTGCACAGGACTTGACCCATGTCAGTGTCTGATAAATAACTGATGAATGAATGAATGAATGAATGGGGAATGAATGGATCTGGTGTGGAGGATACTGTTCAATTATCTACCAAGTTTTGATCAAAGTATGTGGTTAAGCGCACCCTAGAAAGCAGGGCACAAAAATCAAGGGGCAAAACATTAAGCATTCAACATTATTCTTTTCTATATGGATGACAAATTTTTACAACTGAAAATGAAATTTGTTATTGCTTTTTCAGAGTATTTCTGTTTGCAGCGCAGGCTAACTTAGAACGCAACTTATAGCCCAGGCTGGTTTCAAACGCAAGATCCTTTAACCTCAGCCTCTCTAGCCCTCATATTATAGGTGCAAGTCATCCATCAGTCCCCGGGCGGGGGAGGGGAGGCTGGCAGTAAACACTGACTGTACTTGTTCTTGTTTCAGATTCGTTCCATAGACCTGTTTATGGAAGTGCACTTTGATCTGTTAGGAGCACAGTTCATTGTTCTCAAACAATCTCACAACTGGGACACACTGATTACAGAGCCTGCTTACACTGGTTCCTGGAGACTTGTCCACTCCCTGTGGTTTGATGTCACTGTTATTCTGGAAGCTAACTAGAGGAAGGAAGCCTGATAAATACACATATGTACAGATTTCAAAGGCTTTTTATCTAGAAGTTTCTAGAATTCAGAGACTCTACTTTAAAAGCTACCACCATCAAGTGATATATGGGCCATCAAGATGGCTCCGCACTTGGCGCCAGGTCTGATATCTCAGTTTAATCCCTTCCTTGTGTTTTCCATAGTTGAGAAATTATATATTTTTGAACTCATGTTTTTAGAGTTCTTCCCCACAGCCTTAAGGGCTGTCCTAAAGGTCACAGCATTCTACCATTTTCCTGAGACATTAGATACACCCTCAACTCCTAGACTTGTGCTGTCTCTGATTATGTCCTCATGGCGTCATTAACCCTGAGGACATTCCTCCAAGGAGGAGCATGAAAATATGTATATTATACAAATAAGCCTTATGCCCACAGCAACCGTTGACACCTGTGGAGGCCCATGCCCTGTGGGCTCTGTTCAGGCACAGGAACCATGTCACATCGTTCCTTAGATATGGCCAAGTAGGAGTTGTTACCTGAGAAGGTGGCATTGGAGGAAGGCTGGGAAGGCAGGGAGAAGCAGTTATGCAGCCATCCTGGGAAAGGCTATCAAAGGGAAACAGGAAGTGCAAAGGCTCTGAGGCAGGCGGAGCGCAACAGGCCTGAGGAAGAGATTGGTGGGAGTCACCAGGACGACGCTAGGTCATGGGGGCAGGACAGGCCACATGGGCCTTGAGGATCAGGGAAGACATTCGCTTTTGTCTGATAAGGTGGGAGCCATGAAGGATCCGTGCCAGAGGAATGCTTCTCTAACTGGGGTTAGGCACATTTGTGGCTACCGCTGCCTCTACACGGTGCCATGACTACAGTCCACGCTACAGACACTCCCCACAAGGAAGGTGTAGCATTGGTTGGTTTTTTTTTTTTTTCCAACTTGACATAAACCTAGACATTTATGAAAAGAGAGAATCTCTTTTACTTTTTTGATTTAATTATTTCTGTGTATGAGGTTTTTGTTTGTATGCGTGTCTGTACACCGTGTGGATGCCTGGTACCCTCAGAGGACAAAGAAGGAATCTCCATCAGATTGTCCTGTAGGCAAGTGCGGGGAGCATTTTTTTTTTTTTTGATTGATGATGATGTGGGAGAGCCTGGCTCTTTGTGGGTGGGGCCACCCCTGGGCACGTTACCCTGGTCCTGGGGTGTATGATATATAAGAGCCCAGGCTGAGCAAACCACACCACATGGGGCAAGCAGTAAGCAGCACTCCTTCATGGCCTCTGCTTCAGCTCCTGCCCTCAGGATGCTGCCTGGAGTTCCTACCCTGACTTCCCTCAGTGATGGACTGTAACCTGGAGGTATATGCTCTTGGTTCTCCTCATCAACAGAAACCCAAGAAAGGAGGAAAAGTCCTGTGTCTGGGATCATGAAGCAAGCGAGGTGTGACTGAGAAAAGGCAGTTTTCATCTGGCCACATGGCCAAAGCTACCTGTGGCCAGTGCTATAGGGGATACTGTGGAAGAGCCTTCTCCCCTGGAGCCCAGAGCCAGGGGAAGAGCGGCAAAGCCTGACAGACGCCTGAACAGCAGGCTAGGAAGACCAACCTGAGTCACATCAGCTGGTGACGGAGCCAGGCCAGGAGCCGGGCCGGGCTGCACCCCACATTTTGCAAGTGGACGAGGGAACAGCCTCAGGAGCAGTGACTAACTTGCTAATCAGAGCTACCACTGGGCTGAGTGCCTGGATCACCTAGCTGTCAAACCAGAGGAGAGCCCAGTGTGCTGGTCCTGGGCTAGTTCCTGTGAGTCAGTGGGCCTAAGGGTGTGACACTCAGGGCAGAGAGCCCCGCCTTCCTGGGCACCTACCTGGTGCTGAAGCCCAGCTCCTCCCCCTCCTCCTCCTGTGTGGGCAAGCAGTGTCTTGACCACCCTGTGCCTTAGTCTTCCCTCCTACAGAAGGAACAGCTGTCCGGTTAGTCGGCTCCCATATGTAAAGTGTCTAGACAAGAGCTAGAGAAAAACTCATGTGCGTCTCAAATCCCTGCTGCCCACATAGCAGGAAAAGTCCCCAAGTGACAGTCACAACTGTGTTCTAACAAAAGCTTATTCACAAAAACATGTGGCAGCTAACGCCGTGAGACACGTGTGGAAGCCGGGACTCAATGTTCATTGATAAGCTCCGTGTGTGAGATGATCCGGAATGGGCACGGGAGGTGTCTTCTTGGTGGGGCCAGCCTAGTCGTTAGTGGGCTGTCTTCTCCCTACCAAGACCACTTCAAAAGAGTCACAAGACAGAGGCTGAGACAGGAGGACTGAGAATTTGAAGCCAGTCTCAAGTATAGACAAGTAGGGCTGCAGGGATGGCTCTGTTGGTACAGCGCTTGCCTTGCAAGCACAGGGACCCGAGTTCAATCCCCAGGGTCCTCATGGAAAAGCTGGGCATAGCAGCATGTGTTTACAGGCCGAGCACTGCGAAGGCAGGAGCAGGCGGATCCCCAGAGCCAGCCTTTAGCCTGCTTGCTTTGCTACTTGGTAGATTCTAGGCCAGTAAGAGATCCTGTGTAAAAACAATTTTAAAAGGATGGCCCCTGAGAAACATTACCCAAGGCTGACCCCTAACCACCATGTGTATGTGCACCTGCATGAACATACACACACACACACAGCACATGTATACATATATATACATACACATGTACACACATATACACACACACAGAGACAACTGCACATATACACACAAGTGCACATACATGCACACACAAGTACATACAAGTATACACATACACACAAGTACACAACACAGACACACAAGAACACACACACGCACACACAGACAGACATAGGTACACACGCACCACACACACACTTTACACACACACTTTACACACACCCCACATAAATGAAAGAATGAATGAATGAATGAATCACAAGTAATTAAGTGATTTCCGGTGTTTCTGGACACAGCATCAGCGGCCTGTGGGGAGCACACACACAGTGCAGGAGCATACATACATCGTATACATACATACATCGCTTTCCCCCTGGATCCTGGGGAGTCTCACAGTGGCTGGATCACACCAGGTCTTCTCAAGCAGTGTCCTCCTCTGCAGCTAAGATCAAAACTCTGCCCCTAAATGAGCCAGCACTTGAACCATGAGGAGAAGACCTCAGGGCATGCTCACTCCACACCCGCACATGGCAGTGCTCTGCACCTAACAAACGCCCCTCAGACGGACACACGGAAAAGTGGCCGTGGGAATTTCTCTGCTCCTGGGTGACCGTAGTACTTTGCTCTGGTTTTCATCAACGGATTTGTCATAAAATACAAAAGCCACTGGCTCTTCACAGGTGGGTTGACTACACACTATTGTGGCAGTCCATGGTGCCTGGCAGGCTAAGCTTGGGTGAGGCCCCGGGCCTGCTCCTGGAGACAGGGAGGAAGTCACTGGAAGTCAGGAAGTCTGGGGTTCCACAGTCTCTTTGGTGGGCACCACCATAAAGTCCCGCTTGTTTTTGTTTTTTTTGTTTGTTTGTTTGTTTTTGTTGTTTTTTCTTGTTTTTTCTAGACAGAATCTCATGTAACCCCAGCTGGTTTCCAACTCAATACGTAGCAGAGGTTGGCCATGAACCTCAGTCCTCCAGGCTCCATCCTCGGACTGCTAAGGATACAGGTGTGGCCCAGCACGTCTATCACTTTCCAATATCAGCACCCTGTGAACTCAGCCTCCAAACGCACAGATCCTCCCGGATAAGCCGCCACACGTGACTTGTCGAGTAATTTCTCTGTGCCTCAGTTTCCACAGAGGTGAAACAAATAATCCTGTCCTGATTTGCTTTCTGTTGCTGTGAATAAATACCACGACCAAAAGGTACTTAAGCAGGAAAGGGCAGAGTTGGCTTACATTTCCAGATAACAAAGACCACCACCGAGGGCAGTCAGGGCAGGAACGAGGCAGACCACCACAGAGGCAGACCATGGAGGAGCGCTGTTCACTGGCTCCCCTCTGGCTCAGGCTCATCCTGCTTTCTCAGCCCAGGTAGGTTTTCTCTAGGCCGCATGCTATAGGCACCTGCCTCGGGATGGCGTCCTGGGCCCTCTCACCTCAACTACCAGATAATCTCTCTCAGACACGGCCACAGGCCAATCTGATACTCGCAGTCTCTCAGCTGAGGTTCCTCCTTCCCAGGTGATTCGGGTTGTGTCAAGTTGACAATAAAAACTACCAGGACAAACCCTTACTTACTTCACTGAGTTTCTGAAAGAACTTGAGAAAGTTACATTGCAGACTCCACAGGCAAATGCGGACCCGGGCCTGCAGAGTCTGCCCGAACAGGCTCTGGCTTGCCTGAACCTAGGCCACCCTGCTCCTCTAAGCTCTCCCCAAGGCCTCTTCAAACACGGGGCATGGGGGGTGGGGGGGGGTGTCCACTGTCACTGATGCTTCCACTTTGCCCATGCCAGGGGCTGGGTCCTTTAGACCCTCAGGGACCTTAAATCCAGCAGGATTTTGGTGTCCACCACAAAGCCAGTCAAGAGTGAAGAAGCAAAGTTATTGAAGCTACTGACTGGAAAGACAGACTTGAAGGAAGGCCGGTGCGGGTGGGAGAGGCTTGCCCTGCTGTTGTCATGGATACAGTTTAGGGGCTTCCAAGTTTAGATGTTAGAGGGAGCCCATGCCAGCCTGGAGACTTAACACAGAGCTGTGTCCCCAGATAGATGTAGGGTGCCATTATTGGAAGGGCACACTGGAAGAAATAAAATACAACTAAGAGCCAGGTGGTGGTGGCGCATGCCTTTAATCCCAGCACTTGGGAGGCAGAGGCAGGCAGATTTCTGAGTTTGAGACCAGCCTGGTCTACAGAGTGAGTTCCAGGACAGTCAGGGCTACACAGAGAAACCCTGTCTCAAAAAAAAAAAAAAAAAAAAAAAAAAAAAAAAAAAAAAAAAAAAACCCTAAGAAACTAAAGAGGTTCTTGCTGTTCCTTGGGTCACAGGATGCTGGACTTAGGGCCTCATTCAGTAGCTAGTTTTGGTTTTGTTTAGTTTTTTCTCAGTAATTTGTTTTTGTTTTATGTGTACTGGTGTCTGGCTTGCACGTATGTCTGCGTGGGAATGTCGGATCTCCTGGAACCGGAGTTACAGGGAATGCTGAGCTGCCACGTGGGTGCTGAGCCTGGGACCTCTGCAAACACAGCCAGTGCTCCTAACCACCGAGCACCTCTCCAGCCCCCAAGTAGCCACATATGTGGGGCTTCTCAGAAAGGAGAGGGCAGTGCTGTAGACTTGGAGGTCAGCCAGTGAGGGACAGAAATCAGAACCTGGCATGTGTGTGTGTGTGTGTGGGGGGTCTTTCTCTTCTCATGTTCCTTAGTCCTCCCTTCCACCCTCCTCCCTCCCACTCTCCCTCCTCCCTCTTTGTTCCAGACAGAGACTCTGTCAAGGAGACAAGGATGGCCTTAGTACGCCTCCTTCCTCTGCCCAATGCTGACTGGCCACTGGTACCTTGCTTGTTTCTTCAGCTAGTTTGTTTAAGTTTGGTTTTAAAATGGCATTTCCCTGTTGCGTGTAGGGGGTGTGCCAGGAAGCGCAGGCGTGTAGAGGGAAGAAGAGCACTATGGAGCTCAGCAGACAACTTTCGAGAGTCCTCCCCTTCGACCACGTGTTCCCCAGAGATCACACCCAGGTCCCCACCAGGCTTGCTTGACAAGCACCTTAGCTCTCCTGCCCTCTGCCCTTCCGGTCCTGTCTGAAGGGTCTTTCCCTTTGCGTTGGCAGACAAGGCCCAAACACTCTCTATATCCCCCTGCCTCAGCTTAGAGTCACTTCAGAGGCTCTGCCCCTTCGGGGCTGGTACTGTCTCACACACACACACACACACACACACACACACACACACCACCTCCACCTTTGTGTTACTTCTTTCCCAGCAGCCGGACTCCCTTGGATTTTTTTTCCTTTCTTTCTCTTCACCGCATCCTTCCCACAGTGCCTGACCTGGATGGAGCTCCATGGCCTGTCTCCTGCAGGCTGGCTCCCTGGGGACAGTCCAAGGGCCTGCTGGTTAGAGCTGGCCTGTCACCCTCCTCTTCCTCCTGGGAGGGTACCTCAAGTACACAGCCCAGTTTGACTGGGTGGTCCCAGGCCCAAATTCTGTCCTTGGGAGAGGACAGCAGCTGGCAACCAAGTGACAGCCCTGCAAAGCTATTTCCCCCTTTAATCCCTTCAGACGTCTCACTTCCTGAAAAAACAAAGACAGCCACCTCTAAGCTGGGTCCCCATCGCTCCTCCAGACAGAGGGGCAAAAATAGCTGTCCCCAAGAGAACCTGACTGAAAAAGGCTCATGTGATCCAGCCTAGTCCAGAACATTCTACCCTCCTCGGAGGCCTAGAAGGGTGGTGGGTCACTCACTGGATGAAGGGTTAAACAGATAAAGGAAGACATAAATAGCTTTGTGTCATTGTCGTATCTATTGTGGCGGAGTAGGCTTGACTCAAATAGGAATAGTTTTAAGTTCATGTCAGTGCCTGGTGGTTTGTCTGCAGAGGTCCAGGCACAATGGGCCTGTCACAGACCCTATGCTGTTAGGGTTAGGAAGACCACACAAAATACCCACAGTGTTGTCAGGGCTCTGGGACAATATCCCAAAATATGTTTGAGAATCTCATGTCCCAGCAAGACATACACACAGAACTTCTCTTGTCCACTCAAGAGCAGTCATGAAAACTAGACTCCATTGTCCCCGAGACAGAAGAAAGTTGATTTTAATCCGCCTGGCCTGTCTAGGAGGCTGAGGGAACTCTCCACCTTTGTTTGATAGGTATTGATAGAAATTTCAGAGGGAACCTGCTGGGTGGTCCCTGAGAAGAAGCCGGGTGCCCTGCCTGGCCAATCAGCACAGTTCACACAGTCTCGAGATGTGTCCTGTTATCCAGGGCTATGCGTCTTCACCACCCAAACAGCACATCACCCTGCACCTGTGAGTCTTCAAGTGTATACACATTCTGATGTAGACAGGTATAGTACGCAGCTCAAATGCCAGCACTGAGGGACAGAGGCAGGAGGGTGGTGGGTTCACGGCTACACAGGGCTACACTTTAAGACCCAAAATAAAAGGGAAAAACATTAGGAAAAAAAAAGGGGGGGAGAATGAGGTTTTCCAACAACAACAAAGCTGTGCACATGAAGGGCTGAGCAACTCTACTCAGAGCGACCCAGAGACTGAGCCAGCCTGATGTCCACGATTGGATGTGTACACACAGAGAATGTGACTCACAGATAGTGGAGTATTAGTCCCCCAAGAAAAAGGACAGAGCACTGTGTCAGGTGACCATGGGTGAACTCCAATGCTGAGCTGAGAGGAAGCCACTAAGCCCCCAAATCAGTGTCTAGATAGGAGATCCACAGACAGGGGTAGAAGCAGGCTGTTTGCAGGAAGCTGGGGTGGGGGTGGGGAGGACTACTGAGTGGGGGCAGCACCTCCGTGGGTGATGTAGGTGTGCTGAAAAGAGTGAGACCCAGTCAGACCATCTCCTGACTCAGGAGGAACTGGTTACATTGGTGCAATGAAAGGTTTACTAATTAACTTGCTTAGGAAATACTAAGTTACACAAAGTAGAATTTAACTGAAGGAGCACTGCCGTGGATATGACAGGAGATCAGCAGTGCACAAACCAGGCTTGCTACAAACTGTAGGAAGAAGAATTTTGTACTGTAATTGAAGTTGAGGGTTTCCAGAGAAAGTTTCTGCTAAAGTTTGTTCACGGAGATTGACCTCCAATTAGGCTTCATTCCCATAACAAAAGGAGACAGCCAGACTAACGACCAGCCATTAGGCTGCTCTCAAGGCAAAGAACACACCCCAAGGGACAGCTCAAGGGCACAGCAGGTTTGCAGGATCACCAAGCCCCAGTCTGCCTTTAAGTCATAAAAAAGAAGCACAGTCCTGCCAGGTGGGCAAGAGGGACCTGGGTAACAAACATTCAAAATGAACACCAGTTGTTAAGAAATACTATTAAGAAATAATTCCGATAATATCTTTACTATGTAAATCTCCCATCTGCCCCAGTGGCCAGACTTGCAAGTCTCCTGTCTCTGTTGAAATTGTTCAGTGTGTGACCAACTAGGATGGAGAGATTTAAGAATGACAGCAGATGTGAAAAGCGCGTGTCTCAGGCTTCTACGTTAGTAAAACACGGTCCAGCCAGCTCCTCTTTGGGCACAGCCAGGGTGGGATGCGAGTTATCATTAAGGCACTTTCTCCTTAATCTCCTGAGTGTGCAGAGCAGGTTCTCCCTGGGGATGAGGGGGAATCATGCAGAGTGGGTTCTCCCTGGGGAGGGGGGAGGAGCAGGCAGAGTGGATTCTCCCTGGGGATGAGAGGGAGCATGCAGAGTGGGTTCTCAATGGGGATGAGGGGGAGCATGCAGAGTGGGTTCTCAATGGGGAGGGGGGAGGACTACCTGCTTTGCATCGCTCCACCCTGATGAATAGCTGACCCTGTATGAGTCGAAGCTCCATGAAGGAAAGAGAGGAGGAGGGAGGAGAGAGACCGAGTGGGGAGAGAGGGACTGTCAGAGACTAGTGATCTCAGTCTCACCCAGAGGAGGAACACATGAGCACCGTAGCTTGAGAAAAATTCTTTTGTGAAAGGGAGCACCAAGACCCAAACTCAGTGAGTGAGCACAAAGGACAGGAAGTTCGCTTTGTTTTCCTTCTAACCCAGGTGGGGATTCCGAGAGTCCTTTTCCCACCCCTCCCTCCCAGCCCCCCATCGTCTGGGACTGCACCTCAAAGTCTTTCATGACTGCCTAGTTTTCAGGGAATCCATGCAAAGGAAATGAAGGACAGTTGAGGCCACTTAAGTTCTGAATGTGAAGCGGGACTTGGTGGCACACAACTTTAATCCTAGGGACTGGAAGGCAGAGGTCTTCTGTGAGTTCAAGGCCAGCCTTGTCTACATAATGAGTTCGAGGATAGCCAAGGACTACATACTGAGACCCAGTCTCAAACACACACACACACACACAAAGCAAACAAAACAATAAATTTTGATAACACCGCAGGACCTTTGTATAAACAAGTTTTAGCCAGTTGGAGGGAAATGAAGACATTTGCATAAACATTTCAGATTGGGAGAGATAAAAATATTTTGATTTTTTGTCACAAACTGTTGGGCATCGGGGAGCTTAACTCAACACCCCCAGCTGAGCTGTTTACACAGGGAACATCTGCGGAACATCCTGCAGCTTAGTTTGATTCCTGTTTTCCGCCCAGTGTGGTGGGGACCTCCCTGGTGCCTAACCTATAGCTATAATTGTTTTTTCCTGTTGTTTTCCCTGGCCTCTGGTATATATTGCAGGTCCCTCAGTAAAGCTTTGGCATTCTCCTTACAGAATGACCCGTGTCTGTGTTTTATGTCAATCCCCCAGGCCCACACCCATACTGGTACTGTGGCAGCATGGGTGCTGTCAAATGGAGGTCCCACCGAGATCGGGAAAGAGAGGAGCTCCTGACGGGATCGTTCCAAGGAAAGCCGGCTGGCAAAAGGAAGAGGAACGTATTGGGGGATATATGGTACAAGAGACAAAGTGAAAGAAAGAACTGCATCAAGCAAGGTAAGTACAGGATCGCACCATGGGGACGACAAGTTCCACCTGACAAATTGGTGGATCAACGGGTAGATCTGCTTAAGCAACAGAGTACTGGGATCAAGGTTTAAACAGCTAGGGTGTGACAGAAAATTGGGATGGTGAATTTTATTAGGCAAATTGTCCGCAGTCTAGAACTGCATCAGGCGAGAAGAGTAAGGAATAAAATAAAAGGAGTAAAAGAAACAAAAAACAAAAAAGACGGATTTTAGAAACATGAGAGAGAAAGAGAGAGAAGGAAAATGGATTTGAAAACTCTCCTGGGAACAAGGGGAAACATGGAGACATCCTGTTTCCTCTATGGACCCAACTGGAGATATTCTTAGTACTGGTTACAAGTGTTCTTCCCTCTCTAAGTAATGTCTTTGGTGCACAACTATTTGTCCACTTGTGTCTGTCCTTGTTTGTTGTTTGAATGACTGTTGTTCTTTGTACTTATATAAATAAAATAAAATAAAATAAAATAAAATAAAATAAAATAAAATAAAATAAAATAAAATAAAATAAAATAAACCAACCATCTCTTGATCCAGTCTCAGTTCACACAGCAAAGGCTGATTTAAGCTGCCCTGCATTCCTCTAGGAGTCAAGCACATCTGGAGATATTCTTAGTACTGGTTACAAGTGTTCTTCCCTCTCTAAGGATTGTCTTTGGTGCACCAATTTGTCCACGTGTGTCTGTCCTTGTTTTGTTGTTTGAGTGACTGTATTTCTGAGTTCGAGGCCAGCCTGGTCTACAGAGTGCGTTCCAGGACAGCCAGGACCACACAGAGAAACCCTGTCTCAAAAAAACAAAAACAAAAACAAAAACAAACAAAAAAATAAAATAAAATAAAATAAAATAAAATAAAATAAAATAAAATAAAATAAAATAAAATAAAATGGCCAGCAGCTTCTCAAGTTCTAAGGCAAATAGGCTGATGGTTATTTCTCCTATTGAGTACAAAGTGCTTTTTCTCTTGAAATTACAGCTAGAAAAAAAATTGTTTGATTTAAATTTATAAGATTCATGTAGTCACTTCATTTTTGTTTGCTTGATTTTAAAGGTATAAATATGTTTTGCATGTCTTGACTATAGAGTATCGGCTTATAAGTTATTGGGCATGATTAAAAATTATTACATTGGTAACAAAAAGTTAGTTTAAAACTGGTAACTCAGGGTTGGAGTTATCTTAAACAACAACACGTGGCATGACTCAACCCAGGAAAAACAGGCCTCTAAAAATACTTCTAAATTGGTATAATGTTTTGTGTTATTCTTATCCTAGAAATTAGACTTATAAGGGCTAAGATTTAAAACAATGTCTCTTTAATGAGGTATTATAAGTTGTACTGTCATGCATTCAAACATAAGAACTTGCAGACAAACTTTGTAATGTGAAAGTAATGCATTTGCCATTGACTTTTTAAAGAGAATTGATTGTTTAAAATTGGGTTTTGCTTTCCAAAGTTGTAGTCATGCTCTAATATTGCAAGAGAAAGTTAAAAAATTATGGTAAACAACTGCCAGTGTACCATTGACTGCAGTTTGCAGTCTGATCAAAAGGTTACGATTCTTAACTCATTCATATTTTGTAATTAAGATGATTTCAAGAATGATAAAAGTTAAGCAGCTGTAGCAGGTATAGGCCTGTTGCCACTTTTCCACAAGCTTTGTTGGAGCAAGATTTAACACAAGCAAAATTTTACTCCTAAAGATTGAAAAGGAGATCTCAATGGGAATTTGTTTGGTATCAAACAGGTTCCTTTTAAACTGTTTCAAAAATTTGTAGATAAGACTACTAAAAACAGCTAGTAGAATTTTTCTGGGAACCCTCAAATTTCAGGTTCCTTTTGTTATTCAACCCTCATACAATGGGGTCTGGATGCAGGACAGGTTGGGCTTGGAATAGATCCATTAGAAACTGCAGCTTATGTGGCACTATTTCCTCTATTTATTCTTGCCTGTTGGAGGTATAAGCTCTTCTGTGGCAGCACAAACAACCAGTATTTGAGGGCCATATATGAGGACATTCATTATTACCTGGTCCCCTGGCACAGGGCAATCATAAAACTGATTTACATACCCAGCCTCCATTGGTTGCATTGAATTTGGCCACCAATTATGATAAAGCCTTGAATATGCATAATAAATTTCATCTTAATGCAAATTCTTTAAAGTTTCACTGCGATGTTACTAGAGAACAAGCTGTGCAAATTGTTACTCAATGCCCTCAATGTGCTCATTTCATTTCACCCCCCAATTTGGGAGTAAATCCCCAAGGTCTTAAAGCAAAGGATATTTGGCAAATGGATGTGACTCATGTCCCATCATTTGGGAAGCTACAATTTGTTCATGTGTCTGTGGACGACTTTTCTGGTATGATTTTTGCATCTGCACATAGTGGTAAAAAGGTAAAAGATGTAAAAAAAATCATTGTTTACAAGCTTTTGCTTGCATGGGAGTCCTAAATCAGTTAAAAAACGATAATGGTCCAGCATATACCAGTGGATCCTTTAAAAATTTTTGTCCAGACTTTCATATTATTCATAAAACAGGGATTCCATAAAATCCACGAGGGCAAGCTATAGTGGAGAGAGCTAATCTTACTGTAAAAAATTATCTTGAAAAAACAAAAAAGGGGGAGTTTACTGCATGCTAGATTGTCCTTTATTCTTTATACTTTAACTTTTTTATTAATAGATAGAGATAAGCTTTCTGCTACAGACAGACATTGGTAAGGTGTGAAGAAGTCAGAGGGTTTAGTAAAATGGAAAAGAGTTATCTTTAGGAGTTTGGAGAGGTCCTGATCCAGTGTTGGTCAGGATGAGAGGTTCTGTTTGTATCTTCCCTAAAGATGCACAAAGTCCTATCTGGGTTCCTGAGCCCTGTGTGCATCCTGTCATATAGACAAAGGTACAGACTGAAACTCACTGGAGCTTTGTGGAAAATCCACCAGTCCTGATGCCAGTGGGGATAAGTAGCACTGTGTGGCCAGTTGTGCATTCTGCTGGTAGGACTATGGAGAAGGCTGCAGCTAGATTAGAAGAACAGAGCAAAACATTTTATATTAGAGAACAGTTTATGTTTTATTAAAAATAGTAATAGTTAGATAGAACTTCATTTTTTGGTTCCTGTGCTTTGCAATGTTTCGTTGAATACTAAACCATGTGTTTTAGCTCCATTCCTTTCTGTAGTTTGAAAAGTCTCTAATGAATAGGAAGAAGACAAGAAACTGAATATTTTTTAGTAGATTGTATTGACAATTTGCTGAGAGTATGAAGATGCAGCTGAGGTTGTGAGAATTCCTGGAATTGTGCCTATCCCTCTAAATGATGAAGGAAGACTCCCTGTCACCTTGTATCGCCATAGGAGAGACTTTGGCATTACTGCCACACCTGATTAAAGAATGGGCTGGGTCCATGGCACTAGGACTTTTGGCTTGTGGAGCTGCAGCACTGGGATTGTTCCTTCTACTGTTTGTGCAAACAACAAAACCAGTCCAGAGCAGTAACTGAACAAGTGCTTATGTCTTTGGCACAGGATAATACATCTGCTCAAATTTGGCTCTGCCTATATCGAGAATAGTCCACACCAACCTAAGACAGGTAAAGGGAGTTGGATGGAAGGTGACCTAAGAGAGACGCTATTCCTTTTATAAAATAAAAAAGGGGGACCTATTGGGCATCGGTGAGCTTAGCTCAACTCCTGCAGCTGAGCTGTTTGCACAGGAAACGTCCTGCGGAACATCCTGCAGCTTAGTTTGATTCCTGTTTTCCCCCCAGTGTGGTAGGGACCTCCCTGGTGCCTAACCTATGGCTATAATTGTTTTTTCCTGTTGTTTTCCCTGGCCTCTGGTATATATTGCTGGTCCCTCAGTAAAGCTTTGGCATTCTTACAGAATGACCCGTGTCTGTGTTTTATGTCAATCCCCCAGGCCTATGCCCGATACTTGGTACCGTGGCAGCATAGGCACTGTCAACAAACAAAAGTTTTACAGTGCTTGAGAGAAAGAATATTCAATGTTCCTTGCAGTAGAGGAGGAAAGGAGAGAAGGGAAAGAGAGTGGAAGGGGAAGAGGGTGGGAGGGGAAAAGTGTGGGAGGGGAAGAGGGTGGGAGGAGAAGAGGATGGGAGGGAAGTCAGGAAACTAGGCAGAGTGGGAGGCCAACTACCTGTCTGTGGACACCTAGTGAATGCAGTTCCCACGTGTGCCTGAGGACCCTGGGAGAGACACTGGGAGAGGGGGCGTGGCCATGACTGCAGGGAAGGAAGGCTGGGTGGTGACTGCTGCAGGTGGAGGCTTTGCTGGAAGCCTCCTTCCTCTTCAGTGGGCTGGACTGGGCCTTGGGTTGTACTCCTGTCAGAACCTCCACCTTATAAATGTGTTGATGAAGCCTTAAGAAAGAGTCAACTGCATAAATTTGCATGAGCCCAGCTCTGTGAGACAGAGGGTTGAGCCAAGTGAGTTTATCCCCAAAGGCCCTGCTAAGGTGAGAGGCTCAGGGATCCAGTGCCTGAGAAGTGCATGTGAGGTCTGGAGTTCTACTCCAGGGCTGCACACACACCATAAAAGAGGAATCAGCAAGATGTACAAGAACACCCCTGCCATCCCAGTACCCGGGAGCAGAGGCAGGGAGAGCATGAGTTCAGCTCAGCCTGGGCTACTTGGTGAGTCCCAGGGAGGCCTGAGCTGCAAAACAAACTATTAAAAAAAAAGAAAAGAAAAGAAAAGAAAAGGAAAAAAGATTAAGCCAGGGGAAGGAAGAATCCCACCCTCTAAGGAGAGGCCACCAGTGCGGCTCGAGAGCACATGGCTGGGGCTGGAGAGATGGCTGAGCTGTTAAGAGCACTGGCTGCTCTTCCGACGGTCCTGAGTTTAAATCCCAGCAACCACAGTGGCTCACAACCATCCGCAAGGAGATCTGATGCCCTCTACTGGTGTGTCTGAAGACAGCTACAGAGTACTTACATATAATAATAAATCTTTGGGCCGGAGCAAGCAGAGGTCCTGAGTTCAATTCCCAGTAACCCCATGATGACTCACAACCACCTGTACAGCTACAGTGTACTCATATACATAAAATAAATAAGTAAATAAATCTTTTTTAAAAAGACCACATGGTGGGGACAGAGTCCAGCCTGGGTGAGGCAATCAAAGAGGGCTTCTGGGAAGAAGTGACACTGAAGGAAGAGAAGAGATGTATGCACCTTATAAGGAAGGTGATGGTCCCAAGGCGGATGGACAGGCTGGAGCAGAAAAGTGGCCATCAGGTGGGCCTGGGAGGAATGGACATCAAACAGGAACCAGTGGAGAGGGACTTCTATGCAAATACTCTCATCAGAGTGTGCCAGACACGGAGACCACTTTCCAGGAGCTCCGTAGCACAAGAAAGCACAGCCATAGACAACGACACTTACGTCTTCTTAGCACTGGCCCCAGAATGGCCTCAGAGAGCTGTGCTCCCAGTGTCTGGGTGCTCACATCCAAGCCCAGCACCCTGCACGCGGGGCAAGGGGACCCACGGACCACAGGACACCATAGCGTCCAGCCTGCTCTCTGGGACTCATCTGCTCTGGGGAGGATATGCACCATGCTGTGCAGAAGCCCAGACTGCCCCCAGAAGGCCCAGCAGAGAGGAAGAGAGGCCTCAGACAGCGGAGTAGGCCTGTTGATCAAGCCATGGCGGGAAGGACCCTCCAGGCCCAGTCAAAAGTGCAGGCCACTGAGGAGCCAGGCCCCCCTGGACTGCATCCTTACCATAGTAGATTCCCAGAGGGGTCACTCCTGACTGCACACACCAGTCTAGCACAGGACCATTGCTTGTCCACAGAGCACCGTGCTGCTATGTGGTCCTTTTCCAAAGAGGTCTACCTTATGCTGCTAGATTAGGAAATCGGAAAACAGTGTCTGCCTGGGGCAGATGCTATGCACCTGTATTCCAGGCATAGATTCCAAATCATAAGCTGAAGGCCAGCCTGGACAGCACAGTGAGATGGTGTCTCAAAATTTAAAACAAACAAATCACCGAAACCAGAGGCAGTGGCACACACCTGTACTGTCAGCATCGGGAGGCAGAGGCAGGACTCCAAGGCCAGCCGGGACTGCACAGGGTTAGTCTAAAAAAACCAAACATCATCTTTAAAAAGTAAAAGGAACTGGGGGATGGAGTTCTGAGGGAGCGCTTTGTCTCGGATGAGTGGGGCTCCTCCAAGATCTACCCGACTATTTCAAAACAAACAAAACCTTGCAGATATCCAAGGGGCTGGGGAGAAGGATCAGTTATAGGGGCCCAGGAGTTGCTTAGAGTGGCTGGTCCTTCAACTCTCAGCAAAGACGCAAAGTGAGACACGGAACAGTGTGACCGATCGAGCATGCAGGAGCCACGGGAGCCAACCAGGAGGACACTTGGCCGGGTGCTCAGTGGGCCCCTGGGACAGCTGGAAAACTCTACAGGAGACACGCCCCCAGTCCCTCTACAGGAGACACGCCCCCAGCCCCTCACTGGGGGATTCCAGGCCTCTGGTTGTTATTGAAGAGCTGAAACAAGCTGACATCAGCAATGCTAGGGCTGAGGGAGGAGAGAAAAAAACCTATCCTAGAGCTTCGCCTGATTTTTTTTTTTTCCTGCTTCCAGAGCACTGTCCCAGAATTGGGTCTTTCTTCTGGAGCTTGAAATGCCCAATGCCCTCTCGCTGAGTTTTGCTTCGGTAGATTCCAACCTCACTGAAACCCGGACTGCAGATAACATTGTGAGTTCTGGCTCAGGACAGAAGCAAAATAAATACAAACTACAAGGAAGCCTGCCAGGGAATTGGCAGCTCTACTGTATCTACTGGGCGGTGTCTTTGCACATTTTTGTAAACTCTCAGGAAGCTGTCTAACTGACTGACTGGATATCCAGGTGCCTCTCCCTGTTCTCTCAATAGGCTGCCAATGACTGTGGTCTCGCTATGATCCAGGCTGTGCTGGGCATTTATTAATTTCACTGTTCTTCAGTCAATCTGAGGCTCAGAGAGGACAAGTCATTTGGCAAAATTCACACAGCAATAAAGACCAGAGACAGAATGGCTTCCAAGTGGGTCTAAAGAGATTATCTAAAGGCCAGTCTCTGGGGCAAACAGGTTGTCACAATCTCTTCATAGAATACATACCATGGCGAGCTAGAGACTGGCCTGGATCCAAGAGTTGGCCGCGTGTAAAGCGGGGACTGCCTCCCCAGCTCGGCAGGCAGGCAGGCAGGGCAACGGGAGCCTCCTCTCCGGGCATGTCCACTGCCCACCGCTTTCCCCGCAGCGGTGCCCCGCGGAGGACCAGGACGGCCACCCTGCCGCCCCGCACGCCCGGTCCCGCCGCGACCTACCTGGGTGTACGGCCCGCTGCCGGCTGGACCCGTGGCCCGGGTCTCCCGCGCTGCCCTCGCTCATCGCGACTTGGCGAGGACCCTCCAGCCGCCTGGACCCGCCGCCCCGCCTCGCCGGGTTCCGGATGACGTCACAGAGGCGGGCGGGGCCGTTCCCACGGGCGCGGGGTGGGGACCAGCTACCTCCAGGAACCTCTCCCTCTTCTCTGTCTCCTTCTACCCTCCCCCTTGGTCTCACCCTCCCCCTTGGTCTCTCCCTCCCGTTCCTACCCTCCTATCTTTCTCTCCGCTCCTGTGTGCCCCTCCCCTCCCCTTTCTGTTTCTCTCCCTCCCTCCCTCCCTCCCTCTCTTCTGGTACTCTGAGACCCTGGTTGGCCTTGAGCTCCTAATCACCTGCCTCCACCTCCCAAGTGGTTGGATTACAGGCCCCTCTATTGTAAATTGTCACTTGGTAGCAAGTGTGGAACGAAAAGTGTGGAACGTTGCCATTTGGGTTCGTGTGTGTGTGTGTGTGTGTGTGTGTGTGTGTGTGTTTAGACACACACATAACTAAGACAGTCCAATGTATGTGTAGATAGCTGTTTAGAGGGTGCAGTCGACCCAACCCACCTGCATGGTTACCAGAGGGAAGGGCAGGTGGGGTAGGATTTGCTACATATGCTCTTCCTAGAAATGGTCTCCTCTCACCAACACCCCATGCATATTCATGTACAGCTAAAACATAAAATTAAAGTAATGAATGGGGCCAGTGAGGCGAATCAGCAGGTGAAGGTGTTTGCCACCAAGCCTGGCAGCCTGAGTTCTAACCTCTGGTAGAAGAAGGTGGACTCCCACAGATGCCCCCTGCATGCATACAGACGCAAAAGAAATGCAAATAAATGAAATTTGGAAAATATTCTTTTAAAGCAGAAAGTGGGGGGGGGGAGTTAGAGATGGTTCGTTGTTGGTTAAGAGCACTTCCTGCTCTTCCAGAGGATTGGGGGTTCAATCCCCAGCACCCACAACCACCCTGAACTCCAGCTCCAGGGGACTCTCTTCTGACCTCCACGGGCTTGCACAGGGCATGTGTTCACTAAAACACACACACACACACACACACACACACACATTTTTTTAAAAAAAGAGCTTGGTAGACAGACAGACAGATCTGTAAGTGTGAGGCAGCCTGATCTACATAGCAAGTTCCAGGCCAGCCAGGGCTACATAGCGATACCCTGTCTGGAAGTAGGAGAAGGAAGAGGAACGAACTGGGACCTGATGGAGTGGCCGTTCCACCTTCTCAGGAGGCTGAGGCGGGAGGATACTCTGAGCCCGGGAACTCAAGGCCGGTCTGAACAAGGCAGGAACCTTGGCAAAGAAAGAAAGAACCGAGAAAGGAGGGGCGGGGTAGGGCAGGTGGCGGCAGGGCAGAGGAGCCTGCTATTTTGAGAATCACTGAAAGGCTCAGGCGCCAGCTGGCACCGGAGACCTTTAGCGGTGGCAGTGAAGGCACCGAGTGGGATAGCAGGTCTGTTTGAAGGTCGCCCAGCTTCCCGGCGGCGTCCCTCCCTGTGCCCTTCACCCTCTGCACTTCCTCACCCTGTGCTTTCTTCCTCCCTCGTCAGATAGGGCCTGCTGACCTCTGGCTGCTTACCGGTTTCTGTCTTTGTAGTTTCTCTGTCCTACTGAATGATTAATACAGGATATTAACATTGACTTAAAGAAATTGTCAGCCATGGTGGCTCGGGCTTGGAACTCCAGAGCGCTAGAGACAGAGGCAGGACTATTATGAGTTCAAGCCCAGCCTGGGCTACATAGCAAAAGCTGACTCAAAACAAGTAAGAAAACTGAACGAACGGCAACATGGAGAATCTGAGCCGGGTGCAGTGAGGAATGTTCCAGCAAGCGCCAGCTCTTTCCCGTCTGAGCCGCAGCCCATCTCCAGCGCCTGGGCCGTTTCTCCCCAATCAGAAATGTTCCTACAGTTCTCCTCCGTCTTCCTACTCACTTCTGCTTTTCCTTCTCATTATTTCCGCTAATTTTCGTTTACGGATATGGACATTCGTGTCTGCGCAGCAGGTGTGTGCCTGGTGTCCCTGGGGGCCAGAAGGGGGCACCACATCCCCTGGAAATGGAGTTGCAGACAGTCGTGAGCTTCCGTGTAGGTGCTGGGAACCAAAACCAGGGTCTCAGGAAGAGAGCCAGCGCTCTTAACTGTTCAGCCATTTCTCCGGACCCTTGAAGTGTTGTTGTTGTTGTTGTCATTGTCGTCATCGTCATTGTCGTCATCGAGATCTCCTTAGCCCAGGTTGGCCATGAACTCATTAAACAGCTAAGAGTGGCCTTGAACTCCCACCCCCACCTTCCAAGTGCTGGGATGGTAAATGTGTGCCACCTTGACCAGCTTTACTGCCAACTCTTCCAGAAAACTGTATTTGTAATAAAGAAATAGAGATTACTGAGCTGGGTGTGTTCATTTGAGGCCAGCTTGCATAGTGAGACCATGTGTCAAAAACAAAGAAGGGGAGGAGAAAGGAAGGAGAGAGGAATTGCAATGGATGCTATTACCACCACCACCACCACCACCACCATCATCTGTGTGTGCTGTGGGTTTTTGTTTTGTTTTGTTTTGTTTTGTTTTGTTTTGGGTTTTTTTTTGTTTTTGTTTTTGTTTTTTTTTTGTTTTGTTTTGTTTTGTTTTGTTTTTTTTTTTGGTTTTTCAAGACAGGGTTTCTCTGTGTAGCCCTGGCTGTCCTGGAACTCACTCTATAGACCAAGCTGGCCTCGAACTCAGAAATCCACCTGCCTCTGCCTCCCAAGTGCTGGGATTACAGGACTGCGCCACCACCGCCCAGCTTGTGTGTGTGCCGTGTTTTATGTTTGTGCAGGTGCATGTGCACAGTATGTAGAGACCAGAAGTCACCTTTGGGTCTCACACCCCAGGCGCTTCCTGCCTTGCCTTAGTTACTTTTCTAATGCTGTGATAAAATACCACAACCAAAGCAACTTATGGAAGAAAGAGTTTATTTTGGGTTTATGGTTTCAAAGGATCAGTGTCCACAGTGGCAGAGCGGAAGAGGCACACAGTGGGCAGCTGGAGCTGCGGCTGAGAGCGCACATCTCCACCTACAGCAGGAGGCGGGGAGGGCTCTCTCCGATTGGCATAGGTCTTTTGAAACCTTAAAGTCAGCTCTCAGGAACACCTCCTCCAACAGGGCCACCTCCTAATCCTTCCCAAATATTCCTCCAACAGGACACCACGTATTCAGACATATGGGCCTGTGGGAGCCATTCTTATTCAAACCACTACACTGTGATACAGTCAGGGTCACACTTATGAGGGAACCCCAGTTTCAAAGTTTAGGGGTTGGGGAGCCGCTTAACCCATATCATTGGGACATGCTGTGTGTCTGTCTCCCAGACTCTTCTCCAGTGACCCTCCAGGCTCTCAGAACTGCTCTGTTAGGGAGGCAAGACCCCCCCCACCCCACCCCACCCCACCCCCGCCTGCCTGGATAGCTGCAAAATCTTACTTAGTGCTTTGTGATTTTAGGGTACCACCTGGCCTTCTATGAGCCCGTTTTACATGACAGTGTCTTTCAGTGATATGGGATTCAGTTAGACTCGCTGGTCCCCCTCAGGGGCCATCCTGCCTCTGCTCCTAGATTGTTATTACAAGAACATTCTACAGCCAAGGTCTGGCTCTATTTCCCAGGCTAGCTTCAAACTTATGATGCCCCTCCCTCAGCGCTAGGATCCTCCCTTCCCGAGCTCTTGGATGACAGGCAAATGCCACCATGCCCAGCTGGAAGGTGCCATTTTGAAACCTCTTATTAGACACACGTACTTTAACTCTGTTTCCTTTAACTAGACTCTTAATGGAGGACATGGAGCCCGTACATTTATTAAAATCCTTATTATTGCTGCATCTGAGAAGAATAGATGACCCCAACAGCTATGTGATTGTGTGGTGTAAGTTAAACCACCTCCCCAGGGGCCTTGGTTTTCTTTTTTCTTTTTTCTTTTGTTTTTGTTTTCTTTTTTCTTTTCTTTTCTTTTCTTTTCTTTTTTTTTTTTTTTTTTTTTTTTTGGATTTGGTTTTTTCTAGACAGGGTTTCTCTGTATAGCCCTGGCTGTCCTGGAACTCACTCTGTAGACCAGGCTGGCCTCAAACTCAGAAATCCGCCTGCCTCTGCCTCCCAGAGTGCTGGGATTACAGGTGTGTGCCACCACCGCCCGGCAAGGGGCCTTGGTTTTCATCTTTGTGTAACACATGGATGGGGGCCATGATGCCAGACTGGGGTGACACCTGCCTAGGGGGCAGTTTGAGAGCCTTAGCGAGCTAGGAATACTCTTGCTCTGAAGGGTGGATGCTAGGGTTGCTCCCCAGGACCAAGCTAACAGTCATCCTGTCCCTCACAACCACCATCCTGCCTCCCAGGAACTTGGTAACAAAACCCTGAAGCGCTGGCCGGAGCAATGGTTCTGGTGTTAACAGAGTACACTGCTCTTCCAGACCACTCACGGTTGATTATCGCCCCCCCCCGCTCCCCCCCTCCCCGTAAGACAGCTCACAGTCGCCTGTAGCTCCAGCCCCATGGGATCCAACATCTCATTCTGCTCTCCAGGAGCCCACATGTGTATATGGCACACCGACACACAGAGTGCACATAAACAAAAACTACTGGGGCTGGAGAGAGGGCTCAGCAATTAAGAACACGCACTGTTCCTACAGAGTGCAATTGTTTGGTTCTCCGTACCTATGGCAGCCAGCTCACAGCAACTCCAGTTCCAGGGGATTGGAGAGCTCTGGCTACTGCAGGAACCTGTACTGTGTATGCATACCCACCCTCACACATACAAATATACATAATATATTTCTCTTTTTTTGTTTTGTTTTGTTTTTTGTTTTTTTGTTTTCTTCAAGACAGGGTTTCTCTGTGTAGCCCTGGCTGTCCTGGAACTCACCCTGTAGACCAGGCTGGCCTTGAACTCAGAAATCCGCCTGCCTCTGCCTCCCAAGTGCTGGGATTACAGGCGTGCTCCACCACGCCCGGCTCCATAATACATTTCTAAGAATTGAGTCAAGAGCCTGCATCACAGGAACAACTGTCTGCCATTTCTACTTCCTTTGACAAGAACTGAATTTTCCAGGAACACAACACCGCATACATTTTAGTCTCGAGTGGTGTCTCAGTCTTCATTGTATCAGTCCATGTGTCCATCAGTCCATGTGTGCATCAGTCCACATCTGCATCAGTCCACATCTGTAGATGCTCCATCAGTGCGGTTTCTCCTGAAAGTCCTGAGGACACTTGCAGAACGCTGTCCTCCAAGCACAGTGGCCATTACCATCTTCATCAGAGCAGCTGCTTGACAACCCAAAAGGGACCTTCAAGATCTGGTCTGTGGAAGTTCCCTCATAGAAAGAGGACATGGGAAGTGAGAACAGACTCTCGCCGAGGCTCCAGCCAGATGCAGTTCTGTCCCTGCTGCCTGTGCTGGAGTGTACCCACGGGAGAAGGTTAACTGGGGGCGGGGGAAGCATTTATACACCTTAGCTACTCAGGGCTGGGACTTGTGGGGGCTTGGCTAATGGTCATAGGCCACTAGGGGTGGCTCTTTAGAAGTTATAGCCCAGGACTGGTTTAGGGTCCAAGGTCTCTGCATCCTGTCCATCGCTGTGGTGGTTTGAAGACACTTGGCTCAGGGAGTGGCACTATTAGGAGGTGTGGCCTTGTTGGAGTAGGTGCGTCACTGTGGGCATGAGCTTCAAGACCCTCACCCTAGCTACCTGAAAACTAGTCTTCTCCTAGCAGCCTTTAGATGAAGGTGTAGAACTCTCAGCTCCGACTGCACCCTGCCTGCCTGGATGCTGCCACGCTCCCACCTTGATGATAATGGACTGAACCTCTGAACCTGTAAGCCAGCCCCAGTTACATGTTGTCTTTATAAGAGTTGCCTTGGTCGTGGTGTCTGCTCACAGCAGTGAAACCCTGACTAAGACAATCACCACGTGATTGGCTACTCCCTCCTACCACTACCCATCAGTCTACCATGCCTTCCCCGCCATGGTGGGCTGAAAGCCCTCTGAAACCATGAGCCCAGGTAATCTTTCCTCCTTCATTGTCATACATTGTAACCACAGCAATAAGACAAGTAACATACCTGGCCTTTTACCTGCCGGGCCCACCTGCGTTCCCCACCCTCCTTGACCCCTGACCCTCTTCTCTATGCCTCCTTCTCAGTGGCATTTTCCATTCTCTAGCAAAATAAATGACAGCTTGCCTTCCTCGTTATTGTGGCATTGAAATGGTTGTCATGCTACCCCAGTATAACAGAGCACAAGTCCCGTGGTAGGAATGGCCTGTGGTCATAGTGGCTCACCAAGAAATTCACTAGGCTTGTGGGAATTAATGGGTGGAGGAGGGGAGTCTCGTTCTCTCAGAGATCACTCAGTGATTGTTACTCATTCATTCATTTTACTGGTGTGTTTGTTTGTTTGGGGTTTTTTTTAGAGGTGGGGAGGGAAGGGGTCAGAGTCTCAAGTATCCCATGTCATCCCATCAGATCTACTATGTAGACTAGGATGACCTTGAACGTCTAACCTACCTGCCTCCACTTCCTAAATGTTGGGATTACAGGTGTACACTACCATTCTGTTTTATGAGTGTTGGGGATCATTCATGCTGGGTAAATTACTAACTCCCCCTCTCCCCACCCCTACGTGTGCCTCAGCCTCCCAAGTGGTAGGTTACAGGTGTCACCTTTATCCCCTGCCACTCTCTGAATCTGAATAGATGGACTTTGCTGCCTTCTTGTTAGTCTGTTGGCAGGAACTCATACCATCTATCCTAATGAAACTTGGTGCCTTGTGTGCTGGGTGAGTGCTCCCAGGTGGGGTGAGTGCTCCAAGGTGGGGTGAGTGCTCCCAGGTGGGGTGAGTGCTCCAAGGTGGGGTGGGTGCTCCTAGGTGGGGTTTTTTTGCCTCTGTCACTTTCATTGTATGTACTTGAGCCTAACAGAGCACTCACACTGAGTCTTTGTGTCTTTATTCTGGAATCTTCTCTATAGACAGAACTTGGTTAAGTAAATTAGCATACTTTTCTCGTGGTAAACTGGCCTTTTACCAGTTTACCACCATGATTCCTCATGTCCCTCCTCTCCCCCACACTGTGGCCCCTCACTTCCCCAGGTCCCCCACAGATGTACTTTGGGTCCATCTGGAAAACATTTCCCTCCTGCGGAGGGAATGACTCCCGCCTCTGCCCACTGCCGCCAGCCCTGCCACACTGTCCTGGTGAGATGGCTGACTGCTCTGTCTGTAGGGAGGACTGGGTTGAAATCTCCCAGGCAGGAGCCGAGTCCTGTTGAGAGCCACAGTTTCTCTGAGGCCGCTCATGGCCTATAAGCTGCTGCCCAGAGCGCGGTGAGTGGAGGAAGGGAAACCTTTGGCTATTGCTGCAGACAGCAGGACACCAACATGCCCAGCAGCTGCTCTCCTGGGTATTTAGTATGAGGCTGTCACACTCCAAGGGCTCCTTTTGGGAGGACTCTGCAGTTCTGATGTGTCACCATTCCAGCTTTCTCATGTTACACCATCATTTCCAGAGAGTAGAAAACCAGACAGCCTCGGACCGGCAGATGCCTCTTCACACACTGGCTGTGTGATCCAAGGCTTGTTACTGAGCCTCTCTGTGCTTCTGCTTTCTAATCTATCTTCCCCCTTTTCCCCTTTCCTCTTAAGATAAGAGCTAGGAGACCCAGGCGGGCTTTGAACTTAAAATGCTCCTGCTTCAGGCCGGAGTTCAGATATCCTGGCTCCGCGTGACCAAACCTGACTCTCTGTCAGTGAGTCTCGTAATGGTATCTGACCCTCTGTTGTTGTTTTTTGTTTTGTTTTTATTGTTGTTTGTTTGTTTGTTTGTTTTAAGCATTGGCTGGACCTGGATTTTGCAGACGGGGAGAGGTGTGAGTTTGACTTCTGACGTGACCTGGGTATCTGGGAGCTATGGCCAAGGAGCAGGCTTGCTGATAGGAAATTACCGTGAGAAAATATCAGGGCTGTATTCTTAAGTTGCTCTGAGCCAACTGGAGGAGGGAGGACTGAGTTTACCTTGAGGTTTCAGAGGCGTTGGTCCAACTTCTATCATGGTGGCCAAGAAGCCGAGAGAGGGGTGGTAGAAAGAAAGAGGTGAGGGCACCGGGTAGCATTTCCACCCCTGCTTCCTCCCAGGGGTGCCATCTAGTTGGAAATTCATCCAGATACCAGGTCAGAACCTGCAGTATCTAACTGTGGGCTATCTGTCACACACACACACACACACACACACACACACACACACACACACGGCAGGATGGGACTTCTCGAATTAATCCTGTGGTGACTGGAACGCCAATCAGGACGGCTGAGGAGACTAGTGATCACAGGGAGATAAGGAGGTGTCTGTCTAGGCTGAGCTGATGATGGGACTGCCACTGCAGAGAGATGACAGAGTCCATCTAGGAAGGAGGCCCTACTCAAACTGAGGGGCACCAGGCGTTAGGACTCCTTCTTGCTGAATGACTATGCAAGGCTCTCTGGCAACACTGGTGTTCACAGGCTGGCTTAGGAGTTGACCAAGAGCCTTACAGTTAGGGCACACCAAGAATCTTCGTCACCTAAGTTCAGCTCCGGGACCTACCCAAGAGGAAGAGAGAGGGAGGACAGCTGAGCTCAGTGGTGGATGGGGATCTGAGACCAGAGGGCACCGGCCGGCCGAGCCAGGGCAGAAGTGGGCCAGGAAGCTGAGGAAAAAAGCAGAGGTGCTAACGGCCCCCACCTGGGAGTGGGAGACTCTATATGGCCTCTCTCCGGAGAGCGCCTTGGGTGTGCTGGGTTTGTTCCTTGTAGCCCTGGTAGGGGAGGAGTTTCCAGGCCTTCTGCCAACTGACTTCTTTCATATGCTAATCTCCCCCTCCAGCCCTATTCTGCCACCAGTTGCTGTAACAGAAGACGCCCCCCCCCCCAATTGGGTGATTTAGAGAAAAAATATATATAGTTCCCACAGTCTCCAGCTGGGAAGCGACTTCTGTTCAGAGAGGAGTAACAAATACAGCGTCTGGAACATTCCTGTGAAGCCAATTGCCTGGTGCTTCAAAACTATCAATAGCTGGGGTGAGGGCAGGGGCAGGGGCAGGGGCAGGGGCAGGGGCAGGGGCAGGGGCAGGGGCAGGGGTGAGGTGGGAAGATCAGAAAAGCTCTTGCACGGTAAACAGGAGATCCTGAGTTCCACCCCACCTCCCACCTGGGGAGGGAGGGGGAAGGAAGAAAACGAGAGTCGGGATTGGCGGAAGCAAAGGAGGAGGAAGAGGAGGAGGAGGAGGAGGAGGAGGAGGAGGAGGAGTTGGAGAAAAAGACAACTGGACCAACGGTGAGTAACACGGGAACTTGATGGCTCACTGCAGACCTCCTCTGCTTTCCTCTGCTGGCGCTGGCAGTCAGTGTGAGCCAGCAAGGTCCTTGCTTCGAGCAAGGATCTTGGGGTCTCCTAGCACCCAGAGCTGTGAGAATATTAAGAGCTGCTGTGGGGCACCGGGGAGGGATGGCTCAGTGGGCGAAACGCTTGCTGCACAAACTTGAGCATCTGAGGTTGGATCCTTAGCACCCACGTAAAATTGGGCTCAGTGTGTAATCCCAGCTCCTACCGTGAGAAGACGGCCCGAAGGAGCCTGGGAAACCCCCAGACCTGCTAGGGGATGCAGCCCCGAGCACCGGGCTCTGCTTCCTTCACACAGGTGGAAGGAAGACAAACGTAGTAAGCCCCAAGTGTTTTCCTCTCTCTACTCCATGCCCCACAACCCTCGCACCCCAGAATGGGGTTTACAGTGTGAGTGACTGGCTCAGTGCTGGGGATTTGAACTCGTGTCCCCAAGATTGCAGCAAGTGCCCTTACTCACTGAGCTCCTCTAATTTAGAGGCACTTGTCTTAACTAAAGACGTGCTGTAGTACTATCATGACATAAATGGGGCTGTCTGGTGCTTTCAGGTTCGTCTTGGAGTCTGTGTGTGGGAGTCTTTTGATTCTCTGATGGACCCAGTCAGTCACCCAGGCGGATTACCTTCAAATCCACCGCATGGCACGGAGGCAGTGCAGGTCATGTGGCCCTGAGGTCAAGCAGACCCAGACCACAGCGCTGGCTGTTTGTGGAGTTTACTGATGGGCAAGGCGATGTTAAGCAAGGTCCATTTGTCCCTGTCTGAATCTACCTCTCCGTGTCTAGATTTGCATTGTCTTTCAACTTAAGACACTTTATGACTGTGTTTTCCAGGCTGGGCTGGGAGCCCAAAGCTCAAGCACTCGGTCCTCCTGCCTCAGCCTCACTTGTAGCTTGAACTGTACCCTGTGTGCCCCTGCACAAAGTTCAGTTTCCATGTTCACAAAGCCCCCTGATGGAGTTGTCGCATGAGGGGGTGCATGATTCCGAGCGCCAGCTGGGCTAGTCTGAGCTTCTTTGGCCAGAGAGTCCCTTTCATAGACTGGGCTAGCTCCTTTCCTAGTCCAAGTTAACGCCTTTCCATGATGAAGCCTCCCTTTTCTGCAAGTTGTCACAAGAGGGAGCCTGAGAGCAGGCATGGGAGCTGTTCAGGCCACCTGGGGAACTTTGCAGAGGTAAACACCATCCCCGGGAGAGGGCACACTAAACCGTGTTTGGTTATAATGAGTGTTCTCCAAGGTGGCCAGGCTTCTGTTGGGTCTCTGGGAGTCTGATCTCTGTCTGCTGTGGAATGAATGGTCACAGCTTCTCCCGAAAAAAACCACCAAGTCAAATCCCGTAGTGACCCAGAGTCATCATCACCTTTTGTTTGTTTGTTGGTTGGTTGGTTGGTTGGTTTTTCGAGACAGGGTTTCTCTGTGTAGCCCTGGCTATCCTAGAACTCACTCTGTAGACCAGGCTGGCCTCGAACTCAGAAATCCGCCTGCCTCTGCCTCCCAAGTGCTGGGATTAAAGGCGTGCGTCCCCACTACCCGGCCATCATCACCTTTCAAATAGTGCTTCTTTTTTCAGACTAGTTGAAGATATTTGAACAGAGACTCAGGTGGGGCATTTATTCTGGGTTGTTTGTTTGTTTGATTGTTTGTTTTAAAAAGTGTTTCACTATGTGGTCCCAACTGGCCTGGAACTCCTTTTGTAGAACAAGCTGTCCTAAAACTCACAAAAGTCCCCCTGCCCCCACCCCAGTGCTGGGATTAAAGGCATGAGCCATCATGCCTTGCCATGTGGGCGTTTAATAAATTATTTGTAGTAGGTAGGAAATTCCACCTTTGTACCGTGTGGGTAGAAATCAGGCAAGCGTGGGTTCAAACACCTTTATCCAACAGAGCCATCTTGCAGTCCCACGCGTGTAGTCTGTTTGCTGACACGGCACTCCCTTAGGAAAGAACCCCGACGTGCCTGCAGCACCATCCACCCGCTGCAAGAGTCAGAGCGGCAGCTGTGTGGTGCTGGCAGAGCCGAGTCTCACCCCAGCATCGCCCCCACCTCCCGTGCACTTCTTAATAATAGTGAAAAGCAGATGGCATGCAACTTCTCATCCTCCCCCTTCTGATGCAGCCCAATGGAGACGAGACACGGAGCTGTGCTGCTTGTCTCCAGAATGTCCTTATCTGTAAAACCCCCTCAGCGCCCCCAAGTTTCTGTCTGTGGTTGTTTCCTGTGTGAGTACAGCTCAGAGTGTTTAACCTGCGGTACCAGACTCATCTTGCCCAGTGTCAGAACCACTTGTTAAAGACGGGCTGGGTGTGAAGCATACCTATAGTCCCGCACACCAGGAGTTCAAGGCCAGCTTGGCTACTTGAGACTCTGTCTTAAAAAGCTAACTTCATGGGGCCCATGAGAGAGTTTAGCCCGGAAAGGTGATTGCTGCCAAGCTTGATAGCTTGAGGTCTATCTCAAGACCTCATGATGGAAAAAGAAAACAGACCCCTACGTGTTATTCTTGGATATTCATACATGCTCCCGTGTACCCCAATAAATAAAATGTAATTAAAAAAAGAAAACACCTTTCTGTTTTGTTCTTAGGAAATTCTCACTCTGTAGCTCTGGCTGCTTTAAACCTTCAGCAATCCTCCTGCCTCAGTCAGAGATTCCAAGTGCAGAGATCATAAGCCTGAGCCACCAGTCTGACTGAAGCCTGCGACGACGTTTTCCTTCCTATTGAAAGGATTTCACTAAGTCATGGCGACTGTCTTGGAAACGGAGATCTGGGGTGACAGGCTGGGCCACCACCCTGACCACTTTTCTTTGTTTACTATGGGTGGACTTGCTTCTGTTAACTCAGTGCTGGGAAGAGATGAGATGTGCACATATTGGGAGGTTCCTGATGGGGCGGGGGCGGGGATCCCAGAGGAAGACACACCTTTATTATTTCAGTATTGGAGAACTCTCCATAATGTTTTTTACTGGACTGCCTATTGTCACTCTAATAGTGAGTGACCGGGTGTTCGCTCACTGTGGTTTCTAGTGATCCAAATATCCTTGTGACTCTTTGCATTTCTTTAGGATCCCCGTAGTGTGGCTGGCCAGCCTTTTGGAGAAAGTCGCTCCAGCCCAAAGCCTTCTGCATCCCCTGGGGACTCCATGGTGTGGAGCTCCTGCCCAGCGGAGGGATGGGATTTTCATAGGAGACAGTAGTGTGTGTACACCGGGACGAGCAGTTGTCCCGAGCCACCCTCCCGCAGGGACCTGCTGGATGCTATGGATACTGTGGCCGGTCCCTGGATGCCAGGACAACACGCCGCAGCCTGCGCAGAGTCCCAGGTCTTTGTCTCCAGCTGGAGCACACTGTGAGTGAGAGAGAGGCGCTGCGCCTGAGTGAGATGCGTCCGTCCGGGTGAGACGGTTGCCCTGCACAGAGGGTAGCAGCTGTGGCTTGGGAGCTGGGAGCTACGCAAGTGGATTAGGAGAAAGCGCGCGCGGTGGGTGGGTGGGGGGCCCGGATCTCGGAGCTTAGGACCCGATAGCCTCTGCACCCTAACAGCAGCGCTGTCCTTCTGTTGTAACAACAACAACAAAAAAAAAGAAAGAAAGAAAGAAAGAAAGAAAGAAAGAAAGAAAGAGAAAAAAAGAAAGAAAAGAAAGAAAAAGAAAAAAAGAAAACCGAGTAGGATGGGCCAAACTGCAGCTTGCATGAGAATATCTTCAAGATCAATTTCCTTTAAGAAAGTTCCATAGCCACAGGGTCCAAAACCCGGAAGCCAGGGTCACTTACCCACTTACCACCAAGTCTGGGGCACCTGAAGTCAGCCCAGGAATCATCACATAATGCCTAGGGCAGAGTCCCCGGCTACATGATTCCAAGGGAGAAACTGGGTAGGGCTTGTGTGTCTCCTTTACTTGGGGTTCTCTTGTGTGAAATGGGGAGAGCCTGGGATGCTATTCCTAAGCACCCTACAAAGCAAAATGCCCAAACTCTAATACTGCAGAAATCAAGAAACCGAGAAACTGCCTGACAACCGAGAAAGGACTTTTTGCCTTGTGGTTCTTTATCTTGTGGGGACTTATCTCTGTCCCAAACCAAGCCAACTTCTTGGGGACCATCTTCTACTTCCTCTCATATTTTAAGGCCTTTCCTCAATTTGTGAGGAAGAAAAATCCCATCTCTCTTTTAGGAAAATCAACATTTTGCATTTAAAATGTAAATTTACTTACTTGTTCTTAAGATTTTATTTTATCTTATTTTTTGTGACAGAGTATCACTTTGTAGCCCTGGATAACCTGTTCTTGCTATATAGACCAAGCTGGACTCATAGAGCTCTGCCTGCTTCTGCTTCAATTATGAGCACGTGTGTGGTTTGTGCACATTAGTGAAGTGGGTGATTTCTCCGCCACCAGTTAAATGAGCTAACCCAAGCTAGATTCGAGTATATTAAGGTCAGGTTTATTGGAAAGCTGGGCCCCAAGGATGGAGGTCAGAGAAGTTACAGTGGGGAAAGGGCAGGTGGGGGAGGAAGAGTGAAAGAGCAGTGAGAGAAGAGGAAAAGAGAGGAGGGGAAGAGGAAGGGAGGGGAGGAGGGAGGGGAGGAGGGAGGAGGAGGTGCAGGGAGAGGGACCAAAATATCTGAATTATGTAGGGAAGAGCCTTTTTGGGAAGGGCAGCCCGGCCCCTGGGCTGGTAAGGTCAGGGTCAGGGTCAGGGTCAGGGTCAGGGTCAGGGTCAGGGTCAGGGTCAGGGTGTGCCAGGTCGGTCGGGACTGAGAAGTGCTGGGCGAACTTGGAGGCCAGGCCTGCTTACCAAGTAAGTGTGGGAACCAAATCCCACTCTGCAACAGCAAGGGGTCTTAAGCATTGAGCCATCTTTTCAGCCCCATACATTTATTTTTAATTACCTTAGTTAATTGTGTTTTTACTTCCTGTTTTTGAGACAGGGACTCTTGTATCATAGTCTGGCCTTGAACTCATGTGTAACTGAGGATGACCTCAAATTCCAGAGTCTCTTTCCTCTACCTCTTGAGGGCTGGAGTCGCAGGGGTTACAGGACGCCTCCTGTCTGGTTAATCTGCGGTGGGATGGACCCCAGGGCTTTGTGCTTGCTAATGACCATCCCTCCCCGACTTCTCCCTCCCCCCTCCCTCCCTCCTTCCCTTTGTCCTTCCCTTCTTCCCTCTCTCCCTCTTCCCTCTCTCCCTCCACCCTCTCTCCCTCCTCCCTCTCTCCCTCCTCCCTCTCTCCCTCCTCCGCTCTCTCCTTTCCCTTTGTCCTTCCCTCTCTCCCCCCTTCCCTCTTTCCCTCCTTGTTTATGAGAAAGGGTCTTTATCACTGTTTCTGGGCTGACTCCATTCTTGACATCCTCCTGCCTCAGCCTCTCAAGAGCTAGGAGTTAAGACCTGTAACACTATCCCCGTCTCTTTCCTCCCTTTCGAATATTTCCTCCTCAGAGGCAGTGCTGAGTGGAGGCAGAGTGTCCACTCAGCTGTGATTTTTCTCTGAAAGGTCGAGTTCTTGGGTGACTAGAAGGGACCTGAGCCACAAAATTCCCATTTATCTCCAGTGTTGCCTCCACTGAGGAGGAAGTAGAGGCTTTTGCTCCCATTTCTCAGATGACGAGGGTAAAACTGAGACTAGGAGAGAAGGAAAGTACAAGAGTCAGGATTTGAATTTTGAACTGCCTGCCTTGAAATGTGAGCCACATCCACACTGCCTGCAAGGCACAGGCCACCTGTGATCATAATTGTGAGCTAAGGCTACCTTCAGATGCTGCCTCAGGGGAGCCGGCTGCAGAACACACTGTCCCAGCGCTGGGAGCATCTGTGAGACCAGGGTCTACCAGTGTGTTCCAAGGGACCATGGTTCAGTCTCTTCCCACACTTCTGTGACACTCTGGGGGGGGGGGGCGGGCGAAGAGCACAATTTGCTTCCTTATGGTGTCTTAGAAATAAAACCCTGAGCTGAGAAGGACTTTGCTCTCTTTATTGTCTTGATGCCAAGAGGACATCGGAGGCGGGAGCTCAGGCTCAGGAAGAAGAGCTGGAGCCCCAGGGAGGGCCTTGGTAAGCCACAGCGCTTGGCCCAGACGCTGGGAAACAAAGAAATCAGAGCTGCGCTGAAGGTAAGACTTGGCTTTTCATTGACAGGGAGGGGACAGGTGATAATGAAGGGGCATTTGTAAAACTTTCCCAAGCTGGGTCAACAGTTCCCTTTCCCCTGCCACCAGCTGGGTGACAGCCTGCCCAACAGAATAGAGACAGCAGGCAGTGTGCTGTGTGCACAGGGACCTGGTACAGGGCCTGAAAGAGATGAGACTTATTTTTAAAAAGGAAGTGTACGTCTGCGTAAGCAGTCCCCTCCCCAGAGGCAGTGCCGGCTGGGGCTTAGCATCTGCACTTGAGCTTTCTTCCTGGAAAACAGGTCTCCCTGGCTATAACTGCCCAAGCCACACAACCGTCTCACGCTACCTCTGGCCACAGAATAGAGAGGGAGATTATTGGGATGTTTCTGCAGGACAGGGGGAGGCTGAGTTAAGGACAGGAAAGGAGGTCACTGAGGTAAAGGGGATGCTTGGGACTGTGTCAGGGGAGGAAGCACGCTGGACCGCCCCGCAGCTTATTCCTGGGAATGGATGTTGAAAAGGCACACAGTGAACATGTGTTAGCCAAAAGAATCCTCATCTGGAAATCCAGAGCACGCCGTCGGGACCACCTGTGCTCCAGCTGCCTCCTACCTAGTTAGAATCTAGGGTTTTCTGCTCCTAACTGTGTTTTGCTAAATTACTGTTCCTTTCTGGCCTTGGTTTCCCCATCTGTAGAATGGGGAAGATGCTATGAGCTCACACATCTACAGGAAAATATCAGAGCTGCTAAGAATATATGATATATTGATATAGCAATCACCTTGATCCCTGCCACCTCCTTACCCTCTCTTGATCTTCCTCTGCTACCACTGATGATGCTGTTGATGGTAGCAACCGAAGTTTAAGGTCTTTGGGCAGAGGCCCTGGGGTCCCATCCCACCCTGCTTCTGTTTGGCTGCGCAACCTTGCAAACTACACAACCTGTTTGACTTCACTAGTATCTTCATAAGATGGGCCAGTCAGAGCTCCCGGAAGGTTTGATGAAGGTTTGGATGATGAGATGGAGAGAGCTTGGTTCAGTGCAGACACATGGGCAAGCCCAGTTGGCATTACCCACATCAAACAAGATCCTCTCCGAACTGGAGGGAGGAGCGGTGCTCCGTGGGGATGAATGCCAAGGGCAGGGGTTTGAGCCCAGCGGGAAGTGTACACCCGTGATTCCAGCACGCGGGAGCTAAGGCAGGAGGATTTCACTTTTGAGGTTCCAGAGCAAGAATTTGTTTTCAAAATCAGAGAAAAGGAAAACAAACAAACAAACAAAAACCAACAAATCAGAAGGAAGGGAGAGGGAGAGAAAAGAGAGAAATAGCTCAGGGAGTAAGAGCACCGTGCAAGCGTAAAGAACCCAGCATCCGTGTGAAGGCACAGTCCTGGGTTCTGATCCCCACAGCACCACCAGAGCAAAGACAGACTTGCTGGCCGCCAGTTCAGCCGCAGCTTTAGTAAAAGCCTCTGTCTCAAAGGAACGCAGTGGGAAGTGAGACCTCAGAACTCCCAGAGTCCTCCTGAGCCTCCTCCCCGAATGCACGTGCACTCATGGTGGGAGACGGGCTATCAGGAAAAAACAGCGTTACATTAAGGTATAAACACTATCAGTGTCCAGTGAATCACCTGCTGGGTATTTATGCCATGACTTCCCAGATGAGGTGATGAGGCGATCTTATTGCAGAGGTCATTACTTGATCAGAGACCAAGCCAGCTGCTGGAATGCTAATCACCAGAAAGGGCTGTCTCTCCAAAAGAACTGATCAGGAGCATAGGATTTCCATGTTGTTATGAATGTCGGGCTGAACCAATTCTATTTCCTGTGGTCTTTTGAGTCTGAATAGTCTTTAAAAATAAAAGAAAAAACAGTGTCTTTTTTTTTTTTTTTGTAATTCACAAGATTTGGATGCCCCTAATGACTCTAATTAGCATCCACATTAAATGCAAAAAAGCAAAAAGAAAAGTTATTTTTCCATAAAGAAGATGAAATTTCCTCTTTGATAGAATATTGAGGTATAAACAGAGTGATCAAGGGAATGGCCTTTAAATGAGGCGAGGAGGAACTGTCTCCCTGAGGTAGATTTGCCTCAGAACTGTCTTTCCAGTGATGCAAACTACAGGGTGGGTGTGTGATCTCTGACCAGCTGAGCTGCTAGCTGAAGGTAGAACATGCATCTCTTGGTGCATAGTTGATGTCTTGCACACGTGGGTCCCTGGGCTGGGCGGGGGTGATCAATAGTCCCACCCACTTCCTGTTTTCTCTGCTTCCCAAACCACCAAGGTGTGAATGGGCTGCCCTGTAAACTGCTCCTCAGACTGTTCCAGAAGCCAGGCCTCCCACCACAATAGACTGAGAGTCACCGTGACCATGAGCCCGGACACGGCCTTTCTGTGGTTCCGTCAAGTCGTCTGTCACAGAGATGAGAAAAATTAACTGAGAATCTGTATTGTTTCCATTTGGATTTTGGGCAACATGTGTTTTAGTTTTAAAAGTCTTAAGAGGTACTTCTTTGTTCAAAACGATTTCAGGCTGGGAGGATGGCTCGCTTGGTAAAGTACCCGCTTTGAGGGCATGAGGGCTTGAGTTCAGCCTCTAAAGGGGGCACTGGGCTAGAGAGATGGCGCGCTGCTTTACGAGCTCCCGTCGCTCTTGCAGAGGCCCAGCGTCTGGTTTCCAGGACTCACATGGCAGCGCACGGCCATCTGTAACTCCAGTTCCCAGAGACTAGGTGTCCCCTGCTAACCGCTGAGGGTTCCTGAATACACGTGGTACATATACATACACTCAGGAGTGTGTATATGTGTTAGCGAGTGCAAGCACGTGCGTGCGTGCACACACATACACACACACACACACACACACACACACACACACTATTTCAAATGGCACAAAATAGATGATAAAAATTCAACACTTCCTTCTGTGTCTTCTACCCCAAGTCTCGCACATTGTTTGGTCACATGGTAGATTACCATTGTATTTGTTTTGGGGGTTACCATGGTAGCCACCTTTAACTTTATGGGGTCTGTTGTCTCATTTGTTATGGTGTACACATGTACACATGCCTGAGGTGTATGTATGTGTCAATATGTGCTTTGGTGCTTGGTCCGCGGAGCTCTCCTGCATGCACACTGCTCTGAGGGCTCGGGGAAGCTCCCCAGCTGTGGCCTCTCATTTGATCCCTTCCAATGTTATTATTTTAGCCTTTTTCCTTTGTAGTCATAAATCAGGATATCTCAACTTTCACACACTGAAATGTTAGATCCGGAAACTGTTGGCTTGTGCTGTGTGCTTTGTGAGATGTTGAGTGTTAGACCCACCTGTATGCCAGAGATACCAACAGCATACTGTAGTCGTTCTCTCTCTCTCTCTCTCTCTCTCTCTCTCTCTCTCTCTCTCTCTCTCTCTGTGTGTGTGTGTGTGTGTGTGTGTGTGTGTGTGTGTGTGTGGTGTGGTGTGTGTGTCTGTGTCTGTGTGTTGGGACAGAGATAGGCCCTGGTTATCCTGGAACTCTCTATATAGACCAGGCTGGCTTCGAACTCACAGATATACACCTGCCTCTGCCTCCCAAGTACTGGGATTAAAGGCGTGCGCCACCATGTCCAGCAGTTTCTTTTCTCATTATTGTGACAAACTGCCTGACAGAAGCAGTTTGGGAAGGGAGAGTTTATTTTGGCTCACACTCTGAGGGGATGGGCCATCACGGTGGGGAAATCTTGGCAGCAAAAGCCCTTGATAGCTGATTACATTATACCCACGGAGAGCAGAACTGGTAACGGCTGCTGCTCTCAGCCTTGCTCCCTGTATTCAGTGTGGAACCCCACGGGATAGCCTCCCACAGTTAGGGTGGGGCTGCCCACCTCTGCTATCCCAATCTAGAGCTTGCTTCTCAGACCTGCCTAGTGTTTTGTCTCCCAAGTGATTCTAGGTCCCATCAGGTTGACAAATGAGCATAACACACACACACACACACACACACACAAAACATTCAAGTCTGTCAGACTTTTACAGATATACCCCCAGTTGAGGGCTGCTGACAGTGAAACTTTCAGTTCCAACACCCCACGTCCACATGGACACCCCACATTTTGATCAAAGTTCTCTTTCAGTTTCACTCTCAGGCTTCTAGACAACGCCTTCATGTACTGGGGCAGTTAAACATTTTATGTTTCTTGAATGTTGGGAAAACAGTTTTCTCCTGTGCTTCCTCCTGCTGAGGTTGTGGTGGGTGTTACTCCAAAAGTAGACACAGGTGGATTCCCATAAAGAAATGCTCCTTGCAGTCAGCGATGGAGCTGGCTAGGGCCGCAGAGAAGGACGCAGCAAGCCGATGGGGGCCTGTCCTGGGCACCTGCAGGAGACGCAGCTTACCCCGGGGCAGGAGAGGAAAGACTGCTCCCTGGGAGGGTCAGAGTTTGTGCAATGGCTTCAGGATTTAGGCACAGTGCCAGGTTCAGTTTCCTCCCGTGTTTTGGCAACAGGCTAAACACCTTTGTTGATGTTTGAGTGCTCTGGAGGTCAAGGTTTATAGACACAGAGGGGCAAAGAAACTTGGGTTCTGGGAAATCCAAACTCCCATTGTATCTCAACAGAGACTCCTAGGTTTGGTGGTACACAACTTTTCAGGACAGGTCAATTGTATTTCAGCTGGCCTATAGTTGAATTAAATTCTAGTATTTTCTACGTAGAGTTAGTGCAACATCCCCAGGTTAAGGGCTCAGTCCCCCAGGGTACCACAATTCAGATGCAAGTGACTAATCCAGGCTTCTGTTAAAAGACAAAATTACAGTGAGTTTATTCGATGTATATATATATATATTTGAATGATCGTCACTGACTTGTGTTTGTGATTCTAGAAGCAGGCAACAGCCCAGTTTTGATTAGCTGAGTGCATGATAACCAGGAAAAAGGTTGGGAGAGCCAGGAAAGGAACAAAAGCAACTGATCGATTGGTTGTTCCAAAGTCACTTTCCCTAAAAAGTAGCAGCAGAGGGCCTTTCCTGGCTGTTGGCTGAAGGTGGCTTGTTGAAGAATTGGCTCTCACCTCTCCTGGTTTTTTAGAAGATCAAACAATGATGCTTTGACTAAATGATATGAAACTTTATGGGAACAACTCCATGATGGTTTGTTCTGTGTGGCCTGGTACATGACATTAGAAAACATGTTTGTGTTTCTCTCTCTCTCTCTCTCTCTCTCTCTCTCTCTCTCTCTGTAAAAGTAACTTTTACTCACCTGGTGTAATTTTCATCTTGGAGGATTGCTGCTTAGTAAGCTCACCCTATCAAGTTCTTCCTGAACTCTGGCTGGCTGGTTCAACTCAGCTATTCTGCCTCAAACTCCTCGCCATGCTGACTGATCCAACCTGGCTTCCCTCAGCTTCTCACTGAGCTGCTGTCCTTGGCCTCAAACTAACTCTGGCCATTAGTTCTAATCTTCTGGCTCCTTCTTCTTCTCTGGCTTCGACCAATTCTGCTGCCCTGCACTGAACTGCGTGAACTCAGGACTGAACTTGATCCTGCTGCACCGTATGCACTTCCTGCACTAACTCCTGACTGACCTACCCTGCGCTGCTCTTAAACAGCTTCTCTTTACTGTGCTGTTCTTGAGAGAGTTAGGTTTATTCTATCTTGGACTTATTCTGTCAGATTTTCCTCTGATTTGTCACTTTCTCTGCCCCTCAATTAGATCTCACTTTCAAACATGGCTGCTCCTTTCTACAAACGAATTTTACCTTAAAGGGATTTCCAAGGGCGTGTCTGTGTTCCAGCCAGACCACAGCCTTGCCAGAGCAGCCACGGTGCTGGATTAAAATTCCTCCTCCTCCTCCTCCTCCTCCTCCTCCTCCTCCTCCTCCACTTCCTCCTTTATGTCTCTCTGTCTCTGTGTGTGTCTGTATGTGTGTGTTATATGTGTATGCTTGTGAGGGACAGAAGTGGACTCTCGTTGTCACATATGTGACTTTTTCCATGGGTGTTGAGGGTCCAAACTCAGGTCCTCATGATCTCACAGAAGCTGTTGACTGACTGCTGTGTCCTGAGAGCTTTGGCACTGGACTTCTCTGGCCTTCCTGCTACTCCTTCAATAGTTTGGTCATTCGCCGAAATTGCTTACACAACTCAGGGAAACACTTACTCTTATTTATAGGTTCGTGGTCATGATTGTTAAAAGCCTGCTGATCAACAACCAGATGAAGGGGACACAGGGTAAGGTGTTTAGGGCAGGCGCTTACTTCTCTTTCTCTCCCTATGGATGAATGGCATTAATGAAGTATGCCATCCAAACAGTGCCTGGTGTGTTGAACCCATAAGTTCCTGGAAACCCCGAGTTAAGGGAGTGGCGTGAAGTCTTCATTACAAAAGGATGGTCTGGTGGCCCTACCCTCTGCGGTCTATGTCCTCATCTAGGATGACAGGGTGAGGCTGAGAGCTGTAAGCTGCTGCCCTGTCACCCTAAGAGTCATCACAATAGAGTGAAACAGAACGTTTCTGAGCATGGGTTGCTCTACCAGGAACTTTGTTCAGAGGCCGTACAGTAGTAGTAGTAGTAGTAGTAGTAGTACTATTACTATCATTATTATTATTATTATTATTATTATTATTTAAAATTAATTTTATAGTGCTAGGGTTCAAACCCAGGGCCATGAGCACACTAGGCTAATGGTCTACAGAGCAGCTACAGCCCCAGACCTGAAGTTTAAAGTTTAGATTGAAAGACTCCAGGGCTGGAGAGATGGCTCAGAGGTTAAGAGCACTGGTTGTTCTTCCAAAGGACCCAGGTTCAATTCCCAGCACCCACATGTCAGTTGGCAAATGCCTGGTTGGGGGAATCTAACACCCTCCTACAGACATATGTTCAGGCACAATACCAACATTCATAGAAATAAATAAACAAATGAAAAGGAATTACTTAAACTTTTAAAAATTGTTTTTTAAAAAAGGAAGAAAGGGAAAGACAGATGCTCTCAGGATTTCTGTTGCTCCGGAGGTTGTAAGGCTCTAAGGAGCTTCCTGTATTGCCCTGTCTTCTACTTCTGCAAGGAGTGTAACTCCCACCAGTCACTTTTTGATCTGACTCTTCTTCTCGAAGCTTTTTGTTGGCTATCAAGCCAATCTCCCCTCAGCTCACTAGAGCAGGTATTCTGTTTTATAAAGATCGATGGTGCTTGATTCTAGAATCACAAGTAGGAGTCAGTGATGTTCATTCAAAGACTGGAGGAGGGGCCAGTGGGCAGTGCTTGATGCGTGCTCTAGGTCCCCTACCTAGCACAATGCCAAGGCAAGGGTGGAAGACACAGAGGACAGACGGAAGACCAGCACACATGGTCACGAGCAAGGCTCCAGCGATGCATGCCTACGGGAAGCAGGGCCCGCTCCAGTCCACAGTGCTGGAGACCCCCGGGGGAAACTGACCCGGCAGCCCAGTTCCCTTCACAGCTTCCAGTCAGACCCAAGTGCCACTCCTCCCTAGCTTTGATGGGATTGGCTGTTTTGCCATTTCTGTCTCTGTCTGCAAGTTCTTTGTGTCCTTTTCAAAGGTGTTTCTCTTTTAGCCTAGCCTTAAGTTCTGCATCCTCCTGTTTCAGCTTCCAGAGTCCTGGGATTACAGGTACACGCCATTATGCCCCTCCCTTGAGATCTTTGTGTGCTTTTGCTGTGTCTGACGGGGTGTCCTTCATGGGATCACACCTGACTTCGTTTTCTAGCTTCTGACTCTTTCTCACTTGCAAGCTAAATTTATGACTCAAACATCTTATATATTCATTTTGCCTTCATAAAATCTAAATACCTTTCAAGAATTAAATACATGTCTTGGAGTCTATCACTGGATTGTCTTGGCCTGCTAGCTCCCAATACTGACACTGAGGCCAAACACAGAGGGTAGCAGAAGCCAGCAGAAACAAATGATCCGTGCAAAACTTAGGAGAGTCGGATCCACACCTTGGTTTGGAGCGTCTGAGCCCCTTGGACAGGAGTTTATGTCACTCCTGAGGTTTGGTACCAGATGAATGGAAGAAAAAAAAACAGGAAGAAAGAAAAGAAACAAGAAGGAGGACTTCACACGTCCTCGGTATGGTGAAAACATACAATAGATGGGAGGAAAGCACAGCCAGAGGCATCTGGAAGGGTCCAGAGTGAACACGGCTCTGAGCGAGGCCTTGTGAGGTAACAGGGAGGGGAAATGGGTGAGGCCACAAGGCCTGGAGACCAAGCCAGGAGCCCAGGACCAAGAAACAAGAGGCTAAGAGACCAAAATAGCTAAAAAGGACCAAGTAGCCCAAAGGACTATACAGGGAAGAGCAGCTGGGAAAGGGGAAGTCCAGCCCAACCCCTAGACTGGAGGAGCTTAGGGCAGAGGGCAGGATATGTCAGCCAGGAGGACCCTGTAGCAGGTAGGCACTGAGGAATGCTGGGAGAACCTGGTGGCCAGAGTCCACTTTGATATGTCAGTAGGCACCTCAGTTAGCTCTTTGTCACGGGCTGGAGACCTAACCATATTTGTAAACAAATTGTACACATTCTTTATTAACAATAGACATCAGTTTACTGCTACAGGCTGAGGGCAGGCCTCAGTTGTAGAGCCCAGCCTGTTCAAAGCCCCGAGTTCCATCTCCATTCCTCACACACGGGGTTTCTATTAAAATGAATCTATGAAGTGGCATAGATAGATAGATAGATAGATAGATAGATAGATAGATAGCATGTGTGGTAAGAACAGGACCAAAGATGATGAAAAGAAGGGAGGAAAAGGAATCCAAAGAGAAGAATTCAGCTGGATTCTCTTCTAATCCCAACCCTCAAGAGGCTGAGGCAGGAAAAGTATCCTTAGTGAGTTCAAGGCTAGCCTGGGCTACATAGGGAAACCCTGTCAGAAAGAAAGGGGGCATAGAAAGAAATGGAGGCAGGCAGGGAGGGAGGGAGGGAGGGAGAGAGGAGAGAGGGGAGAGGGAGAGAGGAAGGGAGGGGAGGGAGAGAGGGAGGGAGGAGGAAGGAAGGAAAGTGAAAAGGGGGAAAGGATAGAAAAGAAAGGAGGAGGGAGGAGGGAGGAGAAAAGGAGTGGGGAATAAACAAATCACTGTGTTGTTTTCTTGTTGCCCTAACAAAATACCTGACAGAAGCTACTTAAGGAAGGAAAGGTTTAGTTTGACTTCCAGCTCTGGAAAACCAGCACAGCACAGGGGGAAAGCCACGCCGTCAGGAGAGCGAGGCCACTGGTCACACTGCTCACACAGTGCTCACTGGAGAGTGAGGAGTACTGGGCTTTCTTCTTCTCCGGCAGTCCACGATCCCGTGGAAAGATGCCGCCCACGTTTATCCTGGGTCTTCCCACCTCAATTAACCAAACCTAGAAACTTCTTCTCTAATGTGCTGATACCTTTGTTTCCTAGGAGATTCTAGAGTCTGTCGAGTAGACAATCCAGCTACTGTCACAGTCTCTCCTTACCAGGCATATCATTTTGACGGACTCTCACTGTGCCTTTCTGGAACTTGTGGGCAAGCATTTGCCTAGTGCGCGCGGGCACGCGTGCGTGCGTGTGTGTACATGCGTGCACAGTGTGTGTGTGTGTGTGTGTGTGTGTGTGTGTGAGTGTGTGTGTGAATCCCCAGCTTCATTCCCCAGGACTGCCACAGGGTAGCAACGGCCATGTTCCTGAGGGTGTGGCCCAGATGCCTGGCCATCTGTCACTCGGACTCGTGCATGACAACAGAGATTTTCATTCTTGTTCCACGTCTTCCCTGGGCTTGTGCCTGTGTGGGTACTTGGTCAGCATACAAATGATGGGCACTTAGACCGCGGGACCTCAGCACCCATCACAAATACTCTGGCTGCCTTCAGCTTAGAATTCAGAAAGTCCGTAATGTAAACAGCTTTCAAATAGCCACTGCAAACAAGACCTGCACTCGAATGCAAACTCTTCCTGGTAATTAAATATTTGCAAATGCAAGATCTGGGGGGGGAGGTGTTTCAGAGAGCATTTCTACCTCTGAGTCAGACCTAGATGTTGCCAGTGTGCACCACCCCACCCCTACCCCCCCAAACAACCTTGCTATGGTTTCAGTGCTATGGTGTTCTGATTGGGAGGGGGCGATGAAACTGCTAGGGCCTGTGGAGATGACTCTGTGAGGAAAGTACCCTTGGTAACCATCAAGCCTGACAACCTGAGTTTCCATCCCCAGAACTCATGTGGTTGAAAGGGAGATCTGGGTCCTTCAAGTAAACCTCTGACCTCCGCACATGTGCTGTGGCACATGGACACAAAACATAAATATTTAATGAACTAAATACTCTCTAGCAAAAAAAATGGTTATGCCTTAATTTTTAAAAATACTTTTTCATTCTTAAAGGAACATATTGAGTTTTCGGTTGGGATAGTCTTCTTGTGCGCTGTGTAAAGACTGTCTTCGTATTATTCAAGCGTTGATCTCTGTGCCAGCTGAGTTCTGAGTACTGTCCAGACTGTGATATGGTTCTTTGTAAACGTTCTTCTCCATCACCTTTTGACTAGCTTAACAAAAGTCTGATAGTTTATGGCTGAGGCAGGGGAGGAAAGGCGGGACTTCCAGCCAGAGACAGAAACTCTGGGAAAGAAGCAGTTAGCAGTAGGAGCGGAGGGTGAGAGGGAGGTTCGCCAACCAGACATGGAGAAAGTCAGATGTATGGATTGAGGGAGAGGTAATGGGCCACGTGGGGAAAGTGACTGAGTTTAGATGGGGTTAATAAGTTATATGAGCTAGTTAGGAATGAGCCTAAGCTATAAGGCCTAAGTCTTCACAAATAAATAAAATGTCTCCGTGTCAGTATTGGGATCATTTGTTCCTGCTGGCGTCTGCTACCCTCTGTGTTTGGCCTCATTCCAAATTCAGACTCTGCTTTGATATATTAATAGGCAGCAGTGCACAGTAAAAACAAAAGTCATTGTATGCTAAAGTCAGAAGGAAGTTCAGGTGGTGCCCGTGATCCAATTAACTGTTTATGCAGAGAAAACAAAACGAAACAAAACAAGCAAAAAGCCTTCCCCCCCCCCCACAAAAAAAAAAAAAAAACAGCTTTCACTTTAAAAGGGAAATGGGAGTTAATTCTAGAGCCAGATTTGAATGGTCGCATACTGGGAACACAGATTTAGGGTGTCCCAAATTCCATGTTCCAATTTGGAAGCAGTTTCACGATGTTTTATAGTTGTGCAGAACAAAGAAAGTCAAGGCAAGTTGAAAATATGTTGGTGTGTACATCAGAGAGGGGGTTACGGCAGAGGGGGAGATTTTCCATAGGTCTCAGATGCTATCTGATGACAGGCTTGGCTTTTAGGTTGGTGGAAACTAGTGGTCTAATACATGAATAGATTCCAAAAGGTTTTTGTCTGTTCACCACAGCATGTTAGTTCTGACACAGAGGTGGGCAAGGAATGGCTGCTCTGGGGGGGCATTCGAGCTAGCCCTAGATAAGGGGGTTAGCCTCGGGACTGAAGCATCCCAATCACTTCAGTTCTAATTAACCAGTGTTGGCAGACACAGCTTCACTCCAGGAAGCCCACATCACCATGTTTGGAATTGGCTTGCCAGGGTGCAAGGGCCGCATGTGATCAGGAAACACCGCAGAGTTTGGATTCGGATGTTTGGCACCGAATTCTCCCAGCATGCAGTGCTTGCTGTGCTGATGAGCAAAGTGCTTTGGACGCTCCTCCATTTGTTTCACGGCATCTTAATTACCGTTGGGTTTCTTGGAATATAACCTTTGCATAAGTTGGGAGTGTCCGCGGGGTGATTCTGGCCACAGGAACTCTCTGAGTGTACTGTTTCAGTCGGCCTTTGTCGACCAGGAGGATATCATGACATAGACATAGTGGAAAGGCTGCTGAAGACATCTCGGTAGAGATGTGGATGTTGATTAGAAAGACTTTATGGAAATGTGTTTCTATTGTGTGTGCGACAGCCAGAGGTTGATGTCAGGAACAGGAACCCTCTGCTCCCTTGTTCCTTTATTTAGTTCCGTGTGTGCACGCACGTGTGCGTGTGTGCACCTGTGTGTGCCTGTGTATACGTGCATGTGTGTGCGTGTATGCGTGTGTGTATGTGTGTGTGTGTGTGCGTGTGTTGCACAAGTGGGTGCCTACATCACCCAGGCACCATCCACCTTCCTGTCGGAGACGGTCTCTCTCCAGCCTGGAGCTTGCCAAGCAGGACTGGCTGGCCAGTGAGACCCGGGAATCCTGGGTCTCAGCCCTTCCAGCAGCTATACCTCCGCACGCGGCTTTTTTTTTTTTTTTTAATTAAGTTGTTTACATCCCAAGCACAGCTTCTCCCTCCCTCTCTCTCCTCCTGGTCCCTCCTTCTCACCCCCCAACCCCCACACACATGGGGCACACATGGTGGCTGTGCTTGCGAGGCAGGTACTTTACCAAGTAAAGTTGCCATCCCCCAGCCCTTGAGCTCTCTGATGCGCCTAGGCAGAAGGAGGTACCATCCTGTTTACAGCTGACTTTTTAAAAATGATTTAAATATTATTTTATTTGATGTGCATTGGTGTTTTGCCTGCATACATGTCTGGCGTCAGATACCTTAGAATTAGGAATTACAGACAGTTGTGAGTGCCCATGTGGGTGCTTGGAATTGAACCTGGTTCCTTTGAAGGAGCAGCCCGCTGAGCCCTCTCTCCAGTCCCCTTGTCAGCTGTCTTCAGTGGTGGCGGGTGGAGTGGGGATTGGGGTAGATCATCCAGTCAGTACTGCGGGCTTTTTATACTTCCCGTTTATTGTTGTGATGAATGATTATTCAAATTCAACGACAACTTTAGAGGCCTTAAACTTCGTTTCTGAACCCCAGTGGGTGTGCCTGCTTGCTGATTAGATTTACTTGAAAGCCTTTGTCAGGTGTTTGGGGATTAATGGAGAGAGGGAGGCAATCTTTTTTTTTTTTTTTTTTTTTTTTTCTCGAGACAGGGTTTCTCTGTGTAGCCCTGGCTGTCCTGGAACTCACTCTGTAGAGCAGGCTGGCCTCGAACTCAGAAATCCGCCTGTCTCTGCCTCCCAAGTGCTGGGATTAAAGGCGTGCACCACCACCGCCCAGGGGAGGCAATCTTGATATCATCGTATTCAATGTTTTCTTCACCACCCCTTCCCCAGACTGCACGCTGTGACAGCTGATGTTTGCATAAATGGCTTTCCGTTTTAAATGGTTATAAATTGGGAAAATTCTTGTTTCATTTCATTTCAGATGTCATGTTTTCTGTCAAGAAAGCTTTTTTTTTTAAGCTAATTTTATTTTGTTTAGTTATTTTTTTAAAATATATATATATATATATATTTTCTAAGTTCTTTGAGAATTTTGCGCAATATATTTTGATCATATTTTTCCTTCCCTTGGCCCCTGGCTCCTCTCAGATTCTCTCCACTTTACTGAGAAGATGTCTGCAGTTGGGAGTAGACAAGAAATCCAACTTCTTTATGCTAACACACATATAATGCATATCTTTAACCTCAGCACTTGGAAAGTAGAGGCAGGTGATCTTTGAGTCTGAGGTTATCCTGGTCTACAGAGAAAGTTCCTGGACAGCCAGGAGTAGATTCTTCATGTTTTCATCATAAAGAAACAATTGGCATTTAAGATTCGATATGCTGTTGCCCTAAGTTAATCATCATCCCATGTACACACAACCCCAGGTATCACACTGAACCCCATGACTATGTAAAATATGTCAGTCAACAAAGTAAATTAGTTTACCGAAGCCTGCTCTATAGAATCTGTGACGTCAGCAGTCCCCAAGGACATCTGCAGGCCACATTGCACTGGGGACGCAGTGACAAGAGTAAGCACTGAGAGACAAGCCTCCATGCAGCTGGGCACGTCCAGTTACTAGATTCTCCTTTCCGTTTAGGGAGGACAGATAAAAATGTTTTTATTTTATGTGTGTGGGCATTTTCCCTGCACATATGTCGGTACAGCATGTGCATGTCATGAATCAGATCCCTTGGAACTGGAGTTACAGATGGCCGAGCCACCACTTGTGTGCTGGCACTCAAACCCCAGCCCTCTGCAAAAGCATCAGATGCTCTTAACCACCGAGCCACTTCTCTAGTATCCTCTCTACAAAGGATTTTTATTGGCACTTATTTGTTGTCCTCAGTGATGATTGATAGATAGATAGATAGATAGATAGATAGATAGATGTGGTAAGATATTTTTACAAAATATATCTTGTATGTTAACCATATTCACCACCACATCCTTCTTTTTCTCCCTAATCTTCCCTCTAAACTCTAAACCCTTTTATTCCCCCAGACAGTCTTGTTTCTACTTCCATGGAGAGAGAGAGAGAGAGAGAGAGAGAGAGAGAGAGAGAGAGAGAGTCATTTTGTGTAGCTCCATAAAAACCAAAATCTACAAATGAGAGAACATGTGATTATCTATCTATCTATCTATCTATCTATCTATCTATCTATCTATCTATCTTTCTATTGAGAAAAGGTCTCATTATGTAGCCCTGACTGGCTTAGAACTTGCTATGTAGATCAGGCTAGCCTCACTCTCACAGTGACTCTCTTGCCTCTGCCTCCAAATTGCTAGGATTAAAGGCATGCATTACTATGCCTTAGTTTATTTTCTTTTTAATTAATTAACTAACTAACTAATTAGTTAATTAATTAATTAATTAAGTCTTTTGAGAAAGAGTCTCTTTATATATATAGCCCTGGCTGTCCTGGAACTCACTATGTAGATGAGATTAACCTAGAGCTCTAAGAGATCCACCTGCCTCTGCCTCCTGAGTGCTGGGATTAAAGACATACATCGCCATACCTAAATGTTTTCTTTCTCAAAAAAAAAAATACTTTTTAATGTACATAAGTGTTTTACCTGCATGCATGTGTGTGCAGCAGAAGCCAGAAGAGGATATCAGATCGTTTGGAACTGGAGTTATAGGTGGTTGTGAGCTACCATGTAGGTCCTGGGACCTGAACCTATGTCCTCTGGAAGAGCAGGAAGTGCTCTTAACCACTGAGCCATCTCTCTAGCCCAGTGATATTTCTTTGAGTCTGACTTCTTTGTTTAATATGATGATCTCCAGTTGCACATGTTTCTCCATGATTAGTATAATTTCATTCTTCATCAAGGCTGCATAAAACCACCATACAGAGTCTCACATCAGTGGCCTGGAGGGGACCCTGGTGTCCCTTCAACTTTAGGCTCCTGAGGTTGTCAGTCTCTGAGTGGTTTTTATGCACCTTGGCTGCTGGTTTCACTCTGTTATCAGATCCTTCTAGAAGGATTCTCGTAACACTTGTTCAGAAACCGATCCCCAGCAGCGCGGCTGCCTTACCCAGGCAGCTTGCTTCTGCTCACCCACAATGAGTGTCATGTAACCTACACTGATTTCCTTGTAGTCTGGGCTAATAAGAAGCTTAAAGCAAAATTTAGCTCTAGGCTGGGCAAGGTGTTGCATATCTATAATCCTAGCACTCAGGAGGTGGAGGCAGGAGTATCAGGAGTTCAAGGCTATACATTCTCTAGAGGTTGACCTGGATTATGGAAGACCCTATCTTAGAAAGCACCAAACCATTCTCTCTTATTGTCACTATGACAACCTAGGAATTGTGTGGGTTTGCTCCTTCTGCCTGTTCCAAGGCACTACTTGTTTTTGTTTTTGTTTTAAATCAGATCCTGGTCTAGTCCATAGCTCCTAAGTCTTCTAAAAGTTGCCCAGGGATCCATTACACACACACACACACACACACACACACACACAAACACACACAGTGCCCACTAGGAACTTCTGAGGCTGCCTGGAGATGGGTGGGAGGGTGCTGCTGTTGATGTTTGGTGGGTGCACAGACAGACTCAGAGAGCCTGAGGGCCTCGTCCTACCACACAGTCAGCATATGGAAGCCGGAGTCCTTTCTACCTGACACCACGTGCTGGGCTTCCTAACCACTTTCATTTCAGTATCATTTTAGTGTTTGGTCTCTTTCGTCTCTTTTCTTCCTTCTTTCCTTCTTTCCTTCCTTTCTTCCTTTCTCCCTCTCTTCCTTCCTTCCTTCCTTCCTTCCTTCCTTCCTTCCTTCCTTCCTTCCTTTCTCCCTCCCTCCCTCCCTCCCTCCCTCCCTCCCTCCCTCCCTCCCTCCCTTCCTACCTCCCTCCCTCCCTTCCTTCCTCCCTCCCCCCCTCTCCTTTTGAGATAGAGTCTTGCTGGATAGCTGAGGCTGACCTCAAACTCACAATGTAGCCCAGGCTAGCCTGAAGCTTGTGATTTTCCTGCTCCCAGCCTTCCTCTTTGTTTTCAGGTAGGAATAATATGTTGACAAATAAGAGAAATAGGTCTTATGTGTACAACTTGATGAGTGTGTACACATACATATCTATACTTCTAGTAGGCATCTCTCACCCAAGAATAAGATCATAACCCAGCACTCATAGAAAGTTCTAGCCCATCTCTTTCCTTCTCACATCCACTATTCTGACTAAAATCACCTCGTGTTTCTAGCCTGATCTTGAGCTGGGATGAGTTTATACAGTATATGCTCTTTTGTGTTGACTCTGCTCTCTGTCAGAGTCATGCATGCTACTTCAGGTAACAAAGGTTCAGTCTTTGTTATTTCTGTATAGTATTTCATGCTATGAGAACACCATAATTCATTTCCTTGTTCTGCTCTTGAATAACACCTGAGTTGTTTCCAACCTTGGGGTGCCTTGATATGTTTCTGTGAAGGTCACATGACTTGTCATCTTTTGGTGGATATACTTATTTCTCTTGGGCTGGTCTACCTATGTCTATTTTTATTTCCTGAATGTCCTGGACTTTACTTGGCTTTGCTGGATGTAAGACCTTGGTTTTATGTAGACCCTGGAAATCCATAGCATAGACCTGGTAATTTCTACAAGGAAACGAATGAGCTCCAAACCATGTTGGGAAAAATAATTTGCAGTAAAACACAGCAATGGGTCTTTATAGCACCACAGTGTGTGTAAATGTCACCATTTACAAAGGTCATATTGTTATGAAGAGTCTTCTGTTTCATCAGAAATTAGCAACCAAACTCTATGTCAACACAGGCATACAGTGGTCGTCTGCCTTCAGGCATGGCTGCATCCAGGGGCTGCATAGATCACCAGCACTCTTCTTTCTACATATCTCTTGGCCCTGCTCTCTCCCTGTGGGCAATGGTTGGGCAAACCTATTGGCAGCTAGCGAAAGCTTCAGAGTTAAGCTTCCTGGATACAATTTCAGCAAAACAAACAAAACCCATGGTATTGATTCGTCAACTGTGCTGGGTGATGTGTACTCGCCTGGTCACTGTGCCCTGGAAGAAGAGAATCTCAATCAGGTCCAGCCCACCGGGCTCCTAACAGGGAGGGCTCCTATCCAAGGAGATGCTTCCACAACAGAGAGAAGTGGATGCCAGGAAGGAAGAGAAGGGGGTTAGCTGACGCCATGGTGCTGAGTTACCTGGGATCGCGTTGACCTACAAACTTTCTGAAGACATAGCTGAGTGCAGAAAGTTAATATTTTCTTAAGCTTTGGTTATTCAAAGCCTAACCCATGCCATTTACAAAGAGATAAAATAGTCTAAGTTGGCCAAGCTTTAAAAAGCTTCTACTTCCTTCTTCAAAAGTATTTCCATTTACCTAATCATTCAGGCCTGAAACTGCAAAGATGTGTTTGTGTTTTACTTTCCTTATTTCCCCATTATGGGCTGGGCAACAAAACCTATCCACTCTTCCTGTTAACTTTCTCCTTTGCTATTATTTTCTGCTCCACCCACACTGATATCACTCCTGTAGCTCCAGGCTGAGCTTTTAACCTCCTTGAAAGAAGAGCACCTTCTCCTCATCAAGTTTAGTGCAGACCCCTTAGAACTAACAGCTTATGAGCCCAGCCAAGAGCTGAGCCCCTTGGACAAGGGGATGGTGGGTTCTGATTGGTCATGCTGGGTCACATGATTGTCATGGTTGGGTTGGTTGGTGCACTAAGTGGGAATGGGAGGATTTCTTGGGGGCCAGGGGAGGGGAAGGGATCAAGCACTGATGCCAGAGAAGGGAAGTGGACAGCAGAGCACATCTCTAGGACATCTAAAGAAACCCTTATCACTTGACTGGAGTGTGCACCCCATCTAGAGAGTTCTCAGAACTGATAAAGTCACGTTTTCAAACAGGAAGGGATCCCAGCTGGTGTCCTTACCCGAGTCTTCTGTCTCATCTTCATAAGCTATTCTTTCTCTGTTCATTCGTGTTGATTTGTGCTTTAAACCTTAGAAACAGAGCAATCAAAGTGTTGAAGGTTGGATGTGGTAGCCACCCCTGTAATTCCAGCATTCGAGAGGCTGGCGCAGGAGGATTGAGAGTTCCGGGTCAGCCTGGGCTCCCCAGGGAGACCTTGCTTTTATCAAACTAGAGCACAAACAGCTCAGAGATGATCTGGTTCCTCGGGCTAGGTCACAGCTCGATGGGCAGAGTGTTTGTCTAGTGAGCAGGAAGCCCCGCATGGCGCATGCCAGGCCTGGCAGCATTTCTGCAATCCTTGAATTTGGAGTCAATTCTCTGCTACACAGTGAGCTCAAGGCCAGCCTGGGCTATGTGAGACTCTGCCTCAAAAAAATGTTTTCTTTGTTCTTTCTGATCTTTGGTTCATGTCTCCTCCCTCCCCCAATCATGCAGATATATTCTGTAGGATATAACTGTCGCCGTAATATATTCTGTAGGATATAACTGTCGCCGTAGGTATCAGCACTTTGAGAAAATACAGGTTTATTCTCTCCCCCACAGTAGTCTGTGCTGCTAGGATGGCTTTGCTTAGAGGAGTTGCTTACCACCCAACTCTCCACATGTTGTGCTATTGTCCCTACAGAGAGCAATGTCATTCTCATGGCCCAGGACCACCGAGCACCAGCTCCATTCCAGCCCACAGAGGCAGGAAGCTGGGATACGGAGGGATGACTTCAGCCCTTCACCAGCATGACGGAGAAGCTGCAGACCATGCTCCTGCTGGCCTGCCGCTGAGCGCGCTCATGACTTTATTCTAGTTGTGGGAAGTCTGAAAAACTCAGACACTACTCTCAGAACCTGAACACCTACTTATCAGATAGTGGGAGAAAGCAGGCAATTTATGCAAGGAAGGAAGAAAAATAGATTACTTTTCCTCTCCATTTTGATTTTTCAGGTTAATAAAAAAGGTCCCTGAGTTGCTATGGATACGGGGATGCTTTAATTCAAGCGGGTGAAGATTCTGCAGCATCATGTCTTCCTTCTACAAGAATAGCAGCTACATGGAGGATGCTGACTACCCTGGTTATTCAGGGTCTCGGAACCACACACAGAGCTATTTGAAAACTCAAGATGATTTGGAATTCCCAGGGTTTCTGGACAATCCAGGCTTCTACCAATCCAGAAGCAAGCCGTATTCTTCAGGCTCTAGAACAAATCCAGACTACCACCACTCCCTAGCAGAGCCTGATTATCCTGGATCTCCGAGTAACACACAGAGAATGGGGAGTCACCCATTCTCTGCACATTCCAGAACCAGGCCAGACTACGAGTCTTTACTTGAGCCAGACTATGATGACTTCCAGAGTGAACCCTACCACACAGGTTTACCCATGGACCCTGACTACCCTGGCTCTCAGCACCATACTGGTTTTGCAGGAGTCAGAAGCAGTGCGAATTATACAGGTCCTAGAACCAATCTAGGCTACTTAGGATCTCTGGAGGAGCCAGACTACCCTGGAGCTCAGGGTAACTCTTATCACTCTGGCCCCAGATCCCATTCCAACCTGCCAGGCTCCAGAAGAGATGCAGGTTATGCTGGGTCCAGAATCAATTCCTACCTAGATGATTTTGGGGAACCTGATTACCCAGGTGCTGAGAATCAACCAAACTCTCCCCATTTTTATGGAAAGCCAGACTATCCTGGTGCTGAGTCCCCGGAAGTCATCAGGAGGTAAGTCCAAGTCTAATCCCCCACTGGGGCCCTCAGCACGCCAGGGAACAGTGGTCCAGTGGATTCAGTTAGGGACATGTATTCATTATCTTTGTGTCACCATGTCTAAAAATGTCCAATGCAAACAACCTACAGGATGAGGTATTTGTTTCCGATCACAGAATTCAAGCCATGGTCTTGGGCAGAACATCATGGCCATGGGTATGTGTGGCAGAAGAGAGAGTTCATGTCGTGAGGGGCAGATAGCAAGGAGAGTGAGGCCAGGTAGATGGTGGGAGGTGCAGAGTCAGGATTCCATCCCAAGGACCCACCCTCAGTGATCCTCTTCCTTCACTCAGAGCCCATCTCCCAAAACTTCCAGAAACTCCCCAAATAGTGCCACCAGCTGAGGGTTGAGCATTCGGCTCACCAGCCTGTGGGGGATAAGGGACTTTAGGATCTGCCATTTCTGGTTCACTGTTATCAGGTACTGTTTTAGACCTTCACAGCGTTGGCAGGGCGCCCTAGCTGGGCCAACTCCGATTTTCCTGGGTTAACTTTTTCAAAGGTCATGTCAACAACAATACTTATTTCTTCGGTGAGTTTTTTGTTGTTGCTAACCTATACATTTTACCACGTGAAATTTTAACTGATACAGGTCTTATTTTTCATGTACCATTTCCATTAAAATACTTAGAATTTGAGGTTTTTTAAAAATAGCTGTCTTAGAAGTGATGGTACATTCCTGTAATCTGAGCACTTGGGAAGCTGAGGCAGGAGATTTATGGTATTGAGGCCTGACTGGGTTGCATAGTGAGATCTTTTCCCAAAATTAAAAAGGTGGTGCACGCCTTTAATCCCAGCACTTGGGAGGCAGAGGCAGGTGGATTTCTGAGTTCGAGGCCAGCCTGGTCTACAGAGTGAGTTCCAGGACAGCCAGGGCTACATAGAGAAACCCTGTCTCAAAAAAACAAAAAAGAAAAAAAAAGAAAATAAAGAAAGGAAGAAAGAGAGGGGGGGAAGGGGGAAAGGAGAGGGAGGGGAGGGTGAAGGGAGGGAGGATAGAAAGGAGGGGGAAGGGGAGGGAAGAAGAAAAAAAGAACAAGATCCCAGTGGCTTGCGTTTGTGTCAAGGAACAAGGACACAGGACTTGGTATACAGCTATCAGATAAATGCCTTCAGGACCTATACAGTGGCCCACAGGAGCAGGCACAGGTGTATAGCCTCTGACTGTCTGAGTCACTATGCTGAGAGCCACCTTTGATCCCAGCAGTCCCGTTCTTTCCATATCTCATGAGTCCTCCTATCCTGTGAGTAAGGCTCTGCTGGTTCACTTACAGACTGGGAGAAAGAAGTACAGGGTCAACATCAGAGTCAGGTGCCAGCCCCAGACCAGCTGGCCTTGGTCCTGTCCCTCTCTGTCCCCGATCTGTGCTCCAAGTCAGTTAGCTGATGCTCATTAAAATTACTGCTACCCGCAGGCCTTTAAAAATGACATAACTAAGGCTGGAGAGATGGCTCAGCAGTTAAGAGCACTCACACTCTTCCAAAGGATGCAGGTTTGGTTCCCAGCACACACACCGTAGCTTACCACTACCTGAAATCCAGTTCCAAGGGGCCTGACTGGGACATGTGAGATATGTGTATTCACACACATAAAATGAAGTAATAAAATATTACACACACATATATGCATATATATATGACCCTAACCCTAGTCTGGGAGGGTCTTCCCTTAAATAATCCTCTCTGGAAATGATCCTCATAGACACTCCAAGATGTGTGCTTTACGAATACCCTAGGCCTTCTCAATCCAGTCAAGGGGATAAAAGATGAACCATCACAGCTAGCCGTGCTTTGGGAATTTAAAGATACTCAGCCAAACACATTCAGTGTGATTCCTCTTTCCTTGCAGGAGTAACGGTCCCTTTGGCAGGCGAGGCAGAGAGAATGAAGCTTACCCTGAAGGCATTGAGATGGCATCCATGGAGATGGCAGGGGAGCCTAGAAATGGCTACGGTAAGTATGTGTTCGGATGGTCTCAGTGTCCCAAGAAGGAAGTGAAAAGGCAGTGAACACAGGCATGCCACCGGAGGCGAGAGGCAGTGAACACAGGCATGCCGCTGCAGCCGCTGCAGCACCGGCTCCTCCTCCCACAGGTGTCCTCCTTACATACACAGAACCTGGTGTGCAGGAAGCCAAGTGTCATCACTAAGATCAAATAGTGTGAGGGGCAGGCAGCGGAGCGCAGGGAAGGAGGTGGTGACGCGAGGAGGAGAGAAAAGAGGAAGAGGGAAGGATAGGGTCGTGCAGAGGGACCAGCTAAGGACAGCACAGGATGCGCTGGAGAAGGCACAGGCAGAGTTTCATAAGCTGCTGCGAATAGCTTTGGGGGCAGCAGAGAAGAAGGGCAGAATGCAGCTCTGCGGTTAGTGTGCGCTTGGAGTCCGCTGCATTCTAGGCTTATTGGACCACTTAACAGATCGTTCCACAGAAATCCTGTGTAAGAGTCAGATCGCCATGCCTGCCTTACAGATTAGGACGGTGAAGCTCAGAGAGGTTAAGTAGCACGCCTGGGGGGGACCAGCCGGTAGATAACAGGGCTGAGAATTAGTCCCAAGCAAGAAGTTCCAGAGTGCACTGTATTCTGTGTTTACCTTTTGTCCTTAACATCAATTGCATAAGCACATATCATAACGTGACACTGTCACACAGATGCAGGGAGCGGACTCTGTCCCTAGGAAAATCAGGCCATACTTAGTCTAGGCGTGACAAAGTGCTACAGCTTCGGGGAACCTTTGTGCTCACCTATTCGAGTGGTTTCAATGTAACTTGTAGCTCATTAACTAACAAGTACAATCAATTATAGAGTGAGATAGAAATTCTTAATAAACTTAAGTTTATATACTTGAAAGAGTTTTGTCAAATGTGTTTGTCAGTTACACGAGCATTATTTTGTGCTGAATCACAAGTGCTAAGTTTATAAGAAAAGCTTTGAGTTTTTATTTCTTTTTATTTAATGTATATGGGTGTTTTGCCTGTGTGTGTGGCTGTGCACAACATAGGGGCAGTGCCCGCAGAGGCTAAAGGGGGCAGGTGGCTGTGTGCTGTCACCAACTGGGACCAAACCCACGTACAAGAGCAGCCAGTGCTCTTCACCACTGAGCCATCTCTCCAGCCCCTAAGTAATTTTTTAATCATATGATTTTTGTATTTTAATCCTATCTTCTACCCAAGTTCTTAATCTTGGAACTTGTAGGACCTCAAAGGTGTGGGCGACCCCCCGACCACTGTGAGCACGGTCGGCCATCATGTGTTCCTCAGTGACTAGTGTGGAAGGACTGATTGGCCATGTTCCTTCCTCGTTGCAGGGAACCCTGCTTACGTGCGAGGAAGCAGTTCTGTCTGTCCAGATAGGAAACTGTTGCTCTGCGCGCATGATTGGCACACATCACTCGAAGGTGAGTCTTAATGAATCGTCACTAAAGAGCCAGCCCTGGGGAAGGACGGGACTCAAGGCAACCCAGGCACTGGAAATGGCACTTCATCAAGATCCTTGGTCTTCCAATGGACGTAATGGTGTTTCATTTATCATAAGAGTTTTCTCCCTGCCTCCCCCCATCCATCTATCCCCCACCACCACCTTCTTTCCCTCTTCTGTTGTGGGGACTGAACCCGGGGTCTTGTGAGTGGTCAGCACACACTTTATCCTATAACCTCACCACTCAGTTTCCTTGTAGACAATACAGATTTCCCCATCTAAGAATCATATCTTCATTAGGAATCATCTGGTTGAGGGCTGGGGGAATCAGGGGTCAGGGGGGTCGCCCACACCTTTGAGGTCCTATGAGTTCCAAGATTAAGAACTTGGGTAGAAGATAGGATTAAATACAAAAATCATATGATTAAAAATTACTTAGGGGCTGGAGAGATGGCTCAGTGGTTAAGAGCACTGGCTGCTCTTGTAGGTGGGTTTGGTCCCAGTTGGTGACACAGCACACACACACACACACACACACACACACACACACACACAAATGCTATGCATAATGTCAAGTACCTGTAACTTAGTGCTGGGGTAGACAGGTGGGTCCTAGGTGCTCACTGGGTAACCAGTACAGTGAAAATGGCAACCTTCAGGTTCAGTTGAGAGACGATGTCTCAAAAAATAAGTTGGAGAACAATAGAGAAAAGATATTCTGGCATCAACCTCTGGCCACTCATAGAGGTGAGTGCTTCCATGCACACACAGGTGCAAACACACATACACACGTATTTTTTTTAAAAATCTTCTCATTATAATGGAAACCCAATTTATTAGCAAGGGAGGTATTAGCTTAAGGAGGAAGGATGTGGGAAAACCTTAAGAACTGAAGGTCATAATAGCTTCTACTTCCTCATATGGTGCCCGGCACACTGATAGGTTAGGGGTTTTGTTGTTCAGTTTGTTGAGAATAAAAACCATGGCCTTCGAGTCTGACACTGGCCCTGGGTGCCACTGGCTTCATTACTCCCCCACCTGTCACCTCTGCTCGGCTCAGCCTCTCTAACCTTGACCTTCCTAGACTCGAGGGTCAGGCCATCAGGTCCACAGAAGCCCCTCAGCATAGCTCTCCTTTCGAAGGCTTTCCCCTCTCCCTGGCTCTCCAGTGCTACAGGGAACACATGCCCACACTTGAACCAATCATTTTTATCATAGGTGCCAAGATAGAGCCACCTGTCTCAAGGCTAATGCTTGTGTTTCTGGGGACAAAGTCCAAAAATAAATTGTGAGATAATAAAGCAGTCATAAAGTCGGGCATGTGTATGTCACTGAGAGTGTGCAGACCAATGGGAAACAGAGGCTCCTTCTTATTTGTATATGTCTGTGTATGTAGTATGAATCTGTGTATGAGGGGTTGAGTGTGCGTGTGCAATTATGGAAGTCAGGAGTTAAGGTTAAATCTCAGAGGATTTCTTAGCTATGAAATGGGTAATTTTGAAAACCTGAATAGCATACTTGTATTAGTCAGGGTATTCTAGAGTCACAGAAAGTATGGAATGTCTTTCTATATTGAGGGAATTTATTATGATGACTCACAGTCTGTGGTCCAACTGCCCAACAATGGTCAGCTGTGAGTTGGAAGCCCAAGAATCTAGTAGTTGCTCAGTCGCACAAGGCTAGTTGTTTCAGCTGGCCTTCTGTAGATCCCAACAGATGTGCTGGCAACAAGTGGGGAAAAAGAGCGAATCTTCCTCCTTCCAAAGTCCTTACATAGGTCTCCAGCAGAAGGTGTGGCCCAGATTAAAGGTGTGTGCCACCACGCCTCAATGTGGGTGGGACTTGTTTTGTCCCAGGATGACTTTAAACTCAGAGATCTCCTTGCTTCAGTGTCCTGGTATTAAAGGCATTTACTGGGTTGGAGATATGACTCAGTGGTTAAGAGCACCGACCACAGAGGTCCTGAGTTCAATGCCCAGTAACCACATGGTGGCTCACACCCATCTGTAATGGATTCTGATGCCCTCTTCTGGTGTCTGAACAGAGCAATGATATATATATATATATATATATATATATATATATATATATATATATATAATCTTTTTTAAAAAGGCATGTGCTATCTTGCCTGGATCTAAGTTTTTCATAGCCACTATGCCTCAAGATCTCAATGCCAAGATCCAGGTCAAAAATGTGTGTCTTCCAGCCTTAAGATCTAGATCACAGGTGAGTCCTCCAATGCTGGATTATAGTTCATTCCAGATATAATCAAGTTGACAAGCAGGAATAGTCATACAATACTCTAAAGCAGCGGTTCTCAACTTATGGATGGCAACCCCTTTGGGGGTCAAATGACTTTCTTAGGGGTTGTCTAAGATCATCAGAAACCACAGAAGTTTACATTACAATGTGTAACAATAGCAAAATTACAGTTATGAAGTAACAACAAAAACAATTTGGGGTTGGGCATCACCACAACATGAGCAACTGTATTAAAGAATCCGTATCAGGAAGGTTAAGAACCACTGCTCTAAAGTATCTGCCCTCAGTAAAGCCAGGAGATGCTAACCACTGTGGGGAGGAAATAAGAAGATCTTGTCCAGTCCTGACTTGTAATAGGAGTCAGTGGACAGAGCGTATCCTATCATCTCTCTGCCCTTAGTTTAGCCCACTGGAAAAATGAGCAAGTTGGTCCAGGTCACTTGAAAATTAGATCTGTGCAATAATTCTGTTCAAGTCTCTGGCACTGGGGCAGAGCAATACCTTAGTGATAATTTATTTTTCTCAAGGAACAGGAAGAGTTGAGAGAGAGTAATTCAATAAAGAAGCTGTTTCCATGATTCTCTCAAGGACTAAGTTCCCTTCCCTCCATCCATCATCCTTAGCAGATGAATATCTGCTTGTTTTCAAAACAAGAAGGCACAAAGACAGAAGGATGGTGACAAAAAAAAAAAAGCCAACCAAACCAACTCTTTTAAAAACTCCTTCCAAAAACCACTCTGGAAATCAGTATGGCGGTTCCTCAGAAAACTGGGCGTGATACTTCCGGAGGACCCAGCCATACCACTCCTGGGAATATACCCAGAAGATTCACCAGCATGCAATAAGGATACATGCTCCACTATGTTCATAGCAGCCTTATATATAATAGCCAGAAGCTGGAAAGAACCCAGATGTCCCTCAACAGAGGAATGGATACAAAAAATGTGGTATATATACACAATGGAGTACTATTCAGCCATTAGAAACAATGAATTCATGAAATTCTTAGAGAAATGGATGGAGCTGGAGAATGTCATACTAAGTGAGGTGACCCAGTCTCAAAAGAATACCCATGGTATACAGTCACTGATAAGTGGATATTAGCCTAGAAGCTTGGAACACCAAAGACACAAATCACATATCAAGTGATGTCTCACAAGAAGAAAGGAGTGGACACTGGTGCTAGAATGGACCAAAACATCATTGTGGGAGAGTACAAGAACAGTAAAGTGGGAGGGGGTGGATGCGGGAGCAGGGGGAGGGAAAAGGACATGTGGGACCTTTGGAGGTGGGGAACCAGAAAAAGGGAAATGAATTGTAAATATAGAATATATACAATAAAAAAAAGACAAAAAAAAAAAAAACAACTCCTTCCAAAAGCTGCATTCTCATTGGCTAAAACTGGGTCACATGACTACTCTTAGCTGTAGAGGAAACTAGGAGACTCTTGCCTGAGCACCGAGTCGATCTGGGAGCTTCTGCTGGCATGACGAGGATAGATATTAGAAGGCACACCTGAGGCGATCAGGAGATAATGATAATGTTATGAACTCATGTGGGTTTATATAGACATTTAGTCATTAGTGTGCACAGGCTCTTGTGTGGAGTCAAGGAAAACTTGCAGGAAGAATCAGTTCAGTCTTTCTACCATGTGGGGATTAAACACAGGTATTGGCAATAAGTACCTTTAATCACTGAGCCATCTCACTGTCTCTGAAATATACATATCAAATGATGAATGTAAAGTTGTCAAGAAAACCTTGTCCTATGGTTACAGGTCATTTAGAAGACTCCCCACCTTCTGTTTCTAGAACCCCACTGTCTTTAATGAAGGGTTCTGTTTAAAATTTCTCACTTAGCTACCAAGGCAGAATTCTCTGTAGGGAATCCTGCCTCCTCCTGAGGAGCCCCCTCGGGGACAGAGGAGGAGACATGTAATTTTCACGGAGCTCTTTGTGAGTGGGGCATCCTTTCTCTGATGTCACTGCTCTTCCCTGGTGGACCCAACCATGGCAGTCTGAATGCTTATGAGACCTTTGATAACCAACCCTGTGAAGAACAAGAGTCTTCGTAGGCTAGAGATGCTGTCAGACGACCAAGCAAATGAAATCATCATCGAAGTGGAGAATGTTCCCTCTGGGACCCAAAGACACCTAGTCTCAAATCAAATTGCTCTGAGGAAGTCAACAGCAAACTCCACCTTCCTCACGCTTTCCTCGCCAGCTGCGGACACAGTAGACTGTCAGGTGCTCAGCCACGGAAATGACAGAAAGCACAACCGCTTGTTGAGGTTTTCATCTCTGAGTGAATCCATTTCTCAGATCTGTCATGGCCCAGAGGGCCTGGGCATGGATGAAACCTGTACTTTCCATGAAACTATTCAAGGTATGGAATGCTCAGAAAAGGTTAGGGAAGTAGCTTTAACGTTGTCTACAGGTTGTTGCTGTTTAACAGTGTGTGTGTGTGTGTGTGTGTGTGTGTGTGTGTGTGTGTGAGGACAGCATGCTTGCACACAGGCTTTTATTAGTGGGCTCATCTCATGCTGGCCCTTCCACTGCATTTTTTTTGAGACAGGGTCTTTCACTGAATCTTTAGCTCCAGAACTCAGCTAGACTGGCTGGCTGGTCATTTTCAGGATTCCTTCCATGTCTGCCTCCGTGGCTGGGAAGATAAGCTTGTTTCTGTTCCCAGCAGTTTACGTGGGCACTAGGGATCCCAAGGCAGATGCGCACACTTCTGTGTCAAGAACTTTACCCCTGAAGCCATCTCTCCAGCCTTTAATTCTTTATTAAAAAAAAAAGATATCAAGTAAATGTCAAGGGTCACAGTCAGGAAGCTAAAGGATGCAGGGAATAAAGAGAAATGTCCCTTTGAGACTGTACTGGCTAGTTTGGTGTGTCAACTTGACACAGGCTGGAGTTATCATAGGAAAAGGAGCTTCACTTGGGGAAGTGCCTCTATGAGATCCAGCTGTGGGGCATTTTCTCAATTAGTGATCAAGTGAAGGAGGGCCCCTTGTGGGCGGTGCCATCTCTGGGCTGGTATTCTTGGGTTCTATAAGAGAGCAGGCTGAGCAAGCCAGGGGAAGCAAGCCAGTAAGTAATATCCCTCCATGGCCTCTGCATCAGCTCCTGCTTCTGACCTGCTTGAGTTCCAGTCCTGACTTCCTTTGGTGATGAACAGCTGTGTGGAAGTGTAAGCTCAATAAACCCTTTCCTCCCCAACTTGCTTCTTGGTCATGATGTTTGTGCAGGAATAGAAACCCTGACTAAGACAAATTGGTACCAGCGTAGTGGGGTATTCCTGTGACAACCTGACCATGTTTTGGGGAGGACTGTGGAAGGACTTTGGAACTTTGGGCTAGATGGTCCATTCAGTGATGAGACCTCTGTGAGATGTTGTGGAGGAGCTTGGAAGATTATGTTGAGAACAGTGCAGAAGATGGAGGCCTGGCTTGTGAAATTTCAGAGGGAAAATTAAAGACTCTTATCAGAGCCATGAAGACTCTGTGGTTCTGGTTAGCTGGGGCTGAAGAATCAGCTGTGAGTAACAAGATACCAGAACCACTAAAGTGAGCTGTTGTGTTACTGGGACTATTGATGCTGGTTAGCTGGAGCTAAGAAATTAGCGGTGAGTAAGAAGAGACCAGCATCACTGAGGTGAAATCTTCTGGGATGTGTTTTCTGAGAGCACAGAGAGTGTGTTCCAGATAGCCAAGGTTGTGCCTCGTGCTGTAGCAGGACTTGGTACTGTGTAAGAGTCACCCAGGTGGTACTGCTTTTGAAGGCATGAAGGCATCATGAAGAACAGCTGAGGCTTGGTACGCTGAGAGACCACGGAAGGTCATTGGTGAAAGTGTACCCTCAGTTGTAATTGATGGCCCAGGACTGAAGGGGTCATGCAAAAGAGTTGAAGCTTGGAGATGCCAGTACTATGCGATGACCACCAAGGACAGCAGCAGCAGTGGAGTACAGGCAGCTGGAGCCTAGAAGACAAGGTGTGTGCTACAAAGGGCAGAGCTGGAGAAGTGACTCAAGCCCTTGGAGGAGCCCAGAAGATCGTGAGTTGGATCCCAGACATTGAACCATTGGAGTTTGAGTTTTGCTTTTGATTGTGACTGTGCCCTGATATTTTTCCCTCTTGAAAGAAGGTATTTTAGTGGAGCCCACAGTTCAGAGACTTGAATTTTTAAAAGACTTTGAATTTTAAGATATTGGACATTTTAAATGGATTGAACTTTTAATATGTAAAGACTGTGGGGCTTTTTACATTATTGAGATCTTGGGGATGAATAAGAAAGTAAGGGTTGAGGCTTAATAGTGATATGTTGGTGTGTCAAGTTGACAAGGGGTCAATTGTACTGGCTAGTTTGGTGTGTCAACTTGACACAGGCTGGAGTTATCATAGGAAAAGGAGCTTCACTTGGGGAAGTGCCTCTATGAGATCCAGCTGTGGGGCATTTTCTCAATTAGTGATCAAGTGAAGGAGGGCCCCTTGTGGGCGGTGCCATCTCTGGGCTGGTATTCTTGGGTTCTATAAGAGAGCAGGCTGAGCAAGCCAGGGGAAGCAAGCCAGTAAGTAATATCCCTCCATGGCCTCTGCATCAGCTCCTGCTTCTGACCTGCTTGAGTTCCAGTCCTGACTTCCTTTGGTGATGAACAGCTGTGTGGAAGTGTAAGCTCAATAAACCCTTTCCTCCCCAACTTGCTTCTTGGTCATGATGTTTGTGCAGGAATAGAAACCCTGACTAAGACAGAGACTTACCCACTAAGAGCTCATTCTCCAGAAGACCATATGTCATGTGCTCGGAGTTTAGTCATCAAATTTAGTTGGTTAGGCATTGAATTAGGTTGTATTTTACCTCATCCTGTGCACCTTTGAGGCAGACCTAATGAGGAAACTGAGGCTCAGGAAGAGTCATTGTCACCATGGTTTCATGGGATGAGACAGGAAACCCCACAGCTAAGTTCGCCCCTAGCCTGAGTCTTAGCTGAGACCCTTCCACTTCTGAGCTCCTGAGGACAACGGAAATGCTATTTCTGTTTTACCCCATGATTCTCCAGATGGGGGCTTGGGCCTGTGGCTCAGATGGTAGTGTGTTTGCCAAGCATTTACAAAAAAACCTCTGGGCTCCATCCCCAGCACCACATGCACAGGACATGGTGGTATATGTGTGTGGTCCTGGCATTCATGAGGTGGAAGGAGGGGGGTCAGAAGGTTACTGTCATCCTCAACTGTGTTTGAGACCAGTCTGAGTTACCTGAGATCTTACCTCTATTAATATATTCTATCAATTAATAAATTAATAAATTCTATTAAGGGCTGAAGAGATGGCTCAGCGGTTAAGAGCACTGTCGGCTCTTCCAGAGGTCCTGAGTTCAAATCCCAGCAACCACATGGTGGCTCACAATCATTTGTAATGAGATCTGATGCCCTCTTCTGTTGTGTCTGAAGACAGCTACAGTGTGCTTACATATATAAAATAAATAAATCTTAAAAAATAAATTATATTAATATATATGTCATTCTAGGTATAAAGTCTAGCATATGCCAGTAATTTCTAGGAAAAGGGGAAAATGTACCTAACCCTTTACTAGCTTATACTGTGCTTCCCTCCCCAGTCACTCTGTAATGGCCCCTCCTTCCTTTCCACTCCCCTTTCCTTCCCTCCCCTCCCCTCCCCCTTGCTTATCCTAAACAGGGAAACAAAGGCCCCTCCTTTTCAGCAAACTGAGTTATTTTCCTTTGAGGGCACCCCTTCCACCTCAGTTAACCCAGAGCTTCCTCTGAGGCATTCCGGCTCCATGTTGAGCCTGAGCCGGAAGAGCAGCCCACATCTGCCACTGAGCCGAGCATCCTGCAAGCCAGTCCCACTCATGTGAGCAGACGGTCCCAGCAGCTCGGAGGTTACACCTAGACCCGCACTATCCAGAAGAAGAACAATCTTTTGTTTCCCCCCTTTTTGTGTAGAAAGAAGAAACACTTTTCCAAGAAACTTTTTGGCCAATAGTATGTTACATGTCTTTGTCCAAGTCCCCAGCAAAGAGGATAAGGCCACTGGTTTGGCTCAGACTCACTGGGACCTGTCCTGTGTGCCTGGAGATGGTGTTTGTAGATGTTCAGGGAAGCGGAGGTAATCTGGACTCAGTTGGAGATCATAGTTAATAGGAGGAGATGACTTGGAGGCTTGAGGCCAACAGCTTGGCCATATGGCTGAAAATGACTTAGAGAAGAAGGGAGAATTAAGAAAGCTGTGACAATTGTCAGGGACCTAAAAAAAAGCCACTCAAATTGCCTGGAGTTCAGAGAGACACAGGCAGGCAAGATCTGTTGCTTTGCTCGGTGATGGCTTTGTCTTGCTTTGTGGTTGTTGTTATTGTTTGTTTGTCTTGGGAAATAAAGAAGTATTGGATTAGAATAGTCTAAATGTTAGCTTTGATTTTGAGCACACATGTATACACATACACACACACACACACACACACACACACACACTTGTCTTCTGGTCACTTCCATTTGTGGTTTTGTTTTTTGAGACAGGGCCCCACTATGTAGCTCTGACTGATTTGGAAGTCACTCTGTAGACCAGGATGGCCTTGAACTTACAGAGATCCATCTACCTGCTTCTGCCTTCCGAGTGCTGGAAAGAAAGCTCTGTGCCACCTCAACAGACCCCATTTGTGATCTCTGCATTCCCTGAGTTTATATTATCTCCTGTGTCAATCTGTACGGTGCCGAGTGTTCATTGTTCAGCACAGGGAAACTGAGGGAACAGAATCACAAGTTCCAGGCCAACCTGAGCATGGCGGTAAGCAGAAGGCATGGCAGCTAGAACAGGAAGCTGAGCGCCCATATCTTGGACGGAGAGCAGGAAGTAGAGTGAGCTACCTGAAAATGGTTTAAGTCTTTAAGCTCTCAAAGCCCCGCCCCCTCATGGTGCACTTCCTCCAACAAGGCCACACTTCTGAACCCTCCCCATACAGTACCATACACTGAAAACCAAACATCCAAATGCATAAAACGATGGGGAACATGTCACTCAGACCACCACTCCCTGATTGGTCTTGAACTCATTATGTAGCTCAGGCTAGCTTTGAACTTGCTATCTTCCTCCCCCTGCTTTCCAGTTATGGGATTATAGGTAAACACTGCTGAATCTCACTCCAGGGCCATCTCTTAAAACGTTAAGAATGTGTTAAAGAAAAAAGAAACAGAACTCTGATCCTTTTCTTCTGCAGGACAGAAACTAATCGCATCCCTGCTTCCCATGACAACTAGAGACAGAATCAAAACCATCAGGAACCAGCCAAGGACCATGCAAGAGAAGAGGGAGCTTAGGTATGGCCATTGTTCTTATGTGGGATCCTCAGTCTACTGCTTCTGTCCCATCTCAAAAAGATAGGGAACAGATAATGCAGGAGACAGTTCTTCTGTAATAAAGCTGTGAATCACAACCAGTTTTTGATTCTTTTTTTTGTTGTTGTTTGTTTTTTTGTTTTGTTTTTGTTTTGTTTTGTTTTTGGTTTTTCGAGACAGGGTTTCTCTGTGTAGTTCCGGCTGTCCTGGAACTCACTCTGTAGACCAGGCTGGCCTCGAACTCAGAAATCCGCCCGTCTCTGCCTCCCAAGTGCTGGGATTAAAGGCGTGCGCCACCACCGCCCAGCTCAGTTTTTGATTCTTATTGATACAGGCTCTTAAGTGGTCCAGGCTGCCCTGGAACTTGCTATATAACCAAAGATTGTCTTGAATTCCTGATCCTCCTGCCTTCACTTCCTGAGTTCTAAGGGCTGGGCTTGACCTGTCTCCCAGAAGGGCATGGGTACCCTGATGTGTGACTGCTTCTAAAGAGGATTCTCTGGAGAAAAGCAAGTCTCCAGTGAGATCTAGTTACCACTGCCCAGACAAGGTATTCACTTGAATTAGTTTCTTCAAAGATAGGACATGTTCTGTGGTACTCTCTTCCAAAGCCCAGAAGTCAGTCTAACCAGAAAAATGCATTAGTCAAATCCTCCAAAATCTCTGACTCAAACATCTTCAGGTCATCAAATGCAAGGAAAGTCTGAGAGCCTGACATGAAATAGAGGATTCTAAAGAGGCAGGAGAGTAGATGCAACAAGCGCAGCCTGGGAAGGCTGGGAGGAGAAACTGGGAATCTCTGAAGCAAGCATGGGGAGCCCAGGAACCAGGACACGTGCGTGCCAGCTTTGTCTGGACAAACCTACTATGTTAGTTACTTTACTACTGGTGTGATAAAACACGAGGACCAGGGCTACTCATAGAAGAGTTCATTTGGGATTATGGCTCTAGAGTCCACCACGGCAGAGGGCAGGCATGGCGACTGGAGCCTTAGCTAATCGCTCACATCTTGATCCACAAGCAGAGAGAGCAGACTGGGAGCGGCCTGAGTCTTTGAGACCTCAGAGCCCACCCACACCAACGTTCAGTGAGCCATACTACCCAAAGAGTGCCGCTAACTGGGAACCCAATGTTCCAATCCTTACCCGCCCCGCCAAACTCCAGGGAACATCTCATTCAAGCCACCATACCTACCGTGGATGAACAGGGAAACCTGTGAGAGGCGTGTGGGAACAGTCTACACACTCTTAAAAACTTCCTGTAAATTTCAAACCACTCTAAAGTAAAACTTTGCTTTAAAACAAACAAACAAATAACAAAAAAATGAATAGAAAAATCTGGGGAGAAAGCCCAGTTGGAATATGACGCCATGCAAGCATAAGAAATGAATTTATATCATCCGAACCCATGTAAAAGCTAGCACTCTTGTGATCACCCTTGTACTACCAGGGCTGGGGTCACTGAGACAGGACTAGGTGATTCCGCTTTGGCCCCCAAGGGGCTGGAACTACATGCAGGGACCTCTGTGTCCACGACCGGCTAGTTTTTTCGGAAACGAATTCCACTGATGTCCTTTATTTTCTCCTATTGTTTACCACAGAAAAATAGTTGAGAACAAACAGTCCCATGGCGCCCTTGAAGCCAACTGCTGTGCTCAGTGTCTGAGCTCCCTTTCACTGGTAAGTCAACTTTTAAAGCCATCTTTCCCCCATGCCTTCCATCTCAGTACTGGGGAGGCAGAGGCAGGTAGGGCTCTGTGAGCCAGAGGCTGGAGCTGCTCTTCATAATGAGTTCCAGGTTTTCCAGGACTACCTAGTGAGACTTGGTCCCTAACAACCGAGGTTTTCCAATAACATATAACACGCGCTACCTCAACACCTGCATACAGCCTGCTTGGATCAAGTCTGGTTAATTAGCATTTTCCTCTCCTTGTCTTTCGGTTATGTGAACAAACTTCTGTTTCTTGCAGACAAGGAACCAACTAGCTTAGGAGACCAGTCAGGTTAACTATGATTACCTACAGGGCACGGGCAACTTGCAGGCTATTGCACAACTGAAGATGTCTCTCTCCACAGTGACCCTTAACTGCCGTGTATGTGTATGTATGTGTGTGTATGTGTGTGTGTGTGCCCCTCCCCCAGCAGCTGTTAACTGCCTATGTATGGAGGGGGGGTGCAGGGCTGTGAGTCCTTGATCCTGTGTGCCATGGAAAACGAAATGGGTCCAACCTTGCACAGATCTTCTGAGTACCCACCACTGCTGAGAGTTCAAGAGTGCGAAGGCCGTGTCCCAGCCAGAGGCTGGCATCCCCCCTCCCCCTTCCTCTCTTCTTCCTACTTACCTGTCTTCCTTGCTTCCTTTCTGCTCTCATTCCCCCACCCCCCCCACCCCCTCAGTGCTGGGGATTGAACCAAGGTGGAGCACATGCTAAAGGTTCACTCTACTCTTTAGCCCCCGAGGTCCTCTCTTCTAGATCCTTATACAATATATACGCGGCTATTATGAGCTACTGTCACCCCACCTCAAAACACCAGCACTTGCTCCTTCTTCCTCCAGCCCGCCTCAATCCTTCCTCCCCTCAGTTCTTCCCTTTAGTAACCACTGTTCCACATTCTTCCACATATGAGAGGGAACATGCAGTATGTGTCTTTGTGTGTCTGGATTATTTCATGTTGCATAATGTCCAAGTTCTATCCACATTTCATGCTTCGTAGTACACACACACACACACACACACACAGAGTCTTTACCCATCCATGCACTGAGGACAGCTAGGTTAATTCTCTATCTAGCTCTTGAATATGGTACTATAGGAATTTCACTGGTATACTGATCTCATTTTCCTTTCATTATATTCTATGCCAGATTGCCTCCTATTGTTATTATAATAAAGCACCATTACTAAAAGTGATTTGGGGAGGAAGAGTTTATTCGGCTTATGCTTCTGAGATCACAGTCCATGGGGAAGAGACTTCAGGGCAGGAACCTGGAGACAGGAACTGAAGCAGAAGGCGTGGAGGACGCTGCTTACTTCTCATGGCTTGCTCAGCCTGCCTTCTTATTCAGCTCAGGGCCACCTGCCCAGGAGTAACAGGGCCCACAGCGAGCCGTCCTCTGCACTGCAGTTATGCAGGAACATGCCCCCACAGATTTGGCTACGGTCAATCTGATGGAGGAAGTCCCTCGACTGAGGTCCTCACTTCCTAGATACATCTAAGTTTGTGTCAGGTTGACAAAAACTGACCAGTACACATGTGTGGAAGTGGGAGGCTGCATCATCTGGTAGTTTAATAGTCATTCATTCATGCGGGTTAATGAGATGCGAGAATGGGACAGCCGTGAGGTCAAGGGTCAGGGGTGAAAGGGAGACGGAGGGAAGGGAAGCCAACATTCAAGCTGCGCAGGCCAACATGGGCTGGGAGTGAAAGGTGGGAATGGGCATTAGTGACCAGTCTGGTCATTTAGAACAACCTGGGAAGGCGAGAGTAGATGTGCACGAGAGGGTCATTGTGAACATGAACGAAGCCACCTTAGCCAGTGACCCTTGAAGCTGCCCGGCTGGGAACAGGGCTCTTGGAGCGGGGCTGTTTGGCTATTACAACACCCACTCAGGAGCCACTTGTTTAGTGAGGATCAGGCCTCCTTCTCTCTGTCTCTCCACCCTAGGCTTACCGCAGAACCAAGAGCAGCCTTTCGGAGCTGCTCAATTACATCAGTTTGTGGCAGAAGAGATTCAAGGTCATCGGAGGCAAGTTTGGAACCAGCGTCCTGTCCTATTTCAGCTTCCTGCGGTGGCTTTTGAAGTTCAACATCTTCTCATTCGTCATGAACTTCAGCTTCATCATCATCCCACAGTTCACCGTGGGTGGGAGGAACACCCTCCAGTTCACCGGCTTGGAGTTTTTCACAGGCGCGGTACGTTCTCTGCTCTCTACTCAAGTTCACCACGATGGAAGGTCATGCCCCGGGCTTACTCCGACCTCTCATTCTGCCTGATGGGGAAATGGCTAGTTCTCCCTCAAGTGCTGAGTGCATGGTATTGTGGGCGAGCCAGTGAAACATCCAGAGGTCCAGAACCAGTGTTACATGTTGTTTCAGCCACCCCCCACTTCTCTGCACACTTAAACCATCTACGCATGAACCAGGCACTCCATTTTTATGAAATATGAGTGTTTCTTACAGGGTGACTATTGTATGTTTTCTTTCCCTTAGCATTCTGCAATGGACACATCGGGTTAGAAATCTGTTTGTTCTGTTTTCTTTATTTCTACAAATACAATCAATCCTTTTCTGAAAAATTCCTACTACTGAAGAAAATGAAGGAAAGTCCATTTTCCCTTTCTTCTTTTCTCTATTCTCCAAGCTGGGATGTATCCCTTAAAGCATTTTTATAATATTGTGTGTGTGTGTGTGTGTGTGTGTGTGTGTGTGTGTTTGTCTTTACATGTGTGTGGTACCTGCAGAGGCCAGACGAGAGCATCAGATCCCCTGGAGTTAGAGGTGGTTGTGAGCTTCCCAGTGTAGGTGCTAGGAACTAGACTAGGGTTCTCTGGGAAAGCAGCAAATGCTCTTAACTGATGAGCCGTCTCTTCATTCCTGGAAATGTATTCTTAATTTTGTTAGACATGTCAATGGTGATGTGATCATAGCAGTGGAGTCTTCATTTTCAGAGTTGCGTGTTGGATGATTTCAGAGTAACATGACCTGATGTCTGAAAATATTTGCCTTTGATTCTTTTTCAATCAGTGTCCATGAACACATACATACATATGTATATATACACATGCACACATACATACACACACATGCACACACTTATGCACACATATGCATACACAAAGATAACATGCACACACATACATGTATACATGAACACCCACATACACACATGTACACATATACAGACACACATATACATATACACATACACAGCACACAAATACATTTACACACACATATAAACACATACACATATACGTATACACATGTACATACACAGCACATGCATACACATGAATACACACATACACACACATATATAGACATACACATATAGATACAAGACACATACACATACATACAGACACAGACACAGATACATACAACAGATATACACATACACAGACACACGCGCACACGTGCAGTCCTAGTTCATAGAGATGCAGAGGCAGGTTCCTTGGGGTGTAGTTGTAGTCTTGCTCTATAGACTCTCAAGGGCAGACACTTCTTCAAGGCCAGCTCACAGGGTAGAGGTTAGATGCTTCTATAGGCAGCTGTGTTGATACACTCTGACTGATGCTAAGAAGAACAGGGGTTTGTAAAACTCCCCAAGATGCATGGTAAAGCAAAAAAAAAAAAAAAAGCAAACAAAAAACAAATGAAAAAACAACCACAATTTTTGTGTGTTTTATTTTTTATCATTCAGGGAAGCCAAAGCTCAGACTTTGCACATTCCAAGCAAGCACTGTGCAGACAAGCGACACAACCAGTCCTTCTCCTTTATTTTTTTTTATTTTTTTATGAAGTGATTTATTTTATTTTGTTATTAATTTTTTTATTATATATATATATTGGTTTTTGGAAACAGGGTTTTTCTGCATAGCCCTGGCTGTCCTGGAACTCACTCTGTAGACCAGGCTGGCCTCGAACTCAGAAATCCACCTGCCTCTGCCTCCCAGGGTGATATAAATTCTTTATTTACATTTCAAATGATTTCCCCTTCCCTGGCTTCCCACTCCCCGTAACCCTTCTTCCCTCCCCCTGTTCCCCCATCCACCCCTTCCCATTTCCCTGTCCTGGTATTCCCCTACACTGCTGCAGTGAGCCTTTCCAGAACCAGGATCCACTCCTTCCTTCTTCTTGGACATCATTTGATATGTGGATTGTGTCTTGGGTATTCCAAGTTTCTAGGCTAATATCCACTTATCAGTGAGTGCCACTATGTTCATAGCAGCCCTATTTATAACAGCCAGAAGCTGGAAAGAACCCAGATGTCCCTCAGCAGAGGAATGGATACAAAAAAAAAAAAAAATGTGGTATATATACCCAATGGAGTACTATTCAGCCATTAGAAACAATGAATCCTCCTTTATTTTTAACGAGTCATTCCCCTGTGTTTACGCTTCTTTATTTACCTAGTATCTATCATTTACCTACTTTTAATCAATTGCTGGGTTGATGCTTATGCGGAAAGAGAAAATAGTCTACAAAGATACATCGATTTCCCCTCATAACAAAAAGTGGCGCCAGCTAATATGCAGGCCCTGATAATGTCGTGCCCTTGGAATTGTCTGGCCACTTCCTTGTGTTTGCTCTGTCAGGCCAGCACACTGAGTAGGTGGCAGAGGTTGAGGATGTCTGACCACCTGGCTTTCAGGATGCTTGGCTTGATCCCCAAGTTCAGGTGCTCACAGTGGGGTTCCTCAACTGCAAAACTGGTTTGAACTTCTCTTCAACTCAAGGAGCTCAGTTTTAGAACATCTAGGTCTCTTTCCTAAGAAATCATAACCAACCTTTCGGTCCCAAGCTTCTATACCTTTTGATTCATTCAGCCATGGGTACAAAATATGTTTTTTAAATTTGTGTCTAGGACTGGGGCAGGGGACTGACTTAGTGGGTACAAACCCTTGCTGTACAAACATGAGGATCTGAGTTAGGATCTCCCACACCCACATACAAAGCCAGTTCATGGCTGTGCACACCTGTAATATGAGCACTGGTGGGCAGAGGCAGGAGGGTTATTGGACATCCAGCATAGCCTTCTAAGTAGCAAGCGCCAGGTTCAGTGGAAGTCCCCGGCTTAAGGGAATAAGGTGGAGAGTCATAGGGCAGGACACTTGTTTCTCCTCTGGTCAGCAGCACACTCATGCACTTACACCACGCACACACACACACACACACACACACAGCACACACACAGCACACACACACACAGAGCACACACAGGCATGTGTGCATGCACACATTCACAAACAATACATTTTAAGAATCATGTCTATAAGCATGTAAGCAGTCTTGGTCTTCATCATTATTCCCTAATTGCACACTGTAACACCTAGGCACAGAACATTCACGTTGTATTAGGTGTGTCATCTCAAGATGATTTAGAACCTGGGAGGGTGGGCACAGGTCCTGTGTGGACACTAGGCCACTGCATGCAAGGGACTTGAACATCTGCAGTTGGTGGATTCTTCAGCAGCCCCGGCGCTGATCTCCTTGGATACCAAGAAGTGACCATGAGCGTGTGAATAACTGCAGACAGAGACCTGCAGAACAGTCATCCGCCTTTCTCAAGCAAGTCGCTTAACTTGGCTCTCTTCACTATTCCCGTCAGGGCTATTTTAGGGACACGGTGATGTACTATGGGTTCTACACCAACTCTACGATCCGACATAGGACGGGAGGAGCATCCTACAACATGCAGCTGGCCTACATCTTCACAATCGGAGCCTGCCTGGTCATCTGCTTCTTCAGTCTACTCTTCAGGTAGAGATGCTGATCTGATCCTAAAGCTTATTTTACTTGCGTGGATGCACATGTGTGCATTTGTATATGCACATGTGTATACATCAGTGGAGGTCAGAAGATTTGTCCACATTTGAGGACAGAAGACAACTTCGGGTGTCTTCTGTCCCCTCAAGTACTCTCTATCTTTCTACCTTATTTATTTGTTTGTTTCGTATTTAATAGGGTCTCTCTTGGGCTTGGAACCTGCCATGGAGGCTTATCTGGCTGTCTCTGGAGCTCCAGGGAGCCATATGTCCTTGCTTCCCCAGTGCTGGAATTACAAGTGTCCACCTTCATATGCAGATTACTTTTTACATGGGTTCTGGGAATTGAATGCATTCGTGTTCTTGGGTGACAAATACTTTACCAACCAAGCTGTCTCCCCGGCCCCTAAGATTCATCTTAGATTTAGGCAAACCCCGAGAAACTCCAGCAGTAATCCAAGAGACTGGGCGTAGTGGTGCACAGCTGTCATCCTAACACTTGAGATGGTGAGGAAGGAGCATTTTGAGTTCAGGGGCAGCCTGGGATATGTAGTGAGACCTTGTCTCTAAATGAAAGCTAGCCCAGAGCACAGCTTCTGTGCAATGGTGATCTCCTACTGCTCTCTGTGCACTCCTTGTCTTACAGTGCAGAATATGAGAGGGATGGGAGAAGATGCTTGTGTGCCTTTAAAAAAATTAAGTGATCTAATCTAAAAACAGATGAGGTAGCCGAGCGATTGCACATACTAGACAAGGCGGAGGGATGGTCGGCAGAGAGGAGGCCCAGATGGGAAGTGAGCTCAGGGGTGTGTCAGCCTCTGTGTTCACTTGCAGAGGACCCTGGCATGGATGATTAAGGCAACAGAAAGCTGTCTTCTCACAGGTTTGGAAGCCGGTAGTTCTAGATGAAAGCGTTAGCAAAGTTGGTTTCTCCCGAGGCAGCCTCTCTTTGACTTATCAAAGGCCATCACTGTAGCTTGGATCTAGGATGTGAGAGGTACAGTCTAATGGGGGATCTTCAAGTCATTGAGGGCCTGCCCGCAGAGGGAATTGTGGGGTTCTGACCCCTTCTGCTCTCAATTTTCCTCTTCCTGGCTATGAGCTGAGCAGATTTTTTCAGGGCTTTCCTGACTGTCATTATGCGTCATTTATGGGTCTAGAGCAGCAAGGGCAACTAGACTTCCACAGAAGCCTCTAAATCTGAACCAAGCAAACCTTCTCTCTGTGTAAGCTGATTTCCTTAGGTATATGTGTTGTAGTGATGGAAAGGAAACCTTCTTTCTGTGTAAGCTGATTTTCTTAGGTATATGTGTTGTAGTGATGGAAAGGAAACCTTCTGTGTAAGCTGATTGTCTTAGGTATATGTGTTATAGTGGCGGAAAGCTAACTAGGGCAGCCACCTTCCTCTATTTTCACCTTGACCTTCACTGTATCTGTCTGGTTCTAAATATCCTTCTCCTTTCCACCTGCTTTCTTCCTCCTATCTCTTCTCTCCCTTCTTCTCCTCTTCCTCTTCCTTCTCCTCTTCCTCTTCCTCCTCTCCTTCCTCCTTCTCTCATTTTATTTTGCAGTTCTGGAGAGGAGTTGCATCCCAGCCCTAAGTTCTTCTAATAAGAATGGCAACGTCTTTGATTATTAGAACCCACCCTGAAGTCTTCATTTTACTTTAATTATCTTGTTCTCAAAGGCCTCGTCTCCAAATGCAGTCATATATTAATGTCCCAGGGCTTACAGCTTCAACATCTGAATTTGGGGGATTCATAATTCAGCTCATGTAACCTCCCTGACAGCATCATTGTTCAAAGAAAACAATGGGACTTCATTGAAACTTATCAAACTAGGACACATTCTTTCAGCTGTCACCCCATGCAATGCATCATGGGAGTGCAGTATTGGTTTCACTTCACATTGCCAATGTGCCCAGCTGTATGCCAATGGACTTCTAGTTTGAGATACTCCATACACAACAGAGGCTAATGAATGCCTCCTGACATGGTTCCTGTGGTTTTCTGACTGATGTCACCCCAGGTTTCCTGTTTCCTGACTCCTAGAACCCATGGGTATGTTATTTTGAATGGTGTATTCATCTCCATCACTGACAAAACTGTTGCCATATACAGCTCAAGGCTTCCTGTCCATGGTCGCTTGGATCCATAGTTCCTGGGCCAAGGTGAGGCAGAATGGTGGGTAGAGATGCAAGCTGCTTACCTCCCCGTAGCCAGGGAGCAGAGAGAGCTGCACACTGTAGAGAGGGAGCAGAGAGAGCTGCACACTGTAGAGAGAGAACAGAGAGAGCTGCACACTGTAGAGAGAGAGCAGAGAGAGCTGCACACTGTAGAGAGAGAGCAGAGAGAGCTGCACACTGTAGAGAGGGAGCAGAGAGAGCTGCACACTGTAGAGAGGGAGCAGAGAGAGCTGCACACTGTAGAGAGGGAGCAGAGAGAGCTGCACACTGTAGAGAGAGAGCAGAGAGAGCTGCACACTGTAGAGAGGGAGCAGAGAGAGCTGCACACTGTAGAGAGGGAGCAGAGGGAGCTGCACACTGTAGAGAGGGAGCAGAGAGCTGCACACTGTAGAGAGAGAGAGCAGAGAGAGCTGCACACTGTAGAGAGGGAACAGAGAGAGCTGCACACTGTAGAGAGAGAGAGCAGAGAGAGCTGCATACTATAGAGAGGGAGCAGAGAGAGCTGCACACTGTAGAGAGGGAGCAGAGAGAGCTGCACACTGTAGAGAGGGAGCAGAGAGAGCTGCACACTGTAGAGAGAGAGCAGAGAGAGCTGCACACTGTAGAGAGAGAGAGCAGAGAGAGCTGCACACTGTAGAGAGAGAGAGCAGAGAGAGCTGCACACTGTAGAGAGGGAGCAGAGAGAGCTGCACACTGTAGAGAGGGAGCAGAGAGAGCTGCACACTGTAGAGAGAGAGCAGAGAGAGCTGCACACTGTAGAGAGGGAGCAGAGAGAGCTGCACACTGTAGAGAGGGAGCAGAGAGAGCTGCACACTGTAGAGAGGGAGCAGAGAGAGCTGCACACTGTAGAGAGGGAGCAGAGAGCTGCACACTGTAGAGAGGGAGCAGAGAGAGCTGCACACTGTAGAGAGGGAGCAGAGAGAGCTGCACACTGTAGAGAGGGAGCAGAGAGAGCTGCACACTGTAGAGAGGGAGCAGAGAGAGCTGCACACTGTAGAGAGGGAGCAGAGAGAGCTGCACACTGTAGAGAGGGAGCAGAGAGAGCTGCACACTGTAGAGAGGGAGCAGAGAGAGCTGCACACTGTAGAGAGGGAGCAGAGAGAGCTGCACACTGTAGAGAGGGAGCAGAGAGAGCTGCACACTGTAGAGAGGGAGCAGAGAGAGCTGCACACTGTAGAGAGAGAGAGCAGAGAGAGCTGCACACTGTAGAGAGGGAGCAGAGAGCTGCACACTGTAGAGAGGGAGCAGAGAGAGCTGCACACTGTAGAGAGGGAGCAGAGAGAGCTGCACACTGTAGAGAGAGAGCAGAGAGAGCTGCACACTGTAGAGAGAGAGAGCAGAGAGAGCTGCACACTGTAGAGAGGGAGCAGAGAGAGCTGCACACTGTAGAGAGGGAGCAGAGAGAGCTGCACACTGTAGAGAGAGAGCAGAGAGAGCTGCACACTGTAGAGAGGGAGCAGAGAGAGCTGCACACTGTAGAGAGGGAGCAGAGAGAGCTGCACACTGTAGAGAGGGAGCAGAGAGAGCTGCACACTGTAGAGAGGGAGCAGAGAGAGCTGCACACTGTAGAGAGGGAGCAGAGAGAGCTGCACACTGTAGAGAGAGAGAGCAGAGAGAGCTGCACACTGTAGAGAGAGAGAGCAGAGAGAGCTGCACACTGTAGAGAGAGAGAGCAGAGAGAGCTGCACACTGTAGAGAGGGAGCAGAGAGAGCTGCACACTGTAGAGAGGGAGCAGAGAGAGCTGCACACTGTAGAGAGGGAGCAGAGAGAGCTGCACACTGTAGAGAGGGAGCAGAGAGAGCTGCATACTATAGAGAGGGAGCAGAGAGAGCTGCACACTGTAGAGAGGGAGCAGAGAGAGCTGCACACTGTAGAGAGGGAGCAGAGAGCTCTGTGCTGTTAGCTTCCTCCCCCACATCTTTCTCTCATCTAGGTTCCTACTAAGTTCCCACCTTCACGGCGGCCCTTTCCCCTTTAGTTAGTCATCTCTGGACTCATCCTCATAGATACCAACGAGTGATTTAGTAATAGAGGCATCTCTTAGTCTAATCAAGTTGACAAAGATTAACTATCACACAACACAAATGGGTTCTGGCCAAGGTGGTGGACATCTGCGATTCTGCAAGAAAACCTTTACAAGTTTGTCTTAGTCAGGGTTTCTATTCCTGCACAAACATCATGACCAAGAAGCAAGTTGGGGAGGAAAGGGTTTATTGAGCTTACACTTCCACACAGCTGTTCATTACCAAAGGAAGTCAGGACTGGAACTCAAGCAGGTCAGGAAGCAGGAGCTGATGCAGAGGCCATGGAGGGATGTTACTTACTGGCTTGCTTCCCCTGGCTTGCTCAGCCTGCTCTCTTATAGAACCCAAGAATACCAGCCCAGAGATGGCACCGCCCACAAGGGGCCCTCCTTCACTTGATCACTAATTGAGAAAATGCCCCACAGCTGGATCTCATAGAGGCACTTCCCCAAGTGAAGCTCCTTTTCCTATGATAACTCCAGCCTGTGTCAAGTTGACACACCAAACTAGCCAGTACAATTGACCCCTTGTCAACTTGACACACCAACATATCACTATTAAGCCTCAACCCTTACTTTCTTATTCATCCCCAAGATCTCAATAATGTAAAAGGTCCCACAGTCTTTACATATTAAAAATTCAATCCCTTTAAAATGTCCAATATCTTAAAATTAAAAATTCAAGTCTCTGAACTGTGGGCTCCACTAAAATACCTTCTTTCAAGAGGGAAAAATATCAGGGCACAGTCACAATCAAAGGCAAAACTCAAACTCCAAAGTCTGGGATCCAACTCACGATCTTCTGGGCTCCTCCAAGGGCTTGGGTCACTTCTCCAGCTCTTCCCGTTGTAGCACACACCTTATCTTCTAGGCTCCAGCTGCTTGTACTCCACTACTGCTGCTGTCCTTGGTGGTCATCACATAGTACTGGCATCTCCAAGCCTCAACTCTTTTGCATGACCCCTTCAGTCCTGGGCCATCAATTACAACTGAGGGTACACTTTCACCAATGGCCTTCCATGGCTTCTCACTGTACCAAGCCTCAGCTGTTCTTCATGATGCCTTCATGCCTTCAAAAGCAGTACCACCTGGGTGACTCTTACACAGTACCAAGTCCTGCTACAGCATGAGGCACAACCTTGGCTATCTGGAACACATCCTCTGTGCTCTCAGAAAACACTTCCCAGAAGATTTCACCTCAGTGATGCTGGTTTCTTCTTAATCACCGCTAATTTCTTAGCTCCAGCTAACCAGCATCAATAGTCCCAGTAACACAAAGGCTGACTTTAATGGTTTTGGTATCTTGTTACTCACAGCTGATTCTTCAGCCCCAGCTAACCAAAACCACAGAATCTTCATGGCCCTGATAAGAGTCTTTAATTTTCCCTCTGAAACTTCACAAGCCAGGCCTCCATCTTCTGCACTGTTCTCAACATAATCTTCCAAGCTCCTACACATCTCATAAAGGTCTCAACAGTGAATGGACCATCTAATCCAAAGTTCCAAAGTCCTTCCACAGTCCTCCCCAAAACATGGTCAGGTTGTCACAGGAATACCCCACTCCGCTGGTACCAATTTGTCTTAGTCAGGGTTTCTATTCCTGCACAAACATCATGACCAAGAAGCAAGTTGGGGAGGAAAGGGTTTATTGAGCTTACACTTCCACACAGCTGTTCATTACCAAAGGAAGTCAGGACTGGAACTCAAGCAGGTCAGGAAGCAGGAGCTGATGCAGAGGCCATGGAGGGATGTTACTTACTGGCTTGCTTCCCCTGGCTTGCTCAGCCTGCTCTCTTATAGAACCCAAGAATACCAGCCCAGAGATGGCACCGCCCACAAGGGGCCCTCCTTCACTTGATCACTAATTGAGAAAATGCCCCACAGCTGGATCTCATAGAGGCACTTCCCCAAGTGAAGCTCCTTTTCCTATGATAACTCCAGCCTGTGTCAAGTTGACACACCAAACTAGCCAGTACAAAGTTTAAGGCTAGCCTGATCTACATAGTGAGTTCCAAGCTAGCTTGGGCTACATAGGGATGCCTTGTTTCAAAAACAAATCAACACATGAACTCTACAAATGTTGACTAAGGATCTTAAACATGGGAGGGGTGTCTTGGATTATCCAAGTGAGTCCAATAGAAATACAGGGACCCTGAAGAAGGAGATGAAAAGTCAGAGAGAAGGGAGAGGCCAGAGGGAGGGAAGGAATATGTTATCTGTTGGCCTTGAAAAGTGGAGGAGGGGCTGCAAGCAAAAGATGGAGGGAAGCTCCTCGAAGCTGAAGGAGAGAGAATGGGCTCAGTGCTAGATCCCTCAGAAAGCCAACCTGTGACATCTTGACATCATCCCTACAATACTCATATCCTGAGTGTGTGTGGGGGGGCACACACACAAGCATGTAGAAACAAGAGTACTACCCTGGGTCTCTTCTTGGATGTTGTCCATCTCCTTTGAGACAGGATTTCCCACTAGCCTGTAGGTAGACTGGCTGGCTGGTGGGGTTCAGGGATAGACCTGTTTCTGTCCTCAGATCTGGGATTATGAGCACATGCTTCCACACTCTGCATTTTTACTTTGGCTCTAGGGATCCAAACTCAGGTCCTCGGGACCCAGAAATGTGAGATTATGCCCCTATGGTGTATTAAGCAATAGCTTGATGATCTTTTGTTGTGGCAACATGGATGGTACTCTCATAATCTCTCTGTGAGGTTATGTTGTTGTTATCCCCACCATACAGGTGAGTAAACTGAGGTTCAGAACACTTAATGGGGCAAAGAGCCCTCTATTGGCAGACTTCAGGCTTTCAGACCATGCCTGTCTGATCCTGTCACCTGTATAAGCACTGCGCTGGTGATTTCCCCTTTCTTTGGAAGAAGAGTTTAGACTGCCCCTGTTGCCTTTCATTATCAGTGAGTGACCTGTCTCATGCCTGCATGGCTCAACACCTTCATAATAATGTTTGGACGTTTTGGTTTCTGCCTCCCCCAGCATGGCCAAGTACTTCCGGAACAACTTCATCAACCCCCACATATACTCCCGAGGGATTGCTAAGCTCATCTTTTGCTGGGACTTCACTGTCACCCACGAAAAGGCTGTAAAGTTAAAGCAGAAGAATCTGAGCACGGAGATCAGAGTAAGTCCCAGACTCCAGAGTCTCCCCCACAAAGTCCTCCTCCACCAGACTTCCTCACCATTGTGTGTCTGTAGCTGTTTTCCTCTTCCCCTCCCTCTCCCTGCTTTTCCTTCTCTTTCTCTTTTCCTTTTGAGATAGGGTTTCAACTAGGCTGAGGTGTGTACACCTTTAATCCCAATATCTCAGGAGGTGGGGGCAGGTGGTTCTCTGTGAGTTCCAGGCAGGTGTGGGGTGTGGGGTGTGGGGGATGGGGAAGTGTTTGTGTGTATCACAAGCTGACCTGGAATTTAAGATCTCCTTCCTCAGACTCCCTGATCCTTAGACCTTTGCCTCCACTCGAGATCGTCTATAAAGTTTAATTATGGGTGTCTTAGTCAGGGTTTCTATTCCTGCACAAACATCATGACCAAGAAGCAAGTTGGGGAGGAAAGGGTTTATTGAGCTTACACTTCCTCACAGCTGTTCATCACCAAAGGAAGTCAGGACTGGAACTCAAGCAGGTCAGGAAGAAGGAGCTGATGCAGAGGCCATGGAGGGATGTTACTTACTGGCTTGCTTCCCCTGGCTTGCTCAGCCTGCTCTCTTATAGAACCCAAGAATACCAGCCCAGAGATGGCACCACCCACAAGGGGCCCTCCTTCACTTGATCACTAATTGAGAAAATGCCCCACAGCTGGATCTCATAGAGGCACTTCCCCAAGTGAAGCTCCTTTTCCTATGATAACTCCAGCCTGTGTCAAGTTGACACACCAAACTAGCCAGTACAATTGACCCCTTGTCAACTTGACACACCAACATATCACTATTAAGCCTCAACCCTTACTTTCTTATTCATCCCCAAGATCTCAATAATGTAAAAAGTCCCACAGTCTTTACATATTAAAAGTTCAATCCCTTTAAAATGTCCAATATCTTAAAATTCAAAGTCTTTTAAAAATTCAAGTCTCTGAACTGTGGGCTCCACTAAAATACCTTCTTTCAAGAGGGAAAAAATATCAGGGCACAGTCACAATCAAAGGCAAAACTCAAACTCCAAAGTCTGGGATCCAACTCACGATCTTCTGGGCTCCTCCAAGGGCTTGGGTCACTTCTCCAGCTCTTCCCGTTGTAGCACACACCTTGTCTTCTAGGCTCCAGCTGCTTGTACTCCACTGCTGCTGCTGTCCTTGGTGGTCATCACATAGTACTGGCATCTCCAAGCCTCAACTCTTTTGCATGACCCCTTCAGTCCTGGGCCATCAATTACAACTGAGGGTACACTTTCACCAATGGCCTTCCATGGCCTCTCACTGTACCAAGCCTCAGCTGTTCTTCATGATGCCTTCATGCCTTCAAAAGCAGTACCACCTGGGTGACTCTTACACAGTACCAAGTCCTGCTACAGCACGAGGCACAACCTTGGCTATCTGGAACACATCCTCTGTGCTCTCAGAAAACACCTCCCAGAAGATTTCACCTCAGTGATGCTGGTTTCTTCTTAATCACCGCTAATTTCTTAGCTCCAGCTAACCAGCATCAATAGTCCCAGTAACACAAAGGCTGACTTTAATGGTTTTGGTATCTTGTTACTCACAGCTGATTCTTCAGCTCCAGCTAACCAAAACCACAGAATCTTCATGGCCCTGATAAGAGTCTTTAATTTTCCCTCTGAAACTTCACAAGCCAGGCCTCCATCTTCTGCACTGTTCTCAACATAATCTTCCAAGCTCCTACACATCTCACAGAGGTCTCAACAGTGAATGGACCATCTAATCCAAAGTTCCAAAGTCCTTCCACAGTCCTCTCCAAAACATGGTCAGGTTGTCACAGGAATACCCCACTCCTGGTACCAATTTGTCTTAGTCAGGGTTTCTATTCCTGCACAAACATCATGACCAAGAAGCAAGTTGGGGAGGAAAGGGTTTATTGAGCTTACACTTCCTCACAGCTGTTCATCACCAAAGGAAGTCAGGACTGGAACTCAAGCAGGTCAGGAAGAAGGAGCTGATGCAGAGGCCATGGAGGGATGTTACTTACTGGCTTGCTTCCCCTGGCTTGCTCAGCCTGCTCTCTTATAGAACCCAAGAATACCAGCCCAGAGATGGCACCGCCCACAAGGGGCCCTCCTTCACTTGATCACTAATTGAGAAAATGCCCCACAGCTGGATCTCATAGAGACACTTCCCCAAGTGAAGCTCCTTTTCCTATGATAACTCCAGCCTGTGTCAAGTTGACACACAAAACTAGCCAGTACAATGGGTAACACCTAGTGCTAGCCAGTGCGTGGGGCCATCGTGCCAGGCTTTGTGATTGTCTCAGCCTTCACTGAGGCCTGAGGCCATTTAGCCATTCCCCTGAAAACACATCCACTTCTTGAGCTTCCACATTAAAAGTTCTACCCTAGAGTGGTGATTTTCCAACTGGAGCAGTCCCTCAGGGGGAGGTTGGGCTATCTCTGAAGACCTTTTCCAGTTGCTACAATTAGGGTAAAGGTACAGTGTTGGAATCCGAGGCCAGCCTGATCTACAAAATAGTGAATTCCAGGTCAACCAGGGCAACAGAGAGAAACCCTGTTTCAAAATACAAATCAAAACAACAATAAACCCACCAAAATAAAATAAAATAGAGCAGTAATTATAAATGATCAAGAAATGAGCTTTGGCGGCAGCCTTAACTTCTTCCCCCATGTGGTTCTCAGAACTGTTCATTAAGAGAAGGCGTCTGCGGAGGGTTTTGCTATGAGGGACACCTGCCATCCTGGGGAGGCAGAGGCTGGGGGATTGTGTGTTTAAGGGCAGGCTAGGCTACACAGTAAGACCTTGTTTCCCCCAAAAAACAAAGGTAAAATAGAAGGAAGGCAGGAAGAGAGCGGCTGGAGGAGGAATGGAGGGAGGGAGAGAGGGAGGAGGGGAGGGGAGGGGAAGGATGAAGAGAGACATCAGGAGGGAAGGAGAGGAGGAAAGCGGAAGTCAGGGCAGAGGGAGGCAGCATAGACGAACACACAGTGGCCGAGGGCCTCTTCTGTCTCTCTGTCTGTCCAAGATGGAAATGGAGTTTGAAGCCCTTGTGCCCCTCTGCCCTCCTGAGGGTCTCCTGCCTTGCAGACTTGCCCGCAGCCCCTGTGGTCTGGGCTGGTCCTGTATTCCTGAGGATCTCTGCTGAGAAGCAGGGAAGGGCCAGAGGGTCCCACTGACTGTTCGCCTGGCCCTTGCAGGAGAACCTGTCTGAGATCCGCCAGGAGAATGACAGGCTCACGCTCAACCAGCAGCTGACCCGATTTTCTGTTCACGTAGCCGCTTGGATCGTCTCCACCGGAGTGACCGCAGCCTGCTGTGTCGCTGTATACTACTTGGCTGAGTATAACTCTGAGGTAACCCTAAGGCCCGGCGCAGAGGGAGCTGGGGAGGACCGGGAGGTGCTGGGCAGATGCAGAGCAGAGGCTGCCAGCTGGGCCCTGTCGCCAGCAGCGACACCCAGAGAGCCTTGCTTCAAACTGGGGGTCCATTCCTCGTCTCATGGCCAGATGGGCACTTAGGAGTCCCCATGGTGTAATGGACATCACAGGGCAAAGCACACGAGGCTCCTGTGGAGGTGGAACTTCGGCTGAGAGCTGGGATCAAGTTCTCAGTTCTGTTTTGTTTTGTTTTGTTTTGTTTTGTTTTGTTTTGTTTTGTTTTCCTTCTGCTTTTTTTGAGACAAAGTCTTGTTATACGACAAAGGCTAGCCTTAAATTCCTTATCCTCCTGCCTCAGCCTCCCAGGCTCTAAGACTATAGATGCTCAGCATTCTTTATGATTCTGTCTCCATGCCCCCGTGACTCCCGACAAAGTAGACACTCTAACACATGGGTGAACTCTCTGAGTGGCTTAATCTTCCTTGGCCACAGGGTTTCTCCCCTGGTTTAAAAAATAATGAGTATGGAATTATGCAAACCCGAAGGGTCGACATTGACCATATTAAAGTCTGAATAGAAAAAAGGGGAAACTGAGTCACGGTCCTTAGAGGGCCGCCTTTGGCCACCCCAGGGTGGAAGCTATGGCTGAGCAGCTACAAGTGGAAAAAAAAGCTTTGCCCCCCATATCTGCCCTGAAGTGCGGGGCTGCTACTGAGAGACTCACAAGTCCTGGGCCCAGGCACCTGCTCGTGCTGGGTAGGATCAACTGCTGGCATAACCCCAGTGGCTGTCAGTCCAGGTGACCACAGCTTCCGTGGCCGAGCTTGGCTTTATTTCATCTCCCTGAATTCTAGCGAGTCTCTGTGGCTTGAGGGATGCTCCCGTGGCTCCGAGATGCCAAGTACCCAGGTTTCCCCTCAGCTCATCAGTGTGGGATAGAGAGGCAGCATTTGGACCCAGGCATGCCAGCTAATTTCCTCAAGGATCTCAACGGAAGCAGTACCGGGAAGGAAGGATGTAACTTGGCTCACGGTTTTAGGAAGTGCAGGACCATCTTGAAGGGAAGACATTATGTCTGGGTGTGGTTAGCCTAGGTGGGAGTAGGTGGGTCCTCTTGATGGGTCAGGAAGCAGAGAATGTGGGAGGCACCAGAGACTGGCTTTTGACCTTCAAAGGCTGGCCCCCTGTAATGCGCACTTTCTCCAACCATGCTTCCTGCCCAAGGACCCACAGCTTTCCACATCAGTGTTACTAGCTGAGGCCCAAGTACTTACACACACACACACACACACACACACACACACACACACACACGCGCGCCTCTAATTTCACATCTTACCAATGATATGAGAGTTTCAAAGAATTGCTAAGAGGTGAGAGGTACTTTCAATGCCTCTATAAGTGGATACAAGTTGGGTCAGGCCTCAGGAGAAAAAGAATGAAAACTGGGACACCAAACACTCAGAGGAATCACTCCAAGAAAGATGCCTGGCAGAGAGTCTATCTATATATGTGCCAGCCTCCAGGGGACAACATCCTCATATAAAGACACTGCATGGGCAAGCCTCCTTCCCAGTTCAGTTCTTAGCACAAAGGAAGTCTGGTGAACCTGCCTCAGGCTGTACAAGAGTAGCAGGGACAGTCAGCCCTGGAGTCATATACATACAAGTAATATTATATGGCCCGAGCAGGTTGAATCTATATATTTGTGAACATATCTGCATATGATATATGTGTAACTACAATTTTTTTAAAAAAACATAAATTTGAAATAGAGAAGAATGAGGCCTACATGGGAGAACACTGAGGAGGAGGAAAGAGAAGGGAGAAAATAATGTAGTTATATTTTAATTTAAAAAATAAAATCAGGTAGCCGGGCGTGGTGGCGCACGCCTGTAATCCCAGCACTTGGGAGGCAGAGACAGGTGGATTTCTGAGTTCGAGGCCAGCCTGGTCTACAGAGTGAGTTCCAGGACAGCCAGGGCTACACAGAGAAACCCTGTCTCGAAAAAATAAATAAATAAATAAATAAATAAATAAATAAATAAAGTAAAAAAATAAAATCAGGGCTGGAGGGTGGCTCAACAGTTAAGAACACTAACTGCTCTTCTAGAGGTTGTGAGTTCAATTCCCAGCAACCACACGGTAGGTTACAACTATCCTACAGTGGGATCTGATGCCCTCTTCTGGTGTGTCTGAAGATAGCTATAGTGTACTCATATATAAAATAAATAAATAAATATTTTTTAATGTAAAATAAGGGGCCAGACATGGTGGCACATGCCTTTAATCCCAGCACTTGGGAGGCAGAAGCAAGCAGATCTCTGTGAATTCGGGGTCAGCCTAATCTGCATGGTGAATTCCAAGGATGGCCAAGCCTACATCGTGAGATCCTGTCTCAACTACCCCCCAACACACAAATAATAATAATGATGATAATATAGCAGCAATAATAAAAGAGTATCAGGAGAAATCCCACAGTGTTGAATTTCCTTGCCTCAAGGCTAAAATAGATTCTGTTTCCATAGCAAGAGAACTCAAGTTCATAGCTCAAGGTGTCCTGGTAAGGAGAGCCGAGTTCCAACAGAGCCTGTTTGAGTTTAGGTCACTGTTCTAGTGCTGTTCTCATGTCATGAAATGCTCTAAATAAAACCAACTTGGAGAGGAAAGGACTTACTTGGCTTACACTTCAGGTCACAATCCAACTCTGAGGGTGGAGGCAGGAACCATGGGTAAGCAGTTGTGGCTCCCTCTCAGGCTCCTGCTTAGCTAGCTTTCTTACACAGCCCAGGAGCGCCTGTCTAAGGATGGGGCTGCCTACACTGAGCTTGGCCCTCCTGCCTCAATTAGCAGTCAGGACAATGTCCCACACGCATGCCCATAGGCCAATCTGATCTAGGCGATTCCCCATTTGAGGTCCCCCCCCTTGGCACTTGACCCTAAGTTGTAGGGGGTAGACAAGAAAAACTAACCAGCACACTGCTCCGATCTTGTGCTTCCTGTCTGGGTGACCCTGGTAAAACATATTTACCTCTCTGAGACTGAGTATGCCTCCGAGGAAGTGTGTGGGCTTCTCTACTTCAGCAGCGCTCTGAGTGTGTGGTGAGGGTGGGCCTCTCAGGCTTATCCTCCAACCCTGCAGTTTCTGAAGACGCACAGGAACCCGGGGGCGGTGCTGTTACTGCCCTTCGTTGTGTCCTGCATCAACCTGGCTGTGCCTCGATTCTACTCCATGTTCCGCCTGGTGGAGAGGTATGAGATGCCGAGGCAGGAAGTCTACGTCCTCTTGATCCGGTAGGTACGCTAAGCCTGGTTTTAGCTCATTTCCTGGAGCTTGAAGGAGTTCCATTCAAATGTCAAAGTTCTCTTCCTGAAGGAAGGAATTCCAGGAATGGTGTGTCACGTGCTGGGTTAACAGCTGCCTTCCTTGGGTTTTTATTGCTTCCATGAAACATCATAGCCAAGAGCAGGTTGGAGGAAAGGGTTTATTGGGCTTTCACTTCCGCATTGCTGTTCACCACTAAAGGATGTCAGGACAGGAATTCACACAGGCCTGGCCCAGGGGTTAACCTACCCCTCAAGTGTAGCCACTGTATAGGGGTCCTGCCTAAGAAGCCCTGGTACCCACTGCTTCATGCAGGAGAAGGCATATTTTTGTAATCCATCCATCAAAACAGAAGGAAGGATGTTCTTGGTGACTCACTGGCTCAAAGCCAGCACTCCTTGGTGATGTCCATTCATATGTAAAGAGCTGTGTTTGATGAACAAAAAACAAAGCTACCCAGTTTCTTTCTGTCCTTACTGATCACCTCCATAGTCCTTCCCCTCTGTGGCCTCTGGCCTGAGGGAGGCCCTGTGCCAGCCTCCTTTCTGTCTGACCCCCCCCCCATCAAGTCTTGCACTGGCCTCCCAAGTGTTCTCAGATGGGTCTAGCGCCATTACTACCTCTGCTCCGGCTGTTCTCTCTGCCTGAAAGTCTCCTCCCACATACAGCCCTGGGGTTCACTTCCTGACTTCATTTTTACTTCTACTCAAGTGTTGTTCCTTCATGGAGTTCTTTCCTATCATCCTCATTCCTTACATTATCATTTCTTTCACTTCATATATCTATTATCTTTTCCAGCAGTGTGCACATGTGTGTGCCTCTCTATCTGTCCATCTGTTCCTGTCTCTGTCTCTGACTCTGACTCTGTTTATCTCTTTCTGTCTCTCTCTCCTACACATACACACACACACACACACACACACACACACACACAGTGTATAAGGAAATTGTTTTATTCTTTACAGTATCTGGGGCATACCAGATGCTCAAGAGTAATTAGCAAATGACTGACTCAATAAATCAGTGAGTCAATCATTTTCGATTTATATTATGAAAATTCTAACCATAAATGATTTCTGTACCTCCATTATTCCTCCCAATCCAGCCACAGGGCAGGGGTCTGCTTTCTTAGGTGTGGTGGCTAATATTATCAACTGGACAGGGTCTATAGCCATTTAGCAGACAGATCTTTCTTTGGGCATGTCTGTGAGGGAATTTCTAGGTTGGGTTATTGGAAGTGGGAAGACCCACCCTAACTGTTGACACCCCCGGTCCTGAGGGCTAGGATCCCAGACTGAATGAAAGGCAAAGAATAATCTACGTGCAGGGTCCTTCTGTCTTCGCTTCCTGGCTGTGTGCGCAGTGTGATCAGCTGCCCATGTCCCTGCTGCCATGTCTTCCCTTCACCCTCAAACCGTGAGACAAACAAAACAAAGCCCCCTTTAACTCGCTTCTCACCAGGCGTTTGGTCACACCAATGAGAAAAGTACTTAATACATTAGGAATGCAGTAAATAGGTCGCTATCACACTTGAAGTTTGGGTAAGACAAGAACTTGTGGTAGAGCTATAAAGTTTGAGATGATTCATTAAGGGCCTCAGTAGTGCACCTTGGGTAAGTGCTCTATAAGTAAATATTAAGCACATTTATTATTACCGTAATGGGCTGTAATGGAAGAGAAACTGGCTCATTTCCAGGGTCAACAGAAGAGTGTATTAGTCAGAACAGACTAAGTTTTGGTTTTAAGACTAAGTTTTAATCCTCCCCAAAGGTTCACCTCTTGCCAGTGTTGCATGTATATTGTAGACTAGCAAGAGGGTTGTGTGCATATTAATCACCAAGGGAATAGGTTGAGGCATCAGTGCACATCTAAGATAGCGCCAGCTGCCCTGGCAAAGAAGGACAGTATGTTCTGGAAGCTCTCAGGGTAACATGCAGTGCTCAAGGTTAGACTGACACATGGCTCATCTGCTCATAGCTCAGCTTCTAAAACTCATCTTACGGCCATATCCAGCCGCAGAGCTAGGTAGGCGAAATGTGTCCTACAGAATGGCTACATAGAACAGGAGACTGCCAGCGAGGGTGACCAGCGAGGGTGACCAGAGCTGCCTTCTCTTCTGTTATTTAGAAACATCTTTCTGAAGATCTCCATTGTTGGAATTCTTTGTTACTATTGGCTCAACATCGTGGCCCTGTCTGGCGAAGAGGTGAGATTTATGTGTTGATCTGTTCTGCCTTGAGTTTCGTGTCTTGGCCTTCCATCACCAAAGCGACTTTGAGCTTCCTGACCGCCATCACACCTCATTTTGGGAAGAGGAGAAGAGAGAAGCTGCTCTGGGAGGGCTTTGTGGAAAAGCTGAAATGCTAATCAAATGCATCCAGTCTCTTTATCTTCTTTACTGAAGATAAAGTCTCTATAAGACAGGCACTACTCAGCCGGGCATGGTGGCGCATGCCTGTAATCCCAGCACTTGGGAGGCAGAGGCAGGCAGACTCCTGAGTTCGAGGCCAGTCTGGTCTAAAGAGTGAGTTCCAGGACAGCCAGGACTACACAGAGAAGCCCTGTCTCGGGGAAAAAAAAAAAAAGAAAGACAGGTACTACTCACTATCAGGGGCAGTGCGAGTACTGGTGAGTACTGGTGGGCATACAATAGACCGAAATTTCTATGCTAATCTTTCCAAATAGCCTGAGGTTGGGCACAAGATCCTTCTTGAGGGTTGGTGAGTTTTGTCTATACTCCAGATGCTGTGGGCTCTGCTGAGATGCAGACATGTAGCTTATCTTCATGGTCACATCCTAACCCTGACTGTCCCTCTCACATACTCACCATGGCTTTTCTCCTGCTCCTGCCTCAGGCCATGGCTTTCTGGGCCTTGCACCTCACATGGTGCTTCATGTGGCCACCTGGGAGAGCTAACCCTGTTGGTTCCAAGAGGCTTTCTCCTTGGAATGGCTCTCCATCTACCACTAGTTTCCTGTGACCAAAACAACACAAAATACAAAAACTAAACAAAACAAAGAAAATCAAAACCAAACAAAACAAATAAACCCCTCTGTATCATACAGAGTTTCTAGGTTGTGACAAAGAGTAAGATATCTCTTATTTCTCTGACTTGACTTCCAGTGTAAGGCAACGCTGGTCCCTGAAGGCCCACACTGGCCAGAAAATGTTGCTTTGTCTGGATTCAAATTATTTGCATAACATAGTATTTTTAGCTAATTCTAATCATCAAAGATGTTCAAAACCAGCTTTGCAAGATAGGATGTTAGAGAAAATATCATGTTGTGCTTCTGTTCACCCATTTTTTTCTTCTATTCATCTGTTCATTTATTTATATATCCATCCCTTCAGTCATCACCCAGGGATCCACTTATTCAGCTATCATCTAACCACCCAATATTCATCATCCATCCATCCATCCATCCATCCATCCATCCATCCATCCACCCATCCATCCATCCATCCATCCATCCACCCACCCACCCATCCACCCATCCATCCATCCATCCATCCATCCATCCATCCACCCACCCATCCACCCATCCATCCACCCACCCACCCACCCATCCACCCACCCATCCACCCATCCACCCACCCACCCACCCACCCACCCATCCATCCATCCACCCACCCACCCATCCATCCATCCACCCATCCATCCATTCTTTCCATGCATTCATTTATCTAGTCACGTTCCCATCCATCCATTCACCTATCCATCTACACACATTTCCCCCTTCAACTACTATCTACCCGTTCTTCTACTCATCCATCCATCCATGAATCCTTAGGCTAAATATGGAAAGCTTCCTTCTCCTTCAGCTAGATATGGAAAATGCCGGTGTGTCCTCTCATAGTTCTGACTTCCTGCAGAGGTTTCTGTCTACCAGCTCACACCAACTTATGAAAATCTCTAGTCACTTTTAAAAATAACATTTTCATTACTTGCAAGTTCCATATTTTTATACGAGGTAAAAGTCAATAAGCAGAAAGAGGAGGGGCGTTCTTACCACCTCCGTGCCTCTTACTCTCCTGAAGAAAATGCTTAGCCCTGGTGGGGAAATGGGGTCTAGAAGGGACAGGGCATACATGAAATATCTTTTTTTAAATTGAATATATTCTTCATTTACATTTCAAATGTTATACCCTTTCCCAGTTTCCTCCCCTCCCAGAAAATCCCCAACCCATCTTCCCACCCCCTGCCTCCAAGAAGATGCCCCTCCATAGACCTTATGATATGGGAAGACTTTGGTACAAGTGAGCAGTAAGCCTTGCTGGGTATGGAGGGAAGTACAGAAAGCACACACACACACACACACACACACACACACACACACACACACAAATGCGAGTTTTTGCAGATTGTCTCCTTTTCTGGGTACAGAGGTTGTGGCCAAATTGAGACTGTGTGAGCTCTGATCTGGGCCATCAGTCCTGATCCTGATTTGTGTCTGCCTTCCAGTGCTGGGAGACCCTCATTGGCCAGGACATCTACCGGCTCCTTCTCATGGACTTCGTATTCTCCCTGGCTGATTCCTTACTGGGGGAGTTTCTGAGGAGGTAAGCGTTAGTCAGTTGTGAGTGGACACTATAACCAGAGTCTGATTCCTGGCTGAGCAGAAAGTACCTGGGACAGGTGTTTTTTTTTTTTTTTTTTTTTTTGTGTGTGTGTGTGTGTGTATGTGTTTGTGTGTGTCATGCCTGCTGTGTGTGTCTAATATGTCCATTGTCCTTCAGGGCATTTGTTCTCTTCTAACTTAACTACATTCCACTTCAACCTAACAGCTCACTGGGTTTAAGTTGACCCTGTCTAATCTTCTCTTTGGACAAAAATTCCAGAAATAAAACACATGGAGCCACTTGGAATCTGTCTATCCCTTTGTTTTTTGTCTGTGATGTGGGAATGGAAATTAGGGCTTCCCAAAGCCGCACAGTCACTGGACCGCTGAGCTGGATCTCCAACTACATGTCTATTATTGTTGAAGATTTTTTAATTTGTTCATTGTTTATGTATATGCACCCAAAGAAGATGTCAAATTCCCCAGAACTGGGGTTAACTGGCAGTTGTGAGCCACTTAGAGACAGTCCTAGGGACTCAACTTAAATCTTCTACAATAGCAGCCGATACTCTTAATAGCTGACTATCTCTGCAGCCCACGCTAAAATCCTTACCTGCTGTGGATGATTTTAATATTCCAGTGCGTATTCTTCCATATTTGTGGGTGTTGTTGTTTGAAACAGAGACTTGCAACATAGCACAGGCCAGACTTGGACTCCTAGCAAACCTCCTGCCTTAGTGTCAAGTGCTGGAATTACAGGTGTGTACCACCACACACCCAGCTAGACTGACTTCCCTTCCAGATTTCTCTACATACACATTGCCACATGTGTGAATACTATATCATATTCTATAATCTCCAAAAATACAGTTCTTGTGGTTTTGCTGCACTGAGCATACGGATCCTTGTTTAAGGTTAGTAGGATCTTGGCAGATAATGCTTTTATGTAGCAGACCATGCTGGACATACCTAGCCCATTGTTTTAAGATAATTAAGTCACTAGTGTTTATTTTAGGTCCATGTATAGGATTGAGGCACAGTGACCATTGACCAGACGTGGTTCTTTTTTATTTTTATTTTTTGCAGTGCTCGGGTTGAGAGAGACACAAGGCCTCAAAGTACTAAGTGTGCACCCCACTAGGAAGCCATACCTGAGTCCTGTGTGACTTCTGCTTCATTTTTATTCCTTCACATTGCAGTAATTTGATGTAACAAACTACTCTTCTTTCTAGGTGTTGCTTTTGTTGAAGCTGTCCCCCAAGGTCTGAGACTTGTAAATTCTCTCCCATTGAGCAACACCCCAGTCCTGGACACTCCTGTGTTGCCTCCAGTTTTTCTAGAGTGAGATGCTGTGATATAATGTCAGGTTTTCTCTGTGGGAAAGCTGAAGTTCTATACAAACTGGCTTTTATTTCCGCTTCTGTCCAGAGCCTGAACATAAAGGGGAGAAGCATTTTTGTTGTTTAACAGATTTGGGGGGACAAGGAGACTCCCCTGTATAATGAAATCTGGCTGAAGAGATGGCTCAGTGAGTGAAATATTTATCATACAAGCACGAGGACCAGAGTTCGAGTCCCCAGAACCCACATAAAGCCAGTCGTGGTAGCACATATATAATCCCAGTGCTCCCAATGGGAGACAGGAGAAGTGCCTTCTACAAACTACTCCTCAAAGACCCATCTCAAACAAGGTAGAATGTGAGGGCTAATAACCAATGTGGTCCTGTGATTTCCGTATGAACACTGTGCCATGTGTGCATGCACATAAATGTGCAGATACACACATGCACATATTAGACACATGAACAAAGATTTAAAACATAGTAAAGAGAAAAGAACATGTCATTAAAGAATGATGTGAGCCAGACAGTAGTGGCATACACCTTTAATCCCAGCACTCAAGAGGTCCAGGCAGCTAGATCTCTGTGAGTTCGAGGGTAGCTTGGTTTATAGAGGTAGTTACAGGACAGCCAGGACTACACAGAGAACCCTTGTAGGTTTCCCTACCCAAACCCAAACTAAAACCAAAAATAAAAAATAAAAAGTGGTCCCCGTTAGGTCAGTCATGTGCCAGGGCTGGGCAGGGCAGGCCCCACTCCCAAAGGCAGTTGGGCAACACAAGCTGGACTTGACAGCAAGAGAGGAGAGTTTAGAGTTGGGTGGGTAGGAAGGTGATGGTGGGAAGGATGTATATGGGAGGAGGGGGAGGGTAAATATAATCAAAATGCATTGTGTGATAGTCTCAAAGATTTAACAAAAATATTATTTAAGAAAACAAGAAAGAAAAGGATCAAGTTCCCCCAAAGTATACAGTGAGCCTGTTTTCTCCATTGCAGAACACAGACTGTCACTGGCTCCAGAACAGTACCTACCCGTCCATACCCGTGGCTTAGGAGGCTCAGTGGCAGGGTGCATGCTTAGCAGATGCAAGGCCCCAGGTTCCATCCTCAGTGCCCAAAACCAAAAGTTTTTAAAAATGCTTCTGTGTCAGAGATGCTCAGTTTATCTGCATCATGGGGAAACAAAAAAGAAAACAAAACAACCCCCCCAAAAAAACCTAATAAGCAAAGAATGGATGAACCAGAAAGCAGGCAGGCCAACTGGACAGAGGGCAGCGACTTCCTCTAGAGTTGTTTGCACTGGCCATGGTAGTTCCCTACCTAACTGCCATGTGTCAGGCCTGCACCTCCCCAGTTATCTCCACTACTGGAGAACTTGCTGTAGATTGGGGGCTTCAGCATTTGCTCTGGGACCTGCAACTTCATTCTTAACTATTGAGGGTCCCTGCTGCTGTTTGTCCATTGGTGGAGGTCTCTGAATTGTCACTTGAATGCTAAACCCAGCATTTTCACAGGCTCATTGGAATGAAGTTCATCACCAGTCTCAGCCTACAGGAGTTTGACATTGCCAGGAATGTTCTAGAACTGATCTACGCACAAACTCTGACCTGGTAAGTTTTGCAGTGCAGTGTGGAATGCCCCAGTCACTTCCCACCTGGGGGTTTTAGATCCCTGATCTGTTGTTTAAAAATCCACATAGGTGACAGCAAACACAGGTGCTAGTCTGAAAGCTGGGAATATAACATGTTTTCTAGATTATTCTTTGCCTTCAAGAAACCCTGATGTCAGATGAGAGTCTGCTTAGGGCAGGGAAGCAACCTGGATACCTACAAACCATAGGCAGCTACAGTCCTGGTTTTTTTGCACCCTCCCCTCATTACACCCTCCTCCCATCACACTCTCCCCCATTATACCCTCCCCCATCACACCCTCCCCTTCCACCCCTGCCACAATGCTTTTTCTAAAACTTTAGATTACTTCCTACAGTACTGAATAGGTGTTTCTCCCTAAAATGCTTTCTCTGTGTCTGTGTATGCATGTTTTTGTATACACGAGTGTGAGCTTGTTCATGTGTGTGTAGATACATGTATGTGTTGCATACATGTGGAGAACAGAGAAAAATCTTGTTGTGCCTCACAAAGTGTCCACTCTTAAAAATTTTTCTTTTTTTTTTTTTAGATAGGACCTTTCACTGGCACTCACCCAGTAGGCTAGGCTTTCGAGAGAAGTCTTGGGGGCCCTCCTCTCTGCCTGTTCAGGTCTAGCATTATATCCCATGCTACTATGCTTGACTTTTTAAATATAGGTTCTAGGGCTCAAACTCATACTTAATTACTTACCAGATAGGCACTTTACTAATTACGCTATGACCCCAGCTCCATGTAATTCAGCCTGAGCTTTAGGTATAGGAGTGTTTTGGTTTTTTTTGTTTTTCGAGACAGGGTTTCTCTGTATAGCCCTGGCTGTCCTGGAACTCACTCTATAGACCAGGCTGGCCTCGAACTCAGAAATCTGCCTGCCTCTGCCTCCCAAGTGCTGGGATTAAAGGCGTGCGCCACCACCGCCCGGCTTATAGGAGTGTTTTGTAGACATCTATTGGGACTGGACTCCATGACTCTGCAGTTTTGGTTGTGATTTTTCTGTACCAATTTCCATGAGTTGCAAAGCGATGTTTCTTTGAAGAAGGGCAAAAACTAAACTTACCTGTGGCTATGCAGATAAATGTTTGTCTGTTAAGGACACATACATTGTTGTTAAGGATCAACATAACTAGCTTTCTTAGATGGCCCAAGACTTCCTGCCTAAGGATGGTCCCATCTATAGTGGGCTGAGCCCTTCTGCATCAATTACCAATCAAGACAATCCCACACAGACATACCCATGGGCCGAACTTTGAGGCTTGCCTATCAGATGACTCCAGGCTATGTCAAGTTGACAATTAAAACTACTCATGGTGTACTCTTCAAAAAAGAATACCCCATAAATGTTATCATAGTAAAACCGAAGGCACCTAAAGGTTACACAACATGCAGTTGGCTTTGTTGTCAAAAAAAAAAACAAGGGTAGGTTCTTTGTTTGTTGAAGCACTCTGAGAGAAGAAATAATTTCCTAAAATGGATAAAGAAAAATGTAAGAGAAGGAAAGAAAGAATTAAAAAAGAAAGGTACCTAAGTTCCTGTGAGGTGGCAGCTGCTCTGTCAGAAGAGGAAGAGGGAGGGAAGGAGCATATACTGATGGAGCTTATGATTCCTGGAATAACAGACTAAATAAATAAAACTACTGAAAAAAATAATGGTGGTAAATTACCCAACCTGGGTAAAAAGAACATAGAACCATTTAAGGAGTGTTTACCTTGGACCAGCCTTGAAATCCTAAGCCTGAGCTCTCCAACTGTCAACCATTTGAGGACACCCCAAAAAAGAAATGCAAGTGGCAAGCAAGGAGTGTTACATTTAAAGATAACCAGATGAGAGATCTTGCCTTTAAAGAAGATAGAGGATGTCTGAGGACAAGGCCTGAAGTTGACCTCTGATCTCTACATGTGTGCCCAATGTCCACACATGGCTACACCCCCAACAAACACACAAGCACACAAGCTTGCACATACAGCCATGTACACACACATGCATGTGTGTGCACGCTTGCTTACACACACATACACACACACACACACACACACACACACACACACACTGGCCAGTATGATTGATTGATTGACTGGTTGACTGGCTGACTGACTGACTGACTGACTGACTGATTGATTGATTGAGACAGTGTCTCATTTTGTAGCCTGGCTGACCTGGAACTCACTATGTAGACCAGGATGAACTTGTTGAACTCACAGAGATCTCTGTCTCCCAAGTGCTGGGATTAAAGATGTGTGCCTCCACGCATGAACTCAACCATTCTACTTTCTGGACTTTTTTGAGCTATTGATAAGCACAGTTGAAAAATGGTATTTTGTCCTTTCTCCATGCAAATCACAGAGTTAGCCTTTTTAGATTTTAGGATATCCTCCCCATCCCACCTCCCATTTTTTTCCTCTCTATCCCAAGATCAAGCCCAGGGCCTTGTGCTTGCTAGGCAAGGACTCTACTTCTGAGCTATATCCCCAAATGTGAAAATTGTCTTTAATGGTGAGTTTTAAAGAAAACAGTGTGATAATTAAGGAGAGTGTGCTGGGCATGATGCATGAAGTAAGGAAAATATGCTTCCCAGTCTCTGCCCCCACACAGCACCACCATCTACCAGCTTGTCTATACATCACCCAAACCATCATCTACTTAATATTTTCTTTTAAATTATTTGCTTCTTTTTACTCAATTCCATAAAATATTTATCAAATACACCAAATACATTAAAGTTATATTAATTCTTTGAGAATTTCATATATCTTGATAGTATTCACCTTCCTGCCCTTGTCCTTATTTCTTCTAAGTTCTATTAAGACTGTCTATATACACTTGCATATGTGGCCAACCACTGGAGCATATTAGACCTAGTAGGGGCCACACCCTTAAAAGAAAGTTGACTCTCCATCTCCTGGTAGCTCTCCATATCCACTAGCTCCTCCTAGCTAAGAGTGGAACTTCCCTTCTCCAGGCTGAGATTTTGTCTGACTTGAACTTGTACAGGTCTTGTGCATGTTGTCACAACTACTGTGAGTTCACATGTGCAACTGCCTGCCTGATGAAAACCACTATTTCATTGTGACCATCTATTGTCCCTGGCTCTTACAGTCTTTCTATGCATCTTACCACAATTACCCATGAGCCTTGGAAGAAGAGTCTGGGATACAGATATCCCATTTAGGATTAAACACTCCGAAGTCTCTTATTCTCTGTACCTTGACCAGTTGTGGGTCTCTGTTAATCAACATAACTGCTAAAGGAAGCTTCTTTGCAGAGATTTGAGAGATGCCCTGATTTGGGGTATAACAGTAAACCATTAAGACTCAGCTTAACACTATGTCCATTTATCAGAGTGATAGTAGTTGGAGCTATGATCTGTCTAGTCACCTACTGTTAGCTCCAAATGCAAGTTTCAGGGATAAGTTTCACTGTGTGGGCAGACCTTAAGTCCAAGCAGTGAATGGTTGGTTACTTCTACGACAGTTGTACCACTATTGCACCAACGGGCATATACATATGCCAGGCCAGTCATTATTGTAGCTTCCACGGCCCACAGCTGGGTGAGACTAGTGATTACTTTTCTTCTTCAGGAGCCTGCATAGCGCCTTCTAGCACTAGGATAGTTAGCAATAAGCTTAAAGCTTCCAGATGAGCACCAGCTCGATTTCACCATGTTCTGCAAAAGAATCTTACCATTAATCCATGGAAAATGGCCAAAAGTGTTGGCAATAACCTGTAATATTGGGGGGTGTCTGTGGGACCCCACTGGTCAAGACTACTCCAATAGAGATAACCCATTCCTAGCATGGGGGGGGGTATTTGTTGTTCTATGGTGTCTAGTAGAGGCATTGTCACCTCAGTACAAGGTAACTGCACTTCAACTCTTTTTTTTTTTGTTTGTTTTTGTTTTTGTTTTTTCGAGGCAGGGTTTCTCTGTGTAGCCCTGGCTATCCTGGAACTCACTCTGTAGACCAGGCTGGCCTCGAACTCAGAAATCTGCCTGCCTCTGCCTCCCAAGTGCTGGGATTACAGGCGTGCACCCCCACCGCCCGGCTCAACTCTTTTTTTATACATGTGTATGCTTATAGCTTAGAGGCTTCTGCAGTAGTTGCCTTTCATAACCCTTGTTCAGAAGGTCTTTATTTTGGTTTTTGCTCTCCGTGTTCCTGCCTCTCTCTTGCCCTCCCATACCTTATCACATTTAACCTTTCTTGTTCCATTAATCTCCTTTCCCCTTTTCATCTGCTGCTTTCTTCCTCCCTCTCCTTCGGTGTCCCCCTCCACATTAGCTTTGAATCTGTCTTAGTTGGGGTTTCACTGCTGTGAGCAGACACCATGACCAATGCAAGTTTTATAAAAGACAATATTTAATTGGGGCTGGCTTACAGGCTCAGAGGTTCAGTCCATTGTCATCAAGGCAGAAACATGGCAGCATCCAGGCAGATATGGTACAGGAGGAACTGAGAGTTCTACATCTTAATCTGAAGGCTGCTAATGGAAGACTGACTTCCAGGCAACTAGGGTGATGGTCTTAAGCCCACACCCACAGTGACACACCTACTCCAACAAGGCCACACCTCCTAATAGGGTCACTTCCTGGGCCAATCATATACAAACCATCACATTCCACTCCCTGGCCCCCATAGGCTTATTCAAACATGAGTCAATGGGGGCCGTACTTAAACATAGCATAATGCAAAATACATTTAGTCCAACTTCAGAAGCCCCTGTAGTCTATAGCAGTCTCAACAAGTCCAAAGTTCAACGTCTCTTTTGAGATTCATCCAATCTTTAACTGGAATCCCGGAGCAAGACAAGAAATCAGCTGGGCAAAGTCCAAACTCTGCATCTCCATATCTGATGGCAAAGCAGTCTTCAGATATCTAACTCCTTTTTCATCTTTGTTGACTGCAACAAGATTCTTTCTCCTGGGCTGTTTCCACTCTCTATTAGCAGCTTTCCTTGGCAGGCATTCTGTGGCTCTGGCATCTTTAACATCTTGGGGTTCCCAAGTCAATTTCAGCTTCATAGCTTCCTGTTCCAATGTCTGAGATATACACATGATCTGTGCATCTCCAAAGAGCTAGTGTCACTTCTCCAGCTCTGCCCTCTGTAGCACTCTAAGTTCAGGTTGATCCACTCTGATGCCACTGCTGTTTTTGGTGGATGTCTTTCTTTGATTCTGCACACATATGTGTGAACTCATTGCACACACATATTCTATATACACAGATAAAAATTAAAACATTTTAAAGTGTGGGGATTGGCAGATGTTGGGCATTAAAGCCATCCTGGCACCAAGCTTCCTTGGGAATATTGAAAAAGAGTTGGAAAGACTTTCTGACCTGTAACTTCGTGCACTTTATTGTCTAGTCCCTGCAGGCCTTCTCATGTACCATGGAAAGGGTGGGGCCACACATGGGAAGGATGACCTCACATTTGGGACATACTACATTAGGGCATGTTGAAGGGCCTCTGATGGTTTAGTGGCTCAGTGGTGAGGTAGAGGGATGTTCTCTCTTTCTCTCTGCAAAGCCTTCCCAGATCTGAGGAGGGAGCAGGCATGATGGGATGTCTCTGGTCTACTGTTATTTAAATGATCCTCCTCTACATTAGTCTGATATGACACCACACATCTAAAAGGACACTTACCATGACGAAATATCATAGTCACAGTGTTGGCAAGTGGTTCCTTCCAAAGTCCAGGAGGTCAGGTTTTGTCCCATGCCTCTCTTTCTAGCTTACAGCTGGCCTCACCTTCCTTGTGTCTTCACACAGTTTTCCATCTGTCTGAGTCCTACTTGCTTCTCTTAAGGACATCACTCATACTGAATTAGAGCCTATGATAGTGACCATGAGCCTACCCCATTCCAGTGTAATTCCTGTTTTAACAACTCTGCCTCTAAATCTAGTCATGTTGTGAGGTACTGTGGGGCAGTGTGTGTGTGTGTGTGTGTGTGTGTGTGTGTGTGTGTGTGTTAGGTCTTTATACATGGATTTTAGGGAGACACGATTCTGTCCCTTGCCTCTGCACCCTGTTTTCTTGTGTTTCCCCATGTCTCTGACACTCCTGTTTTCCTCGCAGGCTTGGAATTTTCTTCTGCCCTCTGCTGCCTTTTATCCAAATGATCACTCTCTTCATTATGTTCTATGTCAAAAATGTGAGTTGGACCCAAGTTACGACCAATTACTTTCCTTTGGTAACTTATGACCTGGCAGGGGTTGGGGAGATCCCAGCTGGGAAAGGGCTGTGGGGGAGGGTTCTGGAAGCCAAAAAACCAGGAGGCTTTTGTAGATGGTGGAAGAGTTGGCCCTTGGAGGGGTCCCAAGGGCTGCAGTTGGCCACAGGTGGAAGGAGTCTCATTTCTCTCCTCAGGTGAGCCTGATGATGAACTTCCAGCCTCCCAGCAAGGCCTGGCGGGCCTCCCAGATGATAACCTTCTTCATCTTCTTGCTCTTCTTCCCGTCCTTCACAGGAGTGCTGTGCACCCTGGCCATCACCATCTGGAGGTAGGGACTGTGGCCTGGCTGAGGTTTTCCTGATGGGGTGGATAGATGTCTGCTTTTATTTTTATTTTTTTATTTGGGGGCGGGGTTCGAGACAGGGTTTCCCTGTGTAGCCTTGACTGTCCTGGAACTCACTCTATAGACCAGGCTGGCCGCAAACTCAGGAATCCGCCTGTCTCTGCCTCCCAAGTGCTGGGATTAAAGGCGTGTGCCACCACCGCCCGGTCAGATGTCTGTTTTTAAACGTGGGTTTTATCATCCAGCTATGAAGACAGTTGCCACTGAAATCATAGTTTGTTAATCACAGTTCCCAAGAACAGAAGGTTCTTCATGCTGTGAGGGACGCACGAGGAAAAGGCAGACAGGGTGGTCAGGAGGGAGGTGGACAGAAGGACGGCAGCCTTTACTGCACTTTCTAGGGGAAGGAACGGATGAGGCGGGGTAGCAAGGATAGGGATGGCCACTTTGGATCTTTTTAGGAGGTTCTACAGCCTTGGGGGCTATTGTGGGTCATTGAGATCCTGACCGTGGGGTGACTGTAGCCTGGGAACATGCTCCAAACATGAAAGTCTGTTAAAAGAGGGGCCGTGCTGCCCACTATGTTTGGGGAACTTGTCTGCATAAGAAGTCATGCTTCTTAGGCTCATCCTGGGAAAGGAAGTCTCCCCAGTGTCAGTAAGACTCGCAGACGGCAAACACGAGAACAGAAACTGGGCTTAATACAGAGCTCAGCTCATGTTCCTGGGATAGCCTGCAGATACAAGGACCAAGGGGAGCGGGGAATAAATCCTTCCCTGGATTTATGCTGTGCATCCTACTCCATATTTAGAAACTATTTCCTCATTTCTGCCAAATGTCCAAGCTTCCCAGACCGGGAGAGTCCACTTCCTCCACAGTGAGAGGGAAACGTGACTGAAGTGAGTCGGAGGTCCTGGCTGAGCTGGCTTCTCCCTTGGAAACCATCTCACTGCAGCCCCAAAGCTCCTGTCCCATTCTAGGGCCCAACAAGACCCTTTCCATATGGTCAGGGTCCTCTCTCCGAAGGGCTCTCCCAACTTGAGTCTCAGCTCTGAGTTCAACTCTTTTTTTTCTTTTTTTTTTTTTATTGTATATATTCTATATTTACAATTCATTTCCCTTTTTCTGGTTCCCCACCCCCAAAGGTCCCACATGTCCTTTTCCCTCCCCCTGCTCCCGCATCCACCCCCTCCCACTTTACTGTTCTTGTACTCTCCCACAATGATGTTTTGGTCCATTCTAGCACCAGTGTCCACTCCTTTCTTCTTGTGAGACATCACTTGATATGTGATTTGTGTCTTTGGTGTTCCAAGCTTCTAGGCTAATATCCACTTATCAGTGACTGTATACCATGGGTATTCTTTTGAGACTGGGTCACCTCACTTAGTATGACGTTCTCCAGCTCCATCCATTTCTCTAAGAATTTCATGAATTCATTGTTTCTAATGGCTGAATAGTACTCCATTGTGTATATATACCACATTTTTTGTATCCATTCCTCTGTTGAGGGACATCTGGGTTCTTTCCAGCTTCTGGCTATTATATATAAGGCTGCTATGAACATAATGGAGCATGTATCCTTATTGCATGCTGGTGAATCTTCCTAGACACCCCTGCCTGCTGCTGGTCCCTTACCCCTTTCCTTTCTGTGGTCCACATTTCTATCCATCATTCTGTGGTTCACAGTTTCTCTCTATGAGCTTTATTGTATGTGTGTGCACCATGTGTTTCCCTAGTGCCTGCAGAGAACAAAAGAGGGCTTCAGATTCCCTGGCACTGCTCTAGATGGTTTGGAGACACTTGGTGGGTGCTGGGAACTGAACCCTGAATAGCAAGTGCTCCGAAGCTCCAAGTCGGTTACCCTGTCCCATCCTCACTTCTTTTGTCATATCTATTTCCCACCCCCTCTCTTCTTCTTTCTTTAAAGATCTATTTATTTTATGTATGTGTGTACACTGTCATTCTCTTCAGACACATCAGAAGAGGGCATCAGATCCCATTACAGATGGTTGTGAGCTACCCTGTGGTTGCTGGGAATTGAACTCAAGACCTCTGTAAGAGTAATCAGTACTCTTAACCGCTGAGCCATCTACACACACACACACACACACACACACACACACACACACACTTTAACCTTCCAGTTTCTACTCCTTTGTAACAGCTGACAGCACCTGGACACAGTGTCACACATGACTTCCATAGCTAACAGGTTCCCTCTTGGCGGGTCTTAAATCTCACTGCCAAGAAAAACTCTCTGATTGCTCCCAAGATACTGCTAGATCATTGCCTGGAGTCCGGCTTGGCCGCTGTGGTGGGTGATACCACTGCCCTGAGAGTTGGTCCTCAGTCGGCACTTAACACCAGGCAAGGCCGAGTGAGAACGCTTTCCGTGGGAGTAGAGTGTGGGGGGAGCAGGCAGGACTTTCTGTGTCTAGAGCCCAAGCCCAGAAGGGACCCCTGGACTCCTGCCTCTGAGTCTCAGGCAGCAGGTGGTTTTCTGGTTTTGTCTTCAGACTGAAGCCTTCGGCTGACTGCGGCCCGTTCCGAGGTCTGCCTTCCTTCATCCAGTCCATCTACAGCTGGATCGACACCCTGAGCCGCAGGCCGGGCTACCTGTGGGTCGTCTGGATCTACCAGAATCTCATTGGAAGTGTGCACTTCTTCTTCATCCTCACCCTCATTGTGCTGTAAGTGGGGCTCCCCGGGAAGCAAGGGGGAGGAGCAAAGAGATGACACGGTCCCAGGGATGTTCATCTGGGATGAAAAGCAAGGCGAGCAGAGCAGTGAGGCTGGGCAGTCTCAACTCTTCCCTTGAATAGTTTTCTGTAAAATGTCAGTTAATATTTTGTTTAATATTTAATATAATAAATAATATTACATAAATATTTATTTTATAAGCATACTATATAAATATTTAATATTTAAATAAATGTTAATGTTTACTATAAATTTATTTATTTATTTATTTATTTATTTATTTATGAATACACTGTTGCTGTCTTCAGACTCACCAGAAGAGGGCATCAGATTACAGATGGTTGTGAGCCACCATGTAGTTGCTGGGATTTGAACTCAGGACCTCTAGAAGAGCCATCAGTGCTCTTAACGGCTGAGCCATCTCTCCAGCTACATTTAATATTTTCATATCTAAGCTTTTCTTGTATGCTCTACAGAGATAGTATATTTACTTCCTCCCTTTTGCTGGGGACACAGCTCAGTGGTAGGGCATGAGCCTAACATGTGCCAGGTTTAATCCTCAGAACTGGGGGAATAAAAACCAAGGAATATCAAAATGAAATTTTTAAAAAGAATGAAGATGTGTGAGAATTCTCAGAAAATTTCCTTTGCAGGCTATGAGATATAAAACTGGCCCAGGCTTTGCTGACATTTCTGCATTTTAATTTTTAAAACTGTCCGTTTCTGACTTATGAAGACTCGTACTCACTGGGTTCACTTTCCTGCTTGAAAGAACTAGTTGGCCAGCTTGCTGCAACTTAGCCCCATGGCGGGAGACACAGGACTCAAGGGCTCAGACTGTTAGAGCCAGCCATGGATTACAGTGCCTGTGCTTTGCAGATAAGGGCAATATGTCAGTGATAGGTTGGATGCTAATACAGGCTTCATGCCGCACAGCCTGATGATGGTGGAGGCAGAGGCTCCAGGCTCTCCATGATGCCCCCTCCCCCTACACCGCAGCAGCAGCAGCAGCAGCTGTGACTGACACTTTAGAATGGTAAACTGGCCTCCAGACCTGCTGCCTCTGCCCAGCTTCTCCTTTACTGGCCCTTCTGCTGTCTCCCTTTGTTCTTCTGACAGCAAATATGTGTATGACAGAGAGAAGGTTTTCTTACGCAAAGCGATCCTTCAATTCCATAGGCACCCACTATCCAGCCTACCATCTCAGTCAATTCTGATCCTGGACCCGGATGGCATCAACCTCAGAAGTTAAGGGCTCGGTTTGCAAAGCCCAGTTTAGATGCCGGGTTCAAGGCCCAAGTGTCACCTGTGGTTCTGACTGGCTTTGACTTTGAAGGTTCCCATAATAATCTTCTCCTATCCAATACTTTGCTAAAATGACTAGCAGAGCTCAGGAATTATCTGTTTACAATGTCCAGTTTATGATAAAGGTCTCAACTCAGGAAGCCTAGGGTAATGTATGTGGGAGAGCATCTGTGCCGTTTCCTAGGAAGTATTATCAATTTTTGGCTATTGGTGTTTAATTCTGTTTCTAGTACTTCCCTCCTCTATAAGGTCACAAGGGACAAGGACTAAGCAGACCACCTATTGCCTTATTTTAGACAGACTGTTATGTGGCCCAGGCTGGCCTTGAACGTGCAGTCCTCTAGTTTCAGCCTATGTCCAGCTCTTCAACCATGCCTTATCTGTGTGATAATTAATCCTCCATCTTTGAGGCCCAGAGTCACCAAACATCTGATGTGAATTCAAAAGACATTCACCATTCTGAATGTCTTAAGAGGTTTTTTGTTTTGTTTTGTTTTGGTTTGTTTTGGTTTGGTTTGGTTTTTGGTTTTTGGTTTTTCGAGACAGGGTTTCTCTGTGTAGTCCTGGCTGTCCTGGAACTCACTCTGTAGACCAGGCTGGCCTCGAACTCAGAAATCTGCCTGCCTCTGCCTCCCAAGTGCTGGGATTAAAGGCGTGCGCCACCACTGCCCGGCGTCTTAAGAGTTTTTAAAGCTGTGCATAGGAATCAGACACAAATACAAAGTTCTTCTGTTTATTACACCAGAAGCTTGATAGAAACGCAGAATCTGGGGGCTGTTATAGCTCAGTGGTAAAGTCCTCGCTGCATGGGCATGTGTGTTGCAAGATATTTCCCATCCATTCACATTGAGGCAGTGAGAGGCCAGTGATCGGAGGGGGGAGAGAGAGGCTCGGTGGACCACAGGAGCGGAGCAGGGAAGGAGACACAGAAATCTAGATGGCTTCAGATATATTTCTGGTGTTTTGGAGAAGTTAGAAATATTGGGGTAAGACTTTATCATTGTAAATTGGCTTTATGAAACTGGGAGTTTCTTATACATAATTATATTTGGTTAACTATTCAAGTTTAAGAGTCATGCTTTATCGGGTACTTGGAAGGAGTGGGTGCTGGGCAGAAGCATGGGACTCCCACTGTTTACAGAGTCTATGGCGGAGAGAAAACACAGCTGGGATGCTGTGAGAGCTAGCTGAAAGGGAGTCACTCTGAGCAGGACTCGCTGGGACTTGGTGCAGAGGCTTGGCAGGATGGTACTCTTTCTTAACTATTTACCTTTACACATGTTGACCTGAATTCAAGACCCCAAAAGCTGGATATGACAATGTAACACTGGGGGAGCAGAGACAGGGGATCCCCGAGGCTTAGCGGCCAGCCCCCTACCAGTTGGTGAGTGCAGGCTCCAAGGAGAGTCTGAAGAACAAACTAGGGTGGAGGGCAATATGACAGGATGCCGGACTTTGAACTCTGGTTTCCATGCATGCATACACACACACACACACACACACACACACACACACACATTGCAGAATCTCAAGTTCTACTAAACCCAAATATGTGGAATATGTGTTTGCAAAAGAAGAAAAAAAAAAGAAAGAAAAAACTTCCAAGCAATGTACATCACTTCAAGTTTGAACAGCACTGTGAAAATCACATAGTTCACATAGTCTAGCTACCATACTCAAACTTTATATGTATTTTAAAAATGTGGATGCCTGGTCCCTGCCCAGAAAATGTGAGCCTGCTTATCTAAGGGCCAGCCATGATGTGAGGCTTATTTCCCCCTCCTAGGTGTGCAGCCAGGTTGAGAAAATGCTGCTCTAAAACAGTGGGTCTCAACTTCCTAATGCTAGTGCCACCACCCTTTAATATAGTTCCTCGTGCTGTGGTGACCCCAACCATACAATTATTTTTGCTGCTACTCCATAGCTGTAATTTTGCTACTATTATGAATCATTATGTAAATGTATGTATTTTTATATTCTCAGGTAAACCCTGTGTAAAGGGGTTTGACACCCCCCAAAAAAAAGCTCATGACCCACAGGTTGAAAACCACTGTTCTAAAGTACTTAGCCTGCTACCCTGTTTTGACTTCTCGGGGACACACTTGGGTCAAAACCCATTTGCAAGCACATATTCCAGTCCTTCTGTACCCTGCTAAAACATGGAGTCTCAAAGCACTGTTGAGAGTGTCTATCATTTCTTCTCTTCCAGAATCATCACCTATCTTTACTGGCAGATCACAGAGGGGAGGAAGGTCATGATCCGGCTTCTTCATGAGCAGATCATTAATGTAAGACTCTTCTGTACCCCCTGTACACCTTGTCCCCTCTTCCTGTAATACCTCCTTCCTCCCTCTGGCTCATCTGTCAAGAGCATAATAGAAATCCCCAAACATATTCCAAGACAGAGAGAATAAACAGTGCAGTGAATCTCCAAGTCCTCATCACCCAGCATGTGTGTGCATGTATGTACTTGTGTGTGCAGGTACACAGGTATGTGTATGCACATGTGTGGAAGGTCACCCAGCATGTGTGTGCATGTATGTACTTGTGTGTGCAGGTACACAGGTATGTGTATGCACATGTGTGGAAGGTCACCCAGCATGTGTGTGCATGTATGTACTTGTGTGTGCAGGTACACAGGTATATGTATGCATGTGTGTGGAAGGCCAGAGGACAACCTTGACTGTCATTCCTCAGACTCTGTCCACATTTAAAAAAAAAAAAAAAAAAAGACAAGATCTCTCATTGGCCCAGAACTTGCCAAGAAGGGCGGGCAGGCTGGCCAGTTAGTCCAGGGACCTGCCTGCCTTCCCTTCCTCCCCGCTGGGAATTGCAAGCACATGCTTGTCCTTTTTATATAGGTTCTAGTGACGCACCCCACTTGTGAGCATGTCACTGATGGAGCTGTGCCTTCAGCTGCCGCTGGCATTTGAACACTCTCATTTCATCCCTGCAAATATGACATCTATATGTTCATGCGTTCACTACCTCTCTCATCACCGTGACACAATACTCAACAAGCAGCAGCCGGGGAGGAAGTGCTTATGTTGGCTCACAGTTTCTGTCTACCGTGGCAGGGGAGGCAGGGCATAGTTCATGATGGCAGGAGTGTATGGCAGAGAGCCCTCACGTGTTGGCAGGTCAGGAGGCAGAGAAGTTGGCAGAAGCAGGAGTCACCTCCAAGCCCCGCCCCCAGGAGCCCACTTCTGCACACTTTACCCTCAGAAGGCCGCACTCCTGGTGGTTTAAGCAGGAGAGGTTATCACTCCTGGGGCAGCCCTTCCTTCTGGGGAAGTCCGGTGGGTGAAGGCAGAAGCAAGGAGGGGTCTTGAAGCAGAGGCCATAGAAACATTAGCGTGAGTGCGGCATTTACACGGTTACATTATCAGGGTAATTGTTACAAGCAGGATGTTAAAATCAGGGGAGAAGTTGGGGTGACAGAGCCTGTGTGAAGCTGGGGTGACAGAGCCTGCATAGAGGAGACAGATGGGCTTACCTGGCTCCCCACACAGGAGGAACAGTTCATACATTCCTGCTTTAGGTAAGTGATTCCAGCTTCCTGGGAGAAGAACTATTTCCTCTGTTTCTCTTTGAACTGTTGAATCACAGATCTCAGCCAACACCGATAACTTCTCTCATTAGAGGAAGTACGGTGACCACTTCCTTCCGGCTTGTGGACCCCTTTTTATTCATACCTTCTTCGCCTCCCACAAGCACATGTTTTCCATGCTTCACTCTTAATTTTTCCTTCTTGGCAGGAGGGCAAAGATAAGATGTTCCTGATAGAAAAATTGACCAAACTACAGGATATGGAGAAGAGAGCCAACCCCAGTGGGCTCGTCCTGGAAAGGAGAGACATGGAGGTGAGGCCAAAGCTGCCCTGGGGACACACACCTGCATCCTTGTGACAAGCGTATTAGAGAGCAGACACCAAACTTGGGTGGTGGTGGCGGCGGCAGCGTGTGTTTGTTTCTATGTAACAGGTTCTCTTGATGTATAGCCCAGGCTAGCCCTCTTGCTGTATAGCCCAGGCTAGCTCCTGTTCTAGCATATATATATATATATGGCCCAGGTTATGGGCCACTGTGAGCTGAAGAATGTTCTGCTCTCGTGGAGTTCACACTTGTTTTAAATCACCCAGGAATCGCGAGAGTATCCCCCTGAGTAGTTAGCCCTTTAGTGTACGTTCTTCAGATCTTCACCTGGGGAATCAGCAAGGCGTGAGCCTTTGTCTACTCAGACTTTAATGAATGGAGTATGAAAGTACGGTTTTCATATTTTTATAATCATAGCATGATATCCAAGTGGTTTTATAGCTTTCCCCTCACTGGACACTGTATCTTGGACAAGGTCGCATTCTGGACATGTTTGGACACTTGAGTTGTTTGGGGACTTTCCAAGTACTCAAATGAGTACTGAGTGAAACACTGTATTAAAAAACTGTAACTCTGTGGTGCTGTGGATAGAAACCAGGGCCTTGTGCATGCCAGGCAGGTGGTCTGAGACACACCCCTAGACCCGTTTGTTAAAAGTGCTTTATGTGCCCTAGGCGCGTACATCTGCCCCCATAGCATGTTGTTAATAGATATCCTTTTATCAAACTCATAAAAAGTTTTTTTTTGCCAATTCCCATTGGTGTCCTGGAATGTACCAGTTAAAGGTGACCTCTCCTCAACTCAAAATGTTGACAACATAATTTACTATCGGTGTAAATTAATATTGTCAGCATTGCCCATCTCAAAAGGCCCCAGGTTCTAATATATTATCTGGCATGCCATAAGTGCTCAGTAAACACCCGTGGAATGAATGATCTAACTGCTGCTTAAATCTAAGCATATTGGATATTTCTGTGGTTGACGCTTTGTCTCAACCATAACCCCTTCGTTTTAAGATAATGGCAGGCTCGCAGATTGTACCATCTGCGCAACAAACTTAGTGTTGGCATTCCCCCTCCAGTGACATGGCTGTCTGTTTTTCTTATTTTCAGCAAGAAAGCCCTTCGCATTTGGAGGAACTTGGTGCTGCCCCTGGTGAGTATCAGAACTACCACAGGCAGAGAGAGACCCAGTGACACAGCCCAAGTCAGAGAGTGTGCTGTTGCTCTTTGGCTGCAAGCCTGCCCTCAGATGATTTTGCTTTTGTTCTGGCCTAACGCAGAAGCTCACGGTGTCACTAGAACTCTTTCTGTCTGTTCAGGTGACATGTTAGCTCTTTATACAAAAGCCGCTTTGTAATGATGGCAAAATAGTGTCGCCAACACCTCACAGCTTTTCAGGGTCAATCTGGTGGGAAAGAGTCAGGGAATTTAGAAACTTCATCAGTTTCATTCAGTCCGGTATGTTCATCCACAAACCCATTGATCTGACTACAAAAATGAGACGGTACCTGTAGCCATACCCAAGTCACATGCCTCATCTACTGCGCGGCTGACACAGCCTTACAGATCACAGGGACTGAGAACAAGCAGCTCAGGGTTCCAAGTCAGGGTCTGTCGCCAGAAAGGGGATGGTCACTGGGGAGACAAACAAGCCTGCTCATTTTTAGATTAGTTATGTATTTGTGTGTGTGTGTGTGTGTGTGTGTGTGTGTGTGTGCGCGCGCGCGCGCACGTACGCGCATAGGCACGTGTGGGATACCTGGCTTTGTACATGGGTTCTGGGATCCAAACTCTGGTCCTCATGATGGTTCAACAAGCACACTTTCTACTGGGCCGCCCCTCAGATCCTGCACTTATTTTTTTTGGATTTGGTTTTTTCGAGACAGGGTTTCTCTGTGTAGCCCTGGCTGTCCTGGAACTCACTCTGTAGACCAGGCTGGCCTTGAACTCAGAGATCCACCTGCCTCTGCCTCCCAAGTGCTGGGATTACAGGCGTGCGCCACCACTGCCCAGCTACCTGCACTTATTTTTTAAACAGTATTTACTGACCACAGCCAATGATGGGAGGTCAAGGGGAGAGTCTAGAAACTAAAAAAGGAGGCGAGAAGGCAGGCTGGAATCTTCCTGACCACTCTGAGGGAAGCCCTTAAGCTGGGAATGTTTGTATCTACATTAACTTCTCTTTCCTGTGTTCAACCCAGATCTGCGATTGAGGCGATCAGTGCAAGAGGAGAATCCCATAGCCTGATCGCTCTTGTGTGTCATGGAAGCCAGATGGTGGTCAAACGGGACAGAAGATAAACAGAAATAGGACCACCTCCATGACAGTTGGGACTCCGGAGCTTCTCAGGAGTGGAATCCAAGCCCGAGGCTGAGAGGAATCTGGTCCACAGTGCAAGCACCTCAAGGAGAGAGGGCATGCTTTACTTCCTGCCTGGACTGCAGATTTTTCTTCCAAAACAAAATACTTCATATTTTCCTATTAAAATTGTTAAAAATGTTGAAATGATTCCACAAATATCTGGGAAGAGGTGTCCTGGGAATGTTGCATTTTTATCTTTAAGAAATATATATCTGCATGGTGGGGACTTTACCACTCTCTTCCCAGACCTGGCAAAGGTTTAGAATCTGGTGCTAATAATAATGGTTCATAATAAAAAAAATGTGATCGTCAATCTGGAATGTAAAGCCTCTGAATGGTATAACTTGCCTTGGTCTGTGACTTTGAACTAGCAACAGCCCCATGTCATCTAAAGCTGAAGTATAATGAAAGGTCTATGGCTGGACTTTCTGTCTTTACTGAGTACAGGAGTCTTGGAGTTGGACTGGAAATAGAGGATATCCTAGTTAGGGTTTCTGTTGCTGCACTAAAACACCAGGGCCAAAAGCAAGTTGGGGAGGAAAGGGTTTAATCAGTTTATACTTCCAGATCATAGTCCATCATCGGTGGAAATCGGGACAGGAACTCAAGCAGGGCTGAAATGTCAAGAAGAAACTGATGGAGAAGCCGGGCAGTGGTGGCGCACGCCTGTAATCCCAGCACTCTGGGAGGCAGAGGCAGTTGGATTTCTGAGTTCGAAGCCAGCCTGGTCTACAGAGTGAGTTCCAGGACAGCGAGAAGGAGAAAAGGAGAAGGAGAAGGAGAAAAGGAGAAGGAGAAAAGGAGAAGGAGAAGGAGAAAAGGAGAAGGAGAAAAGGAGAAGGAGAAGGAGAAAAGGAGAAGGAGGAGGAGGAGGAGGAGGAGGAGGAGGAGGAGGAGGAGGAGGAGAAGAAGAAGAAGAAGAAGAAGAAGAAGAAGAAGAAGAAGAAGAAGAAGAAGAAGAAGAAGAAGAAGAAGAAGCTGATGGAGAAGCCATGGAAGGTGTCAGCTTGCTCCTCGTGGCTTGGCCAACTTGCTTTCTTATAGAACTCAGGATCGCCAGCCCAGGCATGGCCCCCGCTCATAATGGGCTGGGTCCTTCCCCATTGATCACTAATTGAGAAAATGCCTTACAGCTGGATCTCATGGAGGCAATTTTTCAATTGAAGCTCCTTCCTCTTTGATGACTCTTGCTTGTATCAAGTTGACACACAACCAGCCACTCCAGGGGAGGTGGAGGAAAAGAATAAGAGCTTGTCCCTAGAAGACTATACAGACGGTCATTGTTATGGTTTGAATCTGAAGTGTCCTCTGCAGGCTCGGGTTTTTAATGCTTGTTCCCTGGCTGCTGACATTATTTGGGGAAGCTGTAGGACTTTTAGGATTGCTAGAGCAGATAATGCCAGCCTATCAGGAACTGCTGATTAGGCTGTTTTTTGGGAGGCAGAGGCAGGCGGATTTCTGAGTTCGAGGCCAGCCTGGTCTACAGAGTGAGTTCCAGGAGAGCCAGGGCTACACAGAGAAACCCTATCTGGGGGGGGGAGGAACTGCTGTTTAGAATACTTTCTTGGGAACCAATGGGGGCGCGGGTGGAGGGTAGTCAAGGAGCTTGCCGCAGTACTCAGATGAGTTTGCTGCAGTATTTCTCACTGGCTCCCGGAGTCTGTGTCATTGACTCTGCGCCAACTTGTCCCCAACTCCCAAGAGCAGAGCAGAGAGCTTTCCAGGGCACAGGCAACAATTCCCAAGGCATGTGACTCCTTGAAACTGGAGGCCCACCTCCCGACAGTGTCAGAGACTGAGCACCAAGCCTTGAGCACGTGTGTGCTGGAGTGGGGCGATCCCTTCCTAAATCGTGGCCCTTCCCAGCGGTCATCCCGAGACTGGAGAAATGTAGCTGGAAAAGATAGCTGCATATGACTCTCTGCAGGGTCTCACCTTGTGTGCAACAGAGACAGAGAGGTGGGGACAGGGTGCACCAACACCCTTGCTCTGATCATGATGTCACCTATTTATGAGACCAAGGCCTTATTCCTATGTCACAGAGCACCATGGCTGAGGTCCACACGCTGAGCAATATGTTAGAACCTTTCCACTCCTAACTGCCCCACCATTTGTCCCACACCACCACCACCACTACCATTTTTTTTCTAGTTTTTCCAGACAGGATTTCTCTGTATAGCCCTGGCTGTCCTAGAACTCACTCTGTAGACCAGGTTGGTCCCAAACTCAGAAATCCGCCTGCCTCTGCCTGCCAAGTGCTGGGATTAAAGGTGTGCACCACCACCACCGCCCGGCATTGTCCCTCCTCCCTTTTTAAAGATTTATTATATGTATATAAGCATAGTGTTGCTGTCTTCAGACATACCAGGATAGGACATCAGATCCCATTACAGTTGTGCGCCACCATGTGGTAGCTGGGAATTGAACTCATGACCTCTGGAAGAGCAGTCAGTGCTCTTTACTGCTGAGCCATCTCTCCAGCCCGTTTGTTCCCTTCATCCATAGCATTACACTTCACTCTGTTCGGGAACACCTCCCCTCTCATTGAACCTTATTGCATTATGCCAGTGCCACAGCAGGTGATGATTTGCCTGCAGCTCCATAGCTAGGGACAGTCCTGAGGGCGGCCCTGGCTGCACACATGCGTCCACATACCCTTGCCAGCATTTGTTCTCGTGACGGTGCACGATGGGCGAGATGGGATCTCAAGGCAACTCTAGCTTGTGTTTCCCCGATGATGAAGGACGTTGAACATTATTTCAAATACTTGATTTGCATCGCTTCCTTTGAGGGCCCACTTACTAACTAATGGATTTTAGTGTGTGTGTGTGTGTGTGTGTGTGTGTGTGTGTGTGTGTAGTTCTTTATAGATACTAGATATTAACCCCCTGTCAGATATTTCTCTGTTGAACCCTCTACCTGGGCCTCTCTGCTGAGAATTAACATGAAATAAATGTGATTCTATTTTAGGAAAACATTCCATATCCAGTTATTTTTCCCCTTGTTATTTTTGGTAGTAGTGCACTGATTGAACTTTATGTTCTAATTTATTTGCAGTGTTGGGGAATGGATACAAAGCCTCGTGTGTGCTGGGTTAGTTATACAACCACTTGACTGTAGAGCCGCCCTTAACACTGAAGAGCTGTTTAGAGCGTTTTATCTTTTCAGTTCTGACAAGTGTCTCCTTGTCCTGGTTACCAGCCAAGGGAAAGTTAGGCACTTGTCTGCTCTTCTGCTATCTCTTGCCCTTTGTCAGTGCAGTTAAAGCCACCCTTGCCTTCTCCATCTTCAGCACAGCCTCCTACTCCTGACTCCCCACTGCTAGGGTTATAGGTGTGCACCACCATGCCCGGGTTCATGCATTGCCGAAGTCAAACCCAGGGCTTCCTGCATGTCCAGCAGGCACTGTGCCAACTGAACTACAGCTCCCCTGGGCATGCTGGGATGTCAAAAGGCACCTCAGACGTCCTCCCTGGCATCGGGCTAGTTAAACATGGACAGATCCATGCATTTTCTAACTGTTAATACATCAGGAAAATGTGACAGTTCATGGTGCAGGATTAGCCATCAATGCTACTGGGCTGTCCCTGAATGAATCACTTTACATATTGTTATTTAATGATCTCACTGGTTTTATGAAGCAGGAATTACCTCCACTCTACAGAAGAGGAATCTGAGGTCCAGGGCCTCTGCCACCTGCCAAGGTCGTACAGAGCCTAAGAGACTGAGCTGGGAGGGACCCTCGGTCTGGTCCAGTGCCTAAGCTTTACCATAAGACCAAAGAGAAGCACACATCTGGGCAGAAGAGCTGCTTCTGGGGGCCTGTACACACTACTATGCATTAATATGTACCAAAACTCAAAAAAATCTGCATATAACCAGTTGTACACACATATCTGACCTCCATATCTCTTCTGCTATTCCTTTTGCTACTTCTTAATTTCCATTATCTATTTAATTGTAGGCTTAGGTTTTGGTTTTTTTAGGTGTTGTGGACCTGTTTAGAAGTAGTTTCTAGGGGTAATTCCACTCTTCCTTGTCAGGATACCAGCAGCCCAGTTCAACAGCAAACAGCAAACATAAATCAGTAGTGATGGCACACACGATCCAGGAGCAACAGCGAGCGTCACCAGCAGGAGTCAGGAGAAGCAGCCAGAAGCAGCTGGGATACCACAAGAAGGTTTTTTTGGTTTTGTTTTGTTTTGTTTTGTTTTGTTTTGTTTTGTTTTTGTTTTTTGTTTTGTTTTGTTTTGTTTTTGTTTTTGTTTTGTTTTTGTTTTTTTTGGTGCATTTCTCTCTATGTACGAAGACCAGGGAATACCAGGGAAGCATTTCATGGTGCAGCAATGCAAGAGCCTCCTCTCACTGTTTGTGGGGTTCCATTTATTTTCTTTCTATACATCATATGCCCTCTCTGTTTTCAGCAAAACATCACATGCCTCCTCACAAGACGGCTTCCAGAAAAACATCACGTGACACAACCAAGTGGTTAAGCAGACCAGAAATTTCCACATCATTTAATACAATTATTTATCTTCCTTTTTGCATATGTGTGTGTCATGTGACTGTTTATGCACGTTCACACGTGAATGACCACGTGTGAGTGGGGGTCACATGCACAGATATATGAGCATTCAGGTAGAGACCTGAAGTTGACGTGGAGTGTCTCCCCCATCACTTTCCACCATGCTCTGTCAGGGGCTCTCCCCAAACCTGGAGCTCACCCCTTTGGCTTGCCTAACCAACCAGCTTGCCCCGGGGATACCCTGACTGGGATTACAAATAGGCTGTCACATCCACCCAACTTTTATGTGAGTTTTGGGAATCCAAACCCCTCAACCATTTCCCTAACTCTAGCCACTGTCAACCAGCATTACTGGGTTGTGGTAAAGAAAAGAAAAAACACAGATTTGGAGTTGCAGCTTTTGATTTCTGGGGTCTTGTTTGTCACAGGTCAGCTCAGTGACCTTCAGCACGTCCTCTTAAGTCCCCTAGCCTCTTCCAGTCCTGTGCTTATAGAGAGAACAGTAACAGAACCCACTCTGGCTTGCCTAGGAATAAAAGAGACAACAAAATGCTTTGAAATTTTTAATTTGAGGGCTATAGAAGAAAGATTGGCTCTCTGGACGTGTAGCAGAGATGTGGCAAAGAAGTGCTGTCAGGAAATACAAACAAACAAACTAGTCTTGAGTGGGCTGATGGAAATGGGGTCAAGTTAGGAGGGGGGTCCTGTTAAAAACTACTTAGTTCTTTTTTCTAGTGAGGAAGACAGAAATAAGACACCACCAATGACAAAGCCAGACACAGTGATTTATGTCTCTAATCCCACCATTCCTGAGGCTGAAGCTGGTCCAGGATGACTTTGAGGCCAGCCTGGGCTACAAAAGAATGAAAGGCCCATGTTAGATCTGTAAAGGACATGAGTCCGTGGTGATATGAAGACACACACATAAGACACACATCAACTCAAATTCAGAGTCCTGAGCAGGAGGTATACTACTATCAATGCAGGATTTATGATTTATCAGATCTTAAATGATTTCTAATTTAGTTCATTATATTTGAACTCTGGTAATTTTCAACCAAAGTAATGTTGTAACCCTAAAGTGATGACAATGGGAAAACCACTAAGTGACACTCAGTTTTCCTCTGTGGGCTCAAATTTAATGGCAACAATTGTAACTAATAGCACTAAGAATCTCTTGGCCAGTTTTCCCACTGAGTTTCATTCTGTGCATCCTAAATATTTTTACGACTTCTTTGGTCTAAAATTACAACCCTACATCAAGAAGTTAATGGTTTAAAAAAAAAAAGAAGTTAATGGTTGATATCTTTAAGATGAATTAAATACTACTTAAAACATTTCGGACTTTCAAACAAATGTCTTTAAGTGAATAATCATAATTGATATTTCACTTTTCTCTTTAAAGATTTATTTATTTATTGTATGGATCTGAGTACTTCATACACACCAGAAGAAAGCATAGGATCCCATTACAGGTGGTTATGGGACACCATGTGGTTGCTAGGAATTGAACGCAGGACCTCTGGAAAAGCAGTCAATGCTCTTTTTTTTTTTGTTTTTAATTTAGATTTATTTATTTATTTTATGGGAGTACACTGCCTCTCCCCTCAGACACGCCAGAGAGGGCATCGGATCCCATTACGGATGGTTGTGAGCCACCATGTGGTTGCTGGGAATTGAATTCAGGACCTCTGGAAGAACAGTCAGTGCCCTCTTAACTGCCGAGCCATCTCTCCAGCCTGCAGTCAGAGCTCTTAATCGCTGATCTATCTCCAGCCCTGTTTGTCTTTTTTCCATTAAAGGGATATTCTTTTCTTTTTCTTTTTCTTTTTTTCTTTTCTTTTTCTTTTTCTTTTTTTCTTTTCTTTTTCTTTTTCTTTTTTTCTTTTCTTTTCTTTCTTTCTTTCTTTCTTTCTTTCTTTCTTTCTTTCTTTCTTTTGTTTTTTTTCCGAGACAGGGTTTCTCTGTGTAGCCCTGGCTGTCCTGGAACTCACTCTGTAAACCAGGCTGGCCTCGAACTCAGAAATCCACCTGCCTCTGCCTCCCAAGTGCTGGGATTACAGGTGTGTGCCACCATGCCCGGCTCTTTTTTGTTTCTTTCTGCCATACCACTTCATGAAACAGCCAAAGGAAACCTCAACAAGTTGATACCTGGACAGAAAAATCTGTACATGTGTGATGGTTTGTAAATGGTTGGCCCAGGAAGTGACCCTATTAGGAGGTGTGGCCTTGTTGAAGTAGGTGTGTCACTGTGGGTGTGAGTTTAAGACCTTCACCCTGGCTGCCTGGAAGTCAGTCTTTCATTAGCAGCCTTCAGATGAAGATGTAGAACTCTCAGCTCCTCCTGCATCATGCCTGCCTGGATGCTGCCATGTTTCTGCCTTGATGACAATGGACTGAACCTCTGAGCCTGTAAGCCAGCCCCAATTAAATGTTGTCTTTTATAAAAACTTGCATTGGTCATGGTGTCTGTTCACAGCAGTGAAATCCCAACTAAGACAACATGTAACATGTGGTGATCATTTAAAACATAAACAAAGAAACAAAAAGAACAAAAACTTCCCCACCCTCCCTCATTGTCTACTGCCTCAACTCCTAGAAAGAACCCTACAGGTTAAGGTTGTGCTTTGTACTACCTCCAAGTTCTATGTTAAGAAGTAACAACTTCCACAAAAGCCCTGCAATATAATAGTTCAGTATAATATCTTTGTTCAGAACTCTGTCTGTACAAGGGAAACCATTTCTTTGACATATTGAGACAAGACCAGAAGTATGTTTCTCTCACTGGTGTGGCTTGGATCTGAGCGTACTGCGCCAGTCATTTGTAAAGACAGCAGCTTCCAGACTGTGGAATGCGTTCATGGATAAATCCACAACCAACCTGAAATCTCGGATTCTGGTAGAAGACTGGTTACAACATAGCCATTCTCTGACTGGGAGATTGTTGTGTTCAAATACAAGTCCTCTGGACTTAGCTCAACTGGAGATTTAAAACATGCAGAAAAACACCACATATTAAAAAAAAAAAAAAAAAAAAGAATAGCATATTCTCATGAGGTTGTGAGCACTAGCAAAGAAACCATCAGTTGTAGATCGGCCTTGGTCTGGCCAGGCAGAGGCAGCTGTTACTCTGAGCAGCCAGTAGGAGGTAGTTAGCTCACGGCTGAGAAGTCTTTTTAGTTTGCTTCTTTTGTTGTTGTTGTTGTTTTTGTTTTTGCTTTTATTGAGACAGGGTTTCTCTATGTAGCCCTGGCTGTCCTTGAACTCAATCTGTAGACCAGGCTGGCCTGGAAAGTATAGCACTTGCCTTTGTCTCCCAAGTGCTATGACTAAAGGTATGCACGCCCACGCCTGGTTTGGCTGAGAAGTCTTTAGACAAGCTCCCCTGGACGTTCCACACAGACTTCGGTGGGTTCGCCGAACATGCGGAAGTTAGGCTGGGCCACGAAGCTGCCTTCCGGAAAGTCCGTCTCATTTCCCTCCGCTGTTGAATCTCTTAGGAATCACATTCTTCTTTGGATGGAGAACCCCAAAGAAAGCATCTTCCAGAATCTGGTCTGTCATTCCCAAGACGGCTGGCTGGCTGTACTTCATCTTGTTGGGTTCTTGGGATGGAATCCAGGCTGTCAAAGGTGTCTCAGAACCTCTTTAACCTAGCAATCCTGGACAACAATGTTCTCCCCATGTTTCGTCAACATGGGTGTCAGGAAGGGGACAGAGGGCAAGGCCACTGGACGACACTCAGAGGCAGTGCCAAGGAAGTTACCCAGGAGTACTTAACTTCCCATTGTACTCTACTAAAACCACAGTGCCTGTGTGGAACACTGACATGTGTCAGCCGTGTTAAATAGTGTTCCAAGCTGGCTTGCTTTCTAGCACATTTGATTGCACAGGCATGTTTACACACATGAAAAGCACCTTAAACTGAACCACTGGGACTGAGGGACTGGCTTAGGGTAAAGGAACAGGAGGACCTGAATTGGAATCTCCAGCAGCGATGCTTGCCTGTCACCCAGCATCGTGGGAGGGAGGGGACACAGACAGCAAGGCTGCTGGAGCTTACTGGCTAACACTCAACTCCAGATTCAGTGGGACAGCCCGTCTCAAAAGAGTGAAGTGGAAGCCAGGCAGTGGTGGCGCATGCCTTTAATCCCAGCACTTGGGAGGTAGAGGCAGGTAGATTTCTGAGTTCGAGGCCAGCCTGGTCTACAGAGTGAGTTCCAGGACAGCCAGAGAACTACACATAGAAACCCTGTCTTGAAAAACAAAACAAAACAAAGAGTAAAATGGGGATAGAACAAGAATAAGACTCATGTCGTCTAGTAGATGCACGCGCGCACACACACACACACACACACACACACACACACATCCTGTTACCTACTTTTGCAGCCAGTGTTATCCTTAAAAAGACCAAAGGGAAGGATTTGAGTGGGGTGACTAAGCCTCGTGACAACAATTCTGACATTTCGATGACTGATTAGTTTGTTGTATCTGAGTTACTAGGTCCGTGGTTGCTATGTTCCGACCATATTGATTGCTTACCAAACAGAATACCGACTGATGTGGCAGAAAACTGTGGTCAGAGGCTCAGAAGCATGCCCTGTGACAGCAGGAGAATGTACTAATGCCAAGAAAATCCATCACAAGATCCCTTCAACATGTGCTTGTTCTGTGTAAGGACCGGCAGAAGTCAGCATGAAGAACTCGGGTGTCTTAGACTAATAAGAACAAGTCACTTCTACCAGCAAAATCAAGTCTCTGTTTTCCCAGTTATTGAAAATAGATTTTTTTCCTTCACATAATATATCCTTAGTTCCGTTTCCCCTCCCATCCAGATCTACTGCATCCTGCCTCATTAGATAACAAACAGGCTTCTAGGGGATAAGAATTAAATATAACAATATAAAACAAACACTAACACACTGGCGTTGGTCAAACAGAAGGAAAAGAGCCCATGAGAAGGCACGAGAAACAGAGACCCATGTGTTCCCACACGCAGGAATCCCATAAAAACACTAAACTACAATGTGTACCCAAAGGACATGTAGGGTGAAAAGAGAGAAAAATAAAATTGTTTCCAATGTTTGGCTGTCATGTGTAGAGCAGCAATGAACATGGTTGAGCTATGTTCCACTTCATAGCGCCTCCTGTGGTAGGGCTGCTGGGCCCTAGTGGAGACACATTACCTGGGTTTTATTGATTATAGGTTTTTTGGTTTTTTTTGTTTTTTACTGGCATCTAGTCATCCGGGTTTAGGAAGACTGTAATTCTAGGCGCTGATATCTTGTCTTTGCTGAGTTCGTGGTTTTGTTGCTTGGTCTCTGTCACTCTCTCTGGTCCTTAGGAGGGTGTGGTGGCTGTGTGTTGCCTGATAGGAAATTCTTCTGAGATCCTGCTAGGTGTGGCCACTGGGATTTCTGGGCAAATGTATTTCTAGGGATTGGGAGCTGACATGGGTGGGGATGGGCTGAGGGTGGGGCTAGAGGGTCTGCAGGAGGGAAGGGGACAGGGTGTCCCCCGGGGATCTACTTAGTCCTCTGGGAATGAAGCAGAGAGTGAGGCAAGGCCGCAGCTGGCAATGGGACTTGGGATTGGCTCTGGAGGGCAGGAGGGAGAGGGAAGAGCTGCCGTTAACCTACCGCTTCCCTGGCCAGGGTGGCCTGCGGCATCCCAGGGAACTCAACTCTCACACAAATGTCGCGTTATAGCTGTGACTCTCTTATGGAGGGAAGATAGAAAATAAGCTAAAGCAGGAGAGCAATGGTTTGGAATTAGATCATCAGAGCAACTGCAGCCAATAAGGACCTTTTATGCTGCACATAGATACCCTTCTTATAATCAAGTTACATATCCAAGGAGCTGGGAGCTTTGAAAGCCAGGCATGGTGATACCATCCTGAGGGGTGGGTGGAAACGGCAGATTCCTGAAGTTCACTGGATTGCCAGCCTAGAGGAATCCACGACAATCCAGTTCATTGAGAATCCCTGTCTCAAGACAAACATACAAAGAGAGGTGTCCAGTGGAGGGTCTCTGTATAAAAATGATGCTCTCGGGCTGGAGAGATGGCTCAGCGGTTAAGAGCACTGACTGTTCTTCCAGAGATCCTGAGTTCAAATCCCAGCAACCACATGATGGCTCACAACTATCTGTAATGGGATTTGATGCCCTCTTCTAGTGTGTGTCTGAAGACAGCTGCACAGTGTACTCATATAAATAAAAACAAATAATTTTTTTGTGTGTGAAATGAGGCTTTAAAAAAATGATGCTCTCCCAAGAGCATTGACATCTCAATTAGGTCAGCTTCACGCTAGTATAATGTGGTATTAAAGATTCCATTATATTCCATGATTTGTTGTATCCACTCTCAGGTTGTAAAACTCGGAGCTTTCTTCCTTGTACTGTCAAGTTCCCAGGGTCGTTTTATTACTTGTTTCTCATCGCTGTGATGTAAGCACCTATCAGAAAGGCTTTAAGGGAGGGAAGATTCATCCTGGCTCATGGTATCAGTGAGTTGAGGGTGTATCTGTTTGGGCCTCTGTAGGTGAAAACACTTTGTGGTATGAGAATTACAGGTTGAATGAACCAGGTCGCTTGGAAAACAATGCCTTGCTAAACATGCCTCTTGCCATTTCGATCCGAAATCGTCGTGGATTCTCTCTGTCAGGTAAAGGAGATTTTGCAGGCAGTAGAGTTTGTTAAACAGACACCCCAGCAGCCCAAGGAAAATCCCACTTGTTATCTCTGGTAATTGGAGTGAGAGGAAGTCAAGCTGCAACGGTAGCTTCAAGGTTGTTCTGTGTCTTTTTTTTTTTTTTTTTCTTGGTTTTTTGAGACTGGGTTTCTCTGTGTAGCTCGGGCTGTCCTGGAACTCACTCTGTAGACCAGGCTGGCCTCGAACTCAGAAATCCGCCTGCCTCTGCCTCCCAAGTGCTGGGATTACAGGCGTGCGCCATCACCGCCCGGCTGTTCTGTGTATATCCATTTTAGCACTGAATAATACCGGCTCACAGTCTGAAAGACCAAACATACGTGAGGTCCTGGAACTAGGGAAAACAACAATCAGAGGTGGTTGAGTCTGTTTTTATTTTGAGTCGTGTTTGTGCGTGGTATATGTCTATGTTAGGCCTTAAGTTTCTCTGTTAGGAACTGTGAGGCAGAGACAGGGTGAACGCAAGAAGCTCGCAGGCCAGCTAGCCGGCGCAGGGCAAAACAGGTTCAGGCCCTGTCTCAAAGGTGGCGGCAGTGAGGACCAACACATGATGACCCCAGGAAGCATTTGTCCTCTGACCCCACACGCTTATCGTAGTGTACATCAAAGCAGAGTCCTCAAGATCATCGGCTAAAGATTGAGATCCGCAGTTCCATGAGGCTCCCTCCAGGAGGTATCTTCGACAGAGCAGTGGCTTTTCAGAAGCAGTTAAGTCTGGTGACTGATGGGACAGAGCCCCTGCCTCCCATGTCTCCACGCCCTCTCCTGTCTCCACCCCCACTTCCATGCCCGCCCAACTACCTCTCCCCTCAGACCCCCCCTCCTTCTCCTCCCTCTGCACTTCACCTCTCCCTGCCCTCTCCTGTCCCCCATCGCCTCCCTCGCCTGCCCTCTCCCCACCTCCACCCTGCCTACCTTCCCTTTCTGTCCCCCCCCAACCCCGCAGCCCCTCCTCTCACTTCCCTCATTTCCTCTTCTCTGAGGAAATGCCTGCCCTGCGTCTCTCCCCTCAGTCTCTCCCCTCATCTCCTCTCCCCTGCCCTGCGTCTCTCCCCTCATCTCCTCTCCCCTCCACACCCTACTCTTTCCTGTCTGTGAGAACAGCTTCCACAGTTCCTCTTATCCTCTGATCTCTCTCCATTCCAAACTCTTCCCTCTCCTCCCTGTACCTGCCTCTTTCATTCCTTTCTTTCCTCTCTCCATTCTCTCCTCTTCCCCTCCCCAGCCTCATCCCCCAGCTCTTCCCTCCCCCATCGATGCTTTTCTCCCCAGTCCATCATCCTCTTTCCTGTCCCAACCTCACCTTACTCCATCTCCCTCCGCTCTCACCCTGTCCCAGGAACTCCCTCCCCTTCACTCCTCTCCTGCCGTTGTCACATGCCAGTCACCCATTTTGAAAGGTCCCAAGGCTAAATCAGACCTCAGCTTTGTTTTCTGGGTTCAATTTCTCCTCCCTCTTATCACTTGGTCACAGTGTGACATGCTTAGATTTTTAATAAACTTTAAAACTTTCAATGCCGGGCAGTGGTGGCACATGCCTTTAACCCCAGCACCTGGGAGGCAGAGGCAGGTGGATTTCTGAGTTGGAGGCCAGCCTGGTCTACAGAGTTAGTTCCAGGACAGCCAGGGCTACACAGAGAAACCCTGTCTCAAAAAAACCAAAAAACAAAACAAAACAAAACAAAAACAAACAAACAAACCCCCCCCCAAAAAAAAGCAAAAAACAAAAAAACAAAAAACCAAAAAACCAAAAAAACAAAAATAAAAAAAAGCAAAAAAGCAAAAAAAAAAAAAACAAAAAAAAAAAAAAAACCCAAACAAAACAAAAAACAAAAAAACCCAAACTTTCAAAAGAGGGGGCTAGAGAATGGTGCAGCAGTTCTTCCAGAGGTCCTGAGTTCAATTCCCAGCAACCACATGGTGGCTCACAACCATCTGTAATGAGATCCGATGCCCTCTTCTGGTGTAACTGAAGACAGTGACAGTGTACTTACACAAAACAAATAGATAACCCTTTAAAAAATTTTTTCAAGAAAAATTTTTTCCTTGGGGTTGAACTTAGAGCCTAGTGTGGAGTAAGCTTAGTGTAAGCCCTGGGTGCAATCCAGCACCAAAACTAGCAGAAGCCAAAGGTTTCTATGTCTATGTAGTTAGGCTGGCTTCAAAATGGAGACTCCCGCCGGGCGTGGTGGCGCACGCCTGTAGTCCCAGCACTTGGGAGGCAGAGGCAGGCGGATTTCTGAGTTCGAGGCTAGCCTGGTCTACAGAGTGAGTTCCAGGACAGCCAGGGATACACAGAGAAACCCTGTCTCAAAAAAACCAAAAAAAAAAAAAAAACAAAAACAAAAACAAAATGGAGACTCCCTACCTCTGTGTCCCAAATACTGGGATTGTCGGTGTATACTATCACAGGCAGCCTCAAGCTGACCTGTCTGTCCCTGCTAGCCTCCCCTCTCACCTCTCCAACCTTTCAGCCCCATCTGTGGCCTGTCACGGACCCACAACCTAGTCATGGTGTTTCCACAGTCCTGTCTTTGTTTTTTGTTTTTTGGGGTTTTTTTGTTTGTTTGTTTGTTTTGTTGTTGTTGTTTTTGTTTTTTGTTTTTCGAGACAGGGTTTCTCTGTATAGCCCTGGCTGTCCTGGAACTCACTCTGTAGACCAGGCTGGCCTCGAACTCAGAAATCCGCCTGCCTCTGCCTCCCAAGTGCTGGGATTACAGGCGTGCGCCACCACCGCCCGGCTTCCACAGTCCTGTGTTGCTGGTGTATAACAGTCAGTGAGTTTTAGAATGCTACCAGTTCACACAGCAGTACACAGGTGACAAGGAAGGATGTCAGGTTTTGATACTGTAAGAGCAGGATCTTGTAGTGAGACCTCAGATACATTGTCATCATTTATAAAGAACCAGGTGTGGCAGCACATGCCCATAAATCCCCATACTTGGAAGGCTAAAGCAGAAGGTTCAAGACCAGCCTGAGATCTATAATATGACTGTCTCAAAAACCCAAGGATTTGGGGTGAGGCTCAGGGGTAGAGTGCTTGCCTAGGGTGCACAAGGTTTGATCTCTAGCAGAGAGGAAAACTAATTTCATTCTAAATGTTTCCACTCATGCTTATGTCTGTTGGTACTGGCCTGCCACCTCAGCTACTTGGGAACCTGAGAGATTTTAAGTTTATGGGGCAGTGGTGGCACACGCCTTTAATCCCAGCACTTGGGAGGTAGAGGCAGGAGGACTTCTGAGTTCAAGGCCAGCCTGGTCTACAGTGAGTTCCAGGACAGCCAGCGCTACACAGAGAAACCCTGTCTCAAAAAACCCGCCAACCAAGCCGGGCGGTGGTGGCGCATGCCTTTAATCCCAGCACTTGGGAGGCAGAGGCAGGCGGATTTCTGAGTTCGAGGCCAGCCTGGTCTACAAAGTGAGTTCCAGGACAGCCCGAACTACACAGAGAAACCCTGTCTCGAAAAAACCAAAAAAAAAAAAAAAAAAAAAAAAAAAAAACCCCCGCCAACCAAACAAACAAACAAAACGATTCTTGAAAGATTTTAAGTTTATGGCTCCTCTGGATAACTTAGCGGGACCCTGTCTTAAGGGGCTAAAGTGAGTTTCCTAGCAGACAGAGGTATTTCCCAAGCCTGACAACCTGAATGCTGTGTCTGGGATCCGCGTGGTGTGCAGACCCTGGCACGCTGGCCTTCCATCTCCACGTGTATGCCATGCACTCACACAGTAAAGGTAACTTGAAAATGTTGCTTTTTGAGACGGGGTTTCTCTGTGCAGCCCTGACTGTCCTGGTCAGCTCTGTAGACCAGGCTGGCCTAAACTCAGAGATCTCCCTGCCTCTGATTCCAGACTGCCCGGATTAAAGATGTACACCACCACACCTGGCTTAAATTCTTTTTAAAAAGAGGGCTCCTGACAGAACTCTGACAGAAGGCTTACTTACCACATGTAAAGCCTGGGCTAATTCCTAACATCACAAAAACCGCAAACGGTAAGGGCTGGTGAGAGGACTCAACATGGAAGTGATTGCTAGCAGGCCCAGAGATGTCAGCTCAACGCCGGGACCCACAGAGGGAAAGGACAAATCTGCAAGTCATCTTCTAACGTCCATGGCAGCAGTGGTGACATGTGCTGCCCTGCCCTTCCTTCAACAACTAAAAACAAAACACACACAGACACACAGACACAGACACAGACACACACACACACACACACATACACATACGACCTGGAAACTGACTGCAGACTGTATTATGGACTCAGCTTGTATACTGGCTGGTTGACATAAATGTCAACTTGACACAGGCTGAAGTTATCACAGAGAAAGGAGCTTCAGTTGGGGAAGTGCCTCCTTGAGATCCAGCTGTAAGGCACTTTCTCAATTAGTGATCAAGGGGGCAGGGTCCATTGTGGGTGGTGCCATCCCTGGACTGGTAGTCTTGGATTCTATAAGAGAGCAAACTGAGCAAACCAGGGGAAGCAAGCCAGTAAGTAACATCCCTCCATGGCCTCTGCATCAGCTCCTGCTTCCTGACCTGTTTGAGTTCCAGTCCTGACTTCCTTTAGTCATGAACAGCAACGTGGAAATGTAAGCTCAATTATCCCTTTCCTCCCCAACTTGCTTCTTGGTTATGGCATTTGTGCAGGAATAGAAACCCTGACTAAGACAGCTTGTGATTAACTGTGGTACCTCCGCTTCCTCATCTCTAAGGATGATGCCAACACATCCATAAGCTTCTTTCCAGAGCTGCAAATGACTGTGCATAAATGCCCCATCTAGTTCCTAGTCTAGAACAAAAAAAAGGAACAGTAGTTCTCCTGAGCCAGGGCTGAGGCTGCCACCAGTCTGTGCATCTGCATTTGAGAAATGAAGAGCAGCCCCAGATCCTCAGAAGTGCCCTCCAGGTTAAGAACCTGCCAGGGCTTGAGCTTCTGAGCAAGCTGGGAAAGATGCCGCTCTGCCTCCTGGTGGTCAGAAGTGCTTACATCAAGACTGCTCATTCCAAGTCTTGAAACTAAAGCAGGAAAGGCCTCCAGGATGCCCAGAGCAGCCAGCCACCCAAGTCCCAGATGCTGTAGGACTAGAAGATCAAGATCGGCACACAGTTTGCCCTCTGTTCACCTTTCAATGATTTTATTAGTATGGTCACAAGTTTGACACCTACAGGTCGCCATTAACAGAGCTGACAACAAATATTGGAAATAAGTGAATTACTGAAGTACGGCAAGATTTAAAATGTCAACTTGGAGTGATCATGCAAGCCCCATGCATCGGTGCCTGCGCCCTAATTGCAGGACCCACTCTGCTCATCCTCATGGCTCTGAACTCTCAGCGGGGCTGGGGTGGGGCCACCCTGCCTTTTTGCAGATCCAGAATTTTAAGGGCAAACGTGGAGCCTTCCTTGGAGCATGGTCGCCATGCCTGGTTTCTGCTTGTTGGGGTGACACTGGCTATTGCTAGTATGGCCACAGGATCCCCGGGCTTGTGCTAACAGAGTGTTCTTATGTCCCTGCAAGAGGTCTTCAGGCAGTTCGCAACTGTGTTTCCTCCTGGGGAGCCTAGAAGTGAGGCGCACAGTCTTCTAGCATGCTGTCAGTGATGTAGCTGGACCCAAGGTGGGACTCGTAGTAATTCTTTTCATCAAAGGTATTGACAGTCCAACTCACAACCTGGATTCCTTTAGCTGACCACTTCTTCAAATAGTCCCTGGAGAAAAGGGAAAAATAACAGTCGTGTTAGAATGAACAGCTGTCCCTGGAATTGAGAGCTCAAAGCATGTGTTCTGTGAGTGTCAACTGTTCCCAGAGAGCCTTAGCTGGCCTCCTACCTCGGTCAGAAGGCTGGGAAGCAGGCACGGCCTATGCCCGCTTTATACCATCCCAGCTCAAACACATCAGTCACCACGCCCCCTCTCTGCCCTCTTACACCACACTGCCCAGTTCTCTCTGGACTGCAGAAGCCTCCTTCCCTTTCAGGTCACCAGAACAAGCTCCTCCTCAACCCTCCACTCCCGGGGAAGAACAGCACTCTACGCTCTCCCTCCACGCTTTCTTCCTTGCAGTTCACAGGCAGACCTTAGTTTGCTCCTGACACCCTGCCCATATCCTGGTGACCAGCCCAGAAGTCCTGAAAGTGCACTGACTTTATCCTGCATGTCCCCAGGTTATGGGAAAGGTCACTAGTTGTAGTGACACAAAGCAAACACACACCTTCGAACATCAAGCCTAGAACAAGCACATTTTCTCACTCACAGGTCCAAAATGATTCAGTGACTTCCAAGCAGACAAAAGGCTCACAGTCCACACTCCAGAACTGGCAATTTCTCAAGACAATGAACTACCCTGATATGTTGCTGAGATGTCCTCAAGGAAGATGCCATGCAACCATTCTGGTGAGGGACACAGGTGTGAGCCTCCCACCCCCGTGAGCCATGCCCACTTCCTCCTGCGGTCCCACAGCACCGGCCCTCCCGACAGCAGCAGGCCTGGATGTCCTTTACCCACTGGCTGAGGGAGAGGCTGGAGTTTGACCCTGGGCCTTGGGCACGCAGGGGGGCAGTCATCCTCCACTGCATCCCAGTCCCTCCTCCCTGCCATTTGTGCTCTCACTGAAGCCCAGGCTGCCCTTCAACAAGGATTCTTCTGCTTTAGCCTCCAGAGGTGCTTAGATTTCAGGCCTCTGCCATAGTGGTAACAATTACCATTCCCCACCTCCTCCCTTGGGACCCCTCTGGAGCTGTGCGAGACTAGGTCAGAATACAAGGTCTATGCACTGGTTGACCTCGAAGCTGTTGACATCGCTGTCCTTCACTATTGCTCTCACCTTATTTGAGACAGGGTGTCTCAATGAACCTGGAGTTTGAAGCTCCAGCTAGACTGATCCCCAGAATCTGCTGAGCCCTGAGTTTGTACACAGCTGCTATGAATCTGAAGACAGATCCCAACGCTTGCACAAGAAGCACTTGACCCACTGACCCACTGGCAGCCCGCAGCTGTGGTTTTCTATTGACTAGACTCGACACTGGACTGGCATCCCTGTCCTGCTGGACGTGGCCCTCCTGGAGGCCGAGCACGGCTTTGCCTCCACACTGCTGTGCCCTCGGCTTCCTCACGAAGCATGTGACAGCACGCTGGCCACAAACAAACGGCTGCCAGGGTGAGCGAGCGGGCGGGGAGTCAGTCATATGGAGCTATGGTGTGCGCTCAAGCTGCCAAACGACGGGCAGCCCCGGGACGGCAGCAGAGAGCACAGACAGGCTGTAGGAGACAGCAGGGAGGACGGGAGCCAGAAGGCTGTGCCCATCCGCGGTTTCCGGTGCGGCGCCTCCCTGCCCGTCTAGTTTCCCAAGGGAGCAGTGTGATGCCACTCACAACTGCTTCTTAAAAATGCACTACAGAACTGGGCTGGGGCCAGGCGGCGGAGAGGCAGAGGCAGGTAAATTTCTGTGGGTCTGAGGCCAGCCTGGTCTATAGAGTGGGCTCCAGGACACACAGAGTTACACAGAGAATCCCTGTTTGATGAGGTGGGCAATGACACATCAGCTCTGCCATACACATTTACATAGACAGCAGGAGCTTACGGATATATTACATGATTAATATGTTATAATACATTGTAGCTTACTTTTAAAATGTAATACAAAATGCTTGTCATTCAAGAATCAGAATTGGGTCTCTAGCACCCACATAAAAGCTGGGAGACATCACAGCCCACCTACAGTCCCAGCACTCAGGAGGTGGAGACGATCCTGAGGACATGCTAGCTTTCCCACAGGACCAGCTGCATCAGTGAGTTCCAGGTGAGCTCACACACACACACACACACACACACACACACACCCCACCACACATACAAATACCACACATACACACACACACACACACACACACACACACACCCCACCACACATACAAATACCACACATACACAAACACAAACAAACACTACACAGACACACACATACACACACCACACAAATACCACAATACACACACCAAACATATATACAAATACCACACAAACACACAAATGCAAACAACACACACACACACACACACACACACACAGACAAGCAACAGACAAACCTATAAACTTGAGAGTCTCTGGTCAGCCTGTTGGGCATCAGTGAACCACGCCTGTCATCTTCCTACACACTTCCGGCAGCTGGCACTGCTCACTGCTCTAACTTACCACATCAGGGGGACCTACGAGTCAGAACCACTCCGTCTGCCCACTTCACTAATGCCTCCTTCCCAGAAAGAGCACCCAGGACACGTGAAGCCAAAAGACAAAAACTTCTAACTTACGGGGAGACAAAATCCTTCTGCATGAGGAAGGCTGAAACCCCACACAGGTACCACAAGACATTGTGCATGCTCCAGTCAAGCAAGATGTCCAGCACCACAAACACAGACTGCTTCCAAAGGGCGCTGTAGCGGGGCTTCCCGTCTCCAGTGTGGCTCAGGCTCCAAGGCCTGTGAGTTAGGGCTGTGATTACCTTCTGATCTGTTTGTCTCATCTGAAAAGGAATTTTAAAAAAGAAAATGATCATCTCTTGGGTCTATAATTTCTCACTATTTTAAATTCACCAAATACTCATTTGATGAGAGCCCCCTGGCGACCATCTCTCACAAACCTTTTGAGAAGTAAAGTAAACGTAGGTGTGCAATTCGCATTACAATTGAGGCCTCTTCCTCACAGCCCTACAGGAACTGCATTATCCAACTGAGAACCTGGCTGCCCAGCAAGCCCAGCCTCAGAGTGGTGGCAAGCATGAGGCCCTAGGTTTAGTGAGAAACACAGCAAGCGAAAAGAGAGAAAATGCCAACCACAGGGTCAAGCTGTATTTGTCTGTCTGTCCAGGTTTCTGGAGACAGGGTCTTCTGTAGTTCAGGCTGGCCGGTCACACCAAGCCTCCTGCCTTGGGCTCCCGAAAGCTGGGGCCACAGATGTGTACCACCATGCCCAACTTTCAAAGCCACATTTTAATAACGCTATGAAGATAAGAATTAATCAAATAGCAAGTTAACTCAGAACTTAATGAGGATAGAGCCAGGATCATTTCAAGAGATGCTGGTTTATTTCAATCCTGTTTCTGGCAGGACTGCAGAGCTGGGGGTGGAGGGAGAAAAGGGGCTGTGAGGAGACTGCAGAGAAGGCAGAGCAGGAAGAGGCAGCCTGGGGAGGTACCTCAGGCTGTGCTCTCAGCTCCATGGAAGAGCATCACATACTCTGAAGGCCTCTGTGGTCAAACAAGCCTGTGAAGCCCGATTCCACATGCCTGTAAGCCCCAGGACCACCGCACACACTGTGAAGGTCTGTAATGGCACACACTGGCCTGCTGCAAACATTTTTAATGACTACTCTGTTGACCCTAGGTGACAGATGCCACAGAACAACTCATTAGTTTGGAAACTAGTAAATAAAGAGAAAGATTAAGCGGGGTGTGGTGGTGCATGCCTATAATCCCAGCACTTGGGAAGCAGAGGCAGAAGGATTTCTGAGCCAGGACTATACAGAGAAACCCTGTCTCAAAAAAAAAAAAACAAAAAAAGAAAAAAGAAAAAGATTAAGTAATTACAGTTTATAGGGGAACTAAATGATAGATCAGGAGGTGTCTTATTTATAGATGAATTCTAGATTCTGAATAAAACATTAACATTTCCTAACTTCCTAGTAAACTGACAGACCTGGCCAATGACTAAGATACGGCCCTGCTAAGACAATCAGCCCTAACTCCATGAGCCCTAGTGCACTGCACCAGGTTACAGGAAACCAAGAGAGGAGCTGTCTATAAAATCACACAAGTGGACAATCACCAGACATGGGTAAATGACAAATATAATTTCAGATCTTGAAACGTAGCCCAGTGGCAGGGCACTTGCCTAGTATGCATGAGGGACTGGCAACACACACACACACATACACACATACACACACACACACACACACTTTCAGATATACACACATCTGCTTTATTCAATAGAGATAGAGACAGATAGAGATGGGGGATGGGCAGAGAAGCAGGAAGGGAGAGAGGGAGGAAGGGAAACAAAATTGCAGACTTTAAGATTGAAGATGAATACCTTATTTGGGTATTGATGCAAATGAACATTCTTTTCAAAATCTAAATACCAGCCGGGCGTGGTGGCGCACGCCTGTAATCCCAGCACTTGGGAGGCAGAGGCAGGCGGATTTCTGAGTTCAAGGCCAGCCTGGTCTACAGAGTGAGTTCCAGGACAGCCAGGACCACACAGAGAAACCCTATCTCGGAAAAACAAAAAAAAGAAAAAAAATCTAAATACCAATTTTTATTTGAAAAAAGTTAAAAGCATTCATGAAACTTCTGAGACATGAAAATTTATATTTTTCCAATCTTTGATGATCTGAAACTAAATTGGGGAAGATCAATGGGGCAGGGAGAAACAAGCAAGACCATGGCTAAAGATAGTAACCATTTCACGTAGTAACCATTTCACATAGTAACCATTTCATGTAGTAACCATTTCACGTAGTAACCATTTCATGTAGTAACCATTTCACGTAGTAACCATTTCTATGTGCTCTGAAATACTATCTAAGGGGTTTTGTTGTTTGAGACAGGCTTCATTATACAGCCCAGGCAGATCTCAAACTCAAATCCTCCTGCCTCACTCAGTCTTCCAAGTGTTCGGATATGTGTCCAGTCATTACCACCCTCCCGGTCTGCCCTCCCACAGTTTCTCATCCCCCTTCCCCCTCCCCCCAATAAGAGTAGTTTTTTTAAAGCTGTTTTACTGTTACTTTTGGGGAATTAGGGTGTGGACTCATGTGTACCAAGGACACACAAGGAGGCTGCAAAGAGCCTGGCTGAGAGAGGCCCTTAGAGGAGGGCCGTGCACGTTCCAAAGCAGAGAAGCGGGCCCACCCCCAGAAGACTTTCCCACTCTTAAAGGAGAGCTCTTGACTGTGGCTGCATTCAGTTCAATGTTACAGCGCCCACTGATATTACCTCCAGCAACTAATCCAATGTAACAAAGGAAGGTCCCACTTACTTTATAGATGACTTCCGGCAAGAATGAGCAGACCATACTGTTATTGTACAGCTGTGGAAATTCCATGTATATATTCTTTAGAGCAGCAGAAGCCTGTGCAATAAAGATTCACATAGTTAAAATCTTCACTATTAACTATATTAACTATTGTTATTAATATATTAACTATCCACATAGATAAAATCTTGCTAAAAGGCTCCATAAAAGAAAATTATTTCCAAAACTTAAAAATGTAAACTGCATTTTATACTTCCATTAAGTATAAGTCATAAAAATAAGGAAAAAGAATACATAAGAAAACATATGGCTTGTTTTAAAAATGACAGCCTTCCATAAGCCATCCTTTTAGAATAGCAAAGTCCATGGAGTGCGCTGTACCATATCTGCATGGCCCTTGACATCGAAGAAGATGGTGAGGTTATGGCGGAGGCACTCTGTGACGGCTTCCTTCAGCGTGGGGATCCTTTCGTCAGGGAACTCGTTTCTGCAAGAGGAGAAAGGAATGACTCACAGCAGTGTGCTCAGGAAAAGAGCAGGGGTTACTTCCTGGACAGTTTACAGTTTACAGATGTCTCCCAAACAAAGGCCAAGAACGCTTTTCTTCTCCAGCCGCAGCCAGACAGTGTACATGGTACCCAAACCAAAGCCAACAAACCACAGAACCCACGGAATGACGGCTCTTCCACACACGTGGCGACCCATCAAAGTCACCTGCCCATCACAGGCCACTGCAACCACCTCTGGGGAACTCCGGGACTTGATTTTGATTTTAAGCTAATTTCTCCTTCTGTAGAGAAAACAAGTCTATTTATTAGCTCATGCTGCTATGTAGGTGTTTGTCTAAATCAGAGGTTCTCCACCTGTGGGTGGTGACCCTTTCGGGAGTCAGAGAGGCCCAAGACTATTGGAAAACACAGATATTTACATATGGTTCATAACTAGCAAAATTACAGTTATGAAGTAACAATGAAGATAATTTATGGTTGAAGCCACCACAACATGAGGAAGTGTATTAAAGGTCAGAGCATTAGGAAGGTTGAGAACCACTGCTCTAAAAGAATATATATTCTGCTAAAGAAAATGAAGCTTGCCTGTAATCCCAGCACTCGGGAGGCAGAGGCAGGCGGATTTCTGAGTTTGAGGCCAACCTGGTCTACAGAGTGAGTTCCAGGACAGCCAGGACTACACAGAGAAACCCTGTCTCCAAAAACAAAACAAAACAAACAAACAAAAAAAAAAAAAAAAAAGAAAAAAGAAAATGAAGCTTAAGTGCCTGATACCCAACAAATCAGCCTTCTTCTCATAATGAAGGCTCACTCTATATGGCTTAATTTGTGTCCATTTCAATCTAAGACTTTCAGATGGCTAATGTACATCTTACAGGCAATTCGCCCGTCATCTGTGCTGATGTCCACTCCATCGAGAGGGAGCCCTAAGCTTGCACCCCCCCACACACACACACACATGCACACACACCATGCATGCACACATACCCCTGCCTTATTTTGTTTTGCTGAGACACAGTCTCACTATGCAGCCCAGGCTGGCTGGAATTTCTGACCCTCTTGTCAAGTTAATGGGATTATAGGCACAGGCCACCACACCTAATTAGCTAGTGTTAAAATGCCTATTTTCCCTGACAGGTGGTCCTAAAATAAGCCAAGCACTCTGTCTGGAGCAATCACTGAGAAGGCTATCTGTTATAACTGTAGAATCAAGAGTGCTCGTGTGAGGCTGGAGAGACGGCTCAGTGGTTAAGAACACTGGCTGCCCTTCCCGTGTTCTTACCCCAGCTTGCTCCTTGCTCCACCAACCACATGGCAGCTCACAACTGTCTAACTCCAGTTCTAGAGGATCTGCTACCCGATTCTGGACCCCTTAAGCACTGCACACACATGGTGCATGAACATTGCATGCAACACACACCCTCAAAAAAATTTCTTACATAGTTATGTGAAAGACATTAAGATGGCATAATGCTATGCTTTTCCTTTTTTGCAGAGTCCAAATGGTTGATACCCACCCTAAGCATTTTTTGCTGAGTTAACTCTAAGCCTGACATCTTTTAAAAATTTTTTTTATTACATTAATTCATTCTTTTATTTCATTTTTTGCAAGACTGGATTTTCTGTGTGGCTGTTCTGGAACTTACTTTATAAGCCTAGTCAGGCTGTCCTCGAACTCACAGAGATCTGCCAGCCTCTGCCTCCTAAACATATGAGTCATCATACCTGGATTTTAAATTTTTTCATTGGGGGGGGCACATATGCATGGCACATATGTGGATGTCAGAGAAAAACTTCTGGAAATCGGTTATCTTCTCCCACCATGCCGTGGGTTCTGAGGATAGCTCAGGCTGTTAGGCCTGGCGGCCAGGTGTTTCAGTACTCTGAATCTGCCATCCTCCTAATGGCAGTGTTTGTAGTATTAAAGCCAGCTGCCCTCAAACACAGAAGAGCAATGAGGTGTCTGAGATCAGGAAGAGCAATTTCCTAAGTGGGCTCTGGAGTTTCAGGGTAGCCGTACTCTTCCCAGCATTCAGTACAGTTGGCCTTGCTGACTTTAATTCTTTTAGGTCTGAATCATTTCACAGAGGGTTAGACCTTCATCACTGGGTCAGACAATCAACACTCAAGGAACAATGGCCACTGACCAGGGAATGGACCCGGCCCTGACCACAACAAGCACAGGCCTTTATTATCAAAGAAGATAGGGCCTGGAGAGCTGGCTCAGAAGCTAGGAGCACTGACTGTTCTTCAGAAGACCCACGATTGAGTCTCACCACCCGCAGAGCAGCTCACAACTGTATGTAACTCCAGTCTTTTTTTTTTTTTTTTTTTGGTTTTTTGAGACAGGGTTTCTCTATGTAGCCCTGGCTGTCCTGGAACTCACTCTGTAGACCAGGCTGGCCTCGAACTCAGAAATCCGCCTGCCTTTGCCTTTCAAGTGCTGGGATTACAGGCGGAGCCACCACCGCCCGGCTTGTAACTCCAGTCTTAAAGTATCCAACAACCTCTTCAGACCTCTATGGGCACCAGGCATACATGTGATAAGAGACATACATGCAGGCCAAACACCCATACACATTAAAAAACAAACAAACAAGTAAATAAATAAGTAAATAAACAAATCAGTAAAAAAAGGAAAGGCTATACAGAAAAAAACCTGTCTTGAAAAACCTTAAAGAGAGAGGGGGGGGGAGGAGGGGAGAGAGAGAGCAAGCGAGAGGTAAAGGTCAGCTAGAAACAGCAAGGTAGGTTCCTATTTTTTAACTGAAACTGGAATGTCAAGATTTTAATCTTGGTTCTTATGTGAACTTATTGTTGACTCTTGAGTTGATCATTTAACTTTTCCAGATTTTTATGTAAGCAAAATTAATGTAATTACATGGTAGCTACCTATGATTTTTAAGTGTAAATATTTATCTCCACTTAAGTAAATAAGTTGGCTCTTCAGTTGTGCAAACCATGCCAAGATTTTAGCAGCCTTTGTGCTGGAGCACGCAGGAGCAGAACACTGCTGTTGATGGGCAGTGCCACTCTGGAGTTCGCTAGGATTCTTCCACTCCGCACATCCTATGACTCCTAAGTTTGTTGCAAGGTCTAGTGAGCTGGTTACTGGTGGAATCATCATCAGACCAGCTTAAAGAGTGAGTTGGTATATCTGAAGCAAGAGCATTGGCAAGCCATTGCTTTAAGCCTTTGACTCCAATTTGAAGGATGGCAGAGACTAAGTTTCAGTTAGTGCCTGGCACATAGGCAGTACATCCGGAGAACGCTGCAGCGGCCGGATACCCTGCAGTGCAAATGGTAAAATGTACACACAGTGCTTCTGTTGCTGCTGGCGTGGGCTTACTACTTAGGGACAAGTTGAAATGAAAAAACTCTCCTGGAACAGACATGCTTAGAAGGTGCCAGTGCCTACCTGTAACCAGCAGTGAGGGCTGAAGGACCTGTGTAATGATGTCAGGGACTCACCTGAGTCTGTGATTTGCTGCAGGGTTAAGTTTCCTAACTTGTTCAAATGTCAGATCACATAGCCGGCCAGACCCGTCTGTTGTCCTATCTACTGTGTTATCGTGCATCAGGACAGGAACTCCATCAGAAGTAAACTCGATGTCCAGCTCCACACCTGCTGCTCCATTCTTAGCTGCCTTAACAAAAACATCAACAATATTAATGTCAACAGCTACAGACACCGTTTTATATCTACACATGAAAGAAAAGCACCATGGCTGCTGAAGTAGACAGCTGCCCTGACAGACTTCTGTCCCTTCCCTCCTCCAGGCCACTCCCCAGATGAACCTGTCTCCTATGGGTGTGAATGCAGCCTCAGCCTCACACTTGTCAAGTCCTACCGGGCGGTGGTGGCGCACGCCTGTAATCCCAGCACTCGGGAGGCAGAGGCAGTCGGATTTCTGATTTTGAGGCCAGCCTGGTCTACAGAGTGAGTTCCAGGACAGTCAGGGCTACACAGAGAAACCCTGTCTTGAAAACAAAACAAAACAAAACAAAACCATCCAGTCCTGCTCTTCACACGACCACAGCAGGAGACTGAGGAGACTTCTCACACCAAGTGTTTTCTGGCCATGGTGGCTTTGATCATTAGACAAACTCTTCACTTTGCAGACTTGGAAGACTGATGACTGCTCTGTGCTCCCCGTTACTCGGCTATTTCACAATTCTGGTACAAACGAAATCAATCGGGACTGTGTGGGCTTAACCTCATCCTGACAAACACCAAGACTGCATATAGTGACAACTGTTGATCACGTCTGTAGCACTGGCTGTGGTTCTACAGAAGTTGATAAGCTTAATAAGGTACATTAGAATTTATGTAAGGGCTGGAGAGATGGCTCAGTGGTTAAGAGCACTGACTGCTTCAGAAGGTCCTGAGTTCAACTCCCAGCAACCACATGGTAGCTCACAACCATCCTTAATGAGATCTGATGCCCTCTCTGGTGTGTCTGAGACAGGCACAGTGTACTTACATATAATAATAAATAAATCTTTGGCCCAGAGCTAGCGGGGCCCGAGTGAGCAGAGGTCCTGAGTTCAATTCCTAGCAACCACATGAAGGCTCACAACTACCTATCTGTACAGCTTCACTGTACTCATATACATAAAATAAATCTTAAAAAAAAAAAAAAAAGAATTTATGTGAAAAGAATGTAGTCCCCCCCCCCGCCCCCGTAGCTCAGTGGTGGAGTATCTCTGACTTGTATGCAAGAAAATAAATAACTCCCGCAGTAACTCAGAAACATGCTCATGTGTGCCTCGTTGGTTCCTCGTCACAGTGAACACAGGAGAGGCTCATGATGACCACAGACTTTTGGGTCACTGCAAATGCACACACAGTGAAAAGCCTTAACACACATATCAACGGAAATGATAAACATGACGATGATGATAAAGATATAATACTTACTATTTATTAGTCTTTTCTAGTTTCCAGGAATTTCTGGGTTTTATATTGTGTTTTTTGTTTGTTTGTTTGTTTGTTTTTTGGTTTTTTCGAGACAGGGTTTCTCCGTTTAGTTCTGGCTATCCTGGAACTCACTCTGTAGTCCAGGCTGGCCTCGAACTCAGAAATCCGCCTGCCTCTGCCTCCCAAGTGCTGGGATTAGAGGCGTGTGCCACCACGCCCGGCTTATTTATTATTTTTTAGGGTCTTTATAGCCCTTCCTGTCCTTGAACTCACAAAGACCTGCCTGTCTCTGCCTCCCATGTGCCACCTCGCCCAGCAATTACTGTGCTTTAAATGTAAGGGCTCACTTGATTCTTATAACAAACACTATTAAGCAAGTAGTACTGATAGCCCATTGTTCAAATGAGGAGACTGAGACAGCAAGTCAGAAGTTTGCCTAGCACACACAAGCTGAGGTGTGGCGATGGCCACACTCTCGCTGCTGTGACTTTACTGCTAATGGCTCCATAGCCACCTCAAGGTTGAGTGACAGCGCTGCTCCCTTACAGGCTGGATGTACTGGGCACACAGTGACGTGCCCACGGAGGACTGCAGTGCTGTGCTGTGCAGTAGGCACACCACAAATCTACCGAGGCTGTGCACACTGTGTCCCTTTAAGCATGAATTTCCAAGGTGATGAGTCAGATTTATCAGTCGTGTTTACGGGTGGAAGTTTTCTACTTTATTTCAATATTTTTCCACCCTCATCTACAGTTATACATCTACATATTCTTTTAGTTTCACTCATGTGACCACGACCCCCCTCCATCCTAATTCCATCTCTGGCTATGTCCCCTAGGTTCAGTTTCTATGTATTCTAGCCTCTGCTTCTTCATTAAGATGGCATTTCTATGACGCTCCACAGAGTAGTGAGGATGTGGAAGCCATGCCTGTAAGGAGCCTGGTGCCCAGCTCAGAGCTGTCACTCCTCACAAGCTGTTATGACAAGAAAGACAAGCTCAGTGACCACCACTCTAGGAAGGCTTCCGTCTGCACTGGCGCCAATGCCTTGTAAGAGTCAAGAGTCCAACCTTCTTCTGTTAAAGCTGAAATACCCCACACAGCACATGGGTTATATTTAGAACATAAAATCACAAGTACACCATTAGTTTCTTTCTCTATAACAAACAATATCCTTATCTCTAGACATACTAAACATTTAATTGTACTTTTCTTGGCTTTGGTTATTTGGGTTATTTGGTCAAAATACAAATAAATATGGTGAGACAGTATGTTAAGACCACTAACCTCTCCCTCCCCGCCCCTCACTGTACAGGGGATCGAGTCCCACATCTTGCATAGGCTATCACTGACTTATTCCCTCGACCCTTGATTTTTAGAGGCAGGATCTCATCACGTAGTTTGAAATGGTCTTGAATTCACAATCCTCCTGCCTCAGCCTCCTGAGGGCTGTTTTGACAGATATACCACTACACCTACCTAGTGTCTTTTAAAGTTTATTAAAACCAAACAAAATCAAAAAAATAAACAAATAAAAACAAATCCACAAACCCTCAAAGGTTCTTCAGGAAATGGAGTTTCCGAGAGCAGATGACCACACACAATTTGCTCTGCCCTTGGCTCTAACAGGGCGAGAGCCAGGTGAGGACTCTTCCGTGCAGGAGAAATGGCGAACACAAAGCAAAGGCCTCAGGCAGCAAGAAGACAAGAGGTAGAAAAAGCCTTCCTGCTACCAAGCCTACTCCCTTTCTTACAGTCAGTGGAGACTCATCCTAGCCTCCACCTGGCAAGCACAAAGAGAGCTGGCCAGCATGAGGCTGGCGGCAAGCAGCTGCCCGGCAGAGCCCAACTAATCTGTGAGCAGCGGCAGCCAGCTGCCCCATCTGCCCCGGTTAGGAAAGGGAGTAAGTCCGCTGCCTGGGAGGACCGTGAAGCTGGGTGGTCCAGTACACGAAGCCCTCGAATCCCAGACAAGCACTGGGTGATGGGAGCAGAGGGCAGCCCTGAGAAAGGGGAAGAGAGAGAGGGTCAGGGACTGGGAGGGCGGGTCACTGGTGGGGACTGGGAGGGCGGGCCACTGATGGGCACCACAAAGAAATGCAGGCAGGAAGGCAGAAGAGAGCAAGGGAGCTTAGAATCTTTTCTTCTAATTGCAACCAAAGGGTTTTTGTTTGTTTGGTTGGTTTGTTTTTAAGAGAAGGAAGGGGGACTGGAGAAATGGCTCAGCGGTTAAGAACACTGACTGCTGTTCCAAAGGCCCTGAGTTCAAATCCCAGCAACCACATGGTGGCTCACAACCATCTGTAATGAGATCTGATGCCCTCTTCTGGTGTGTCTGAAGACAGCTACAGTGTACTTACATGTAACAAATAAATCTAAAAAGAGAGAGAGAGAGAGAGAGAGAGAGAAGGAAGGATACACTATACTCTCCCCACCCAGGGTTTCCCTAGGCAGCTCTGGCTGGGCTGGATTGACTATCTACAGCTAGGCTTGTTTCAACTGCAAGGAAGCTCCCTGCCTCTGCCTCACAAGAGCTAAGGTAAAGACCTGCACCACCACACCAGCTAGACTGTTTTTTTTTTTGTTGTTGTTGTTGTTAGTATAGAATAGAGTTTATTTAGGGCATGGGGGGGGTTAAGAGAGTAGTAGAGACAGAGAAAGGCAGAGAGGAGAGAAGAGAGAAATAGAGGCAGGCCATGACCACGTGGAGAGGGGGGAAGGGAAGAGCCCAAGAAGGCAAGAGAGATCAAGAAAGCCAAGAGACTAGACTTTTTATTTTTAAAGCCATCCTCACTCCAGACAGAGTGGACTGTGGGCACAGTTGAAATAATTGTATTTCTCAAAAAAAAAAAAAAAAAAAAAAAAAAAAAAAAAAAGCCAGGCGGTAGTGGCGGACGCCTGTAATCCCAGAACTCTGGGAGGCAGAGGCAGGCGGATTTCTGAGTTTGAGGCCAGCCTGGTCTACAGAGTGAGTGCCAAAACAGCCAGGGCTATACAGAGAAACCCTGTCTTGAAAAAAAACCAAATCCAAAACCAAAAAAAGAAATAATTGTATCTCTTTGCCACTATTTTTAATAGTGTATCTTTTAAAAAAATATTTTAAAAAATTATTTTAGGGACTGGAGAGATGGTTCAGGGGTTAAGAGCACTGATTGCTCTTCTAAAGGTCCTGAGTTTAATGCCTAGCAACCACAGGTGGCTCACAACCATCTGTAAAGGTATCTGATATCCTCTTCTGGTGTGTCTGGAAACTACAGTGTACTCATATACGTAAAATAAATCTTTTAAAAAATTATTTTACTTATAGGTCTGTGTGTCTGTGTGGGGGTATGTGCATGCGAGTGCAGGTCTCTGTGGAAGCCAGAGGTGGTGGGATCACCTGGAGTCGGAGTTACAAGCAGTCTTCTGTAAAAGCAGAACATTACTCTAATCGCTGAGCCTCCTCTCCAGCCCATTTTTGGGGCATTTCTTTTTTTTCTTGGGGTGGGGTGTTGTTTTGAGACAGGTTTGTTCTATGTAGCTCTTGCTGTGGTGGAAATCTCTATGTAGAGCAGGCTGACCTCAAACTCACAGAGCTATGCCTGCCTCTGCTTCCAGAGCGCTGGGATTAATGGTGTGCACCACCTGTTTTTGTTTTTTTTTGTTTTGTTTTGTTTATATTCATTTCACATTAGTTTTCTTTGTTAACTAGCATATTTCCTACCAGAAACTTAAATGTCTAATAATACAAATTTTGAGCTGCAAATGTACAAAGGGAAGCAAAGAACAGAACAAAACCCAAATCTGATGGAAATCCTGACTTTTCTAGTCAAGAGGGAGGTAACAACCTTGTCCTCTGCCGCTAAGGACAGCCATAGCTAAAGATGGTCCACAATGACCTGCCAGTCCCACCAGCTGAACGGCCACATTTCACATCCTCTTCAGGCCAGGAACCATCTGACGCAATGCTAGAGACACTGCAATTTCCCCTACGAAGTCCATCGTACAGAGAATTCTGCTCTACTTCCATATGACACACGGGGTGACACGTGTATTCTCATCTCACCCCTGAAGCTTTCTCACTCATTTCATGTGACTGACATTCAGGCAAACACCACCTTGGCCAAATCCCAAGTCAACAAATACTCTGGAACACCCTGTGTGCTCCATTAGCTCTGAGTACCCTTTAAGGCACTTTCCATAAACGAAAAACTAAATCCAGTGACCATCGGGTGAGTGTCTCTCCTGACAATGCACATACATGTGCCCTCTGCGAACTCAAAGGTTGTCCTCCTACTTCTTTCTCTCAGATTTAATTCTTTCACCTTTATTCCGGGGGCATCAAGCCATCCTTAGATTCCTGGGAAATGGCTCCCATGTGGAGTCTCACTATGCTTTGGTGTGTACAGATCAGCCTCTGTCTCCCTGTCACCTCCTTCACAGACACCACTGTCCTTTTCACTTTACAATTACATGGGGAAACTGAGGTTAGGGCTAGACGAGGGTGCGCTACTTGCTGTACTTTCTTTGTTACAGCTAAAGGGCAGAGTGTTGGATAATGAGCAAGTTACTTAAGCTGGACAAAGAAAATAGCCCACATTCAAAAATCCTGGAAAATATTTTAATCTTTGCCAGAGAGCATCGAGTTGTCCAATCAGAAGGCCTTATTCTGGAAGGAGCTGTGATGTCTTGTAGTCAGTTTCCCCCCACCTAGTCTAGGTCTCAAAGAAATGAGAAGACCAGATGTACAACTGTCTAAAAGGTCAAATATGATGGTGCATCCCTTTAATCCTAGCCCTGGGAAGGCACATAGCCAGTTCCAGGACAGTCAAGGCTACTGCAACCCTGCCTCAAAAAACAACAAAGGAAAGCAAAGCAAAGCGAAACAAAAAGCGATAAAAGCTGTAGTGGTTGCACATGTCCCAGGAATGCCCTCTTATACCCCTCAAGTCAACTCGGCGTTCTTCCATCTAAACAAACTAGCTATGTAAATAGTTAAGGTGTGACGGCACTCCACACACTCCTTTCATGCTATTCTTTGATCTACAATTAAATCCACAGATGCAAGGCCAACATGTATGAAGGCTGACTGTAGTACACAGAAGTGCATAATCCACTGAAATGCTCTTGCCACGCAAGCTGACATTAATCTGAAAACAGAAGGCTTCCCAGGGCAAAGGGCTATTAAAATTCTCCCGGGTGCCGGGTGGAAAAGGAAGGCAAATATTGACAGGAGTCTGGCTGGCTGGGTTGTTGACTGTGATGAAGGTGTTTTTGGAGAGAGGCCATAAAGATAATATCCAAGTAATTTAGAGGACAGAAATGTACTCTGTGACAAGGGTGATCTAGATTATCTTGCTAGGTGGTGGTGATGGATGTCCTTAGTCCCAGCACTTTAACCCCACCAGAAGCAGGCGGATCTGAGTTGAGGCCAGCCTGGTGAGTTCCGGAACAGCTAGGACTACAGAGAAACACTGGAGAGACAGAGACAGAGAGACATCCCATTTACTGACAAGAACCTATTTGACCTGGTTCATATCTTAGCCCATCCACACACTAGATTCTGCTCCTCAAAGCCAGCACCCCATATAAGCCTGTCGTGTTGTTACCTTACCACTCCATCCTAAGCCTCACCTCAGGATCTTTGCACTAGCCGTCGACATCCTGGAACACTTCCCACTGATTCCAAACTTGTCATTCTAGTTCCAGTTCACAAATATCCAAGAAAACTGCTTCTGCTAGATAATGCATTGCCCCACCCTAATGTAGCCTCATATGTTATCTCTCCCAACCCAGATGAAAGCCCTGTCAAAGGAATCTTGCCTGGCTGCCATTCCAGCGTCTGGCACATACCAAATCTTACAAGTACTCGGAGGAATTCTAGAAATAGCTGAAGTGGGGCGGGATGCCGGGCCGGGGTGCGGTGGAGAGATGCCAGCGGCGGAGCAGGCCCGAGGCGCGCGCGGGGCTCACCTGCCGGATGGCCGCCAGCGTGTTCTCTGGCGCGTCGTGGCTGCCGCCGCGATGGGCGATGGCGGACACGCGGTCACGGGGCTTGAGCACCTGCAGGGCCCGGCGGGACGGCACCGGCTCGAAGCTGAAGAACCGCAGCAGGATGTAGAGGCTGCCGGTGAGCACGCAGGCGTTGAAGGGGCTGCGCGTCACCACCAGCAGCAGCACCAGCACGAAGGAGAAGGGGCCCAGGAGGCCGCCCTGGTCCTCCCACAGCCACATGCCGGCGCCTGCACCGGCACGGACCGGAGCCCCGGACCTGCCGGGCGACGCGTAGACGCCGAGGTACTGGCCACAGCCGGAACCCTCCGCTGGGAGCAGCGCTGCACAATGGCGGCGGCGGACCCATCTCGAGAAAGAGCCCGCCCTCCAGCCAATCAGAGTCCCGGAGCTCCAGCGTTGGGGGGCCGGAACCGTTGTCATGGCAACAGGGGCAGGCCCAGGCCCCAGGCCTGGGTTCCAAGGGCGCCTTGGGTTATGTAAAGTGGGACTGGACTTCAACCCTGACCTTCAGACTTAGTAGGAGGGAGATATTCCGTGGTTTCTTAGTGAACTTGACCTCAAGGAAGCAAAAGGCTTGGTGACTTTAAAGGAACAGGATGCTTAACCTGCTTATTCGAGATGTGCCAGTAGTGTTTCTAGAGTTCTTCTGGGTCAGAACCCGGGCCGGTAATGAGCTAGGCCTACCCTGCAGTTGTAATAAGTTATGCTCAGTGAACCAATCAAATAGTAAAAGGCAGGGAAATGGACACACCGGAAAGAAGTCTAGTGAAACACACCTACAAGTCTGTTTTCAGGGTTCGGACAGGAGGTTTAGGTTTAAATAGAGGGCAAGAGACACGCTTAGCTCAGAAGCCCCGCCCATCACTGACCACTTAGTTCCGGTCTGTTCTGAAAGGTCCTAGACCTTCAGAACGGTTTGAACTTACAGAAAAGATAATTTGTTTTCCCCAAGCTGGACCTAGGCTCTAAGCCTTTTCCTTCCCTCAAAATCAGACCCAAGGAAATTCCAATTTCCTGGAGTCCATGCCTCAAAATGATATCAAGAAGGGAGACTTACAAGTGTCTCTTTGGAATATCTTCATTCTTGCAAGGGCTGTTCCACTAGGACACGTATCTGCATTTAGTGAGCATGATAATAAGACAAGGAAAATTAGGGGGACGTGGGAAGGAAAAAGAGCCCCTACCAGAAGTATGATTAGAGTCCCTTGACTTTAAGCATCAAGAACTCCTGCGTGCGTAGTCCACATTCCTTTTATACAGAGATGCTTCAAGTTAGAATGTTCAAATGGTGACAAATCTAGCTAAAGGTCTGATAATATATGGCAATGTGCTAGGAATCTCATTGACGGTAAAGATGCATTTACCTCCTTTTTGGCCTTTGTGACTCTTGGTTTTATCTTAAAGAGTGTGGTTCTTCCCAGCATGCCCAGAGAGCCACCTTAAATCTCATTTACTGGGCTGGAGAGCTGGCTCAATGATTGGGAGCACTGGCTGCTCTTCCAAAGGAACTGAGTTCAAGTCCCAGCATCCACATGGTAACTCATTTAACTCCACCCTCTTCTGGCCACTATGGGCACTGTATGTTGTTTTTTGAGAAAGAGAGAGAGAGAGAAAGAGAGAGAGAGAGAGAGAGAGAGAGAGAAAGAGAGAAGACAGGATATGTTTTGTTAGAGGCACGGTATGGTATGGTGAGGTGGAAGGGTGCCTCTGTGGGCCCATGTTGAGGCATCCCTTCCCCCTGGGTACCAGCCACAGGACAGAGTATGGAATCGAGTTGATTTACGGAATGGGGAGGGGAGTTGAGGGTTGAGGAAGCTGAGGTAGAGAAAGGCAGGGAGAGGGAAAGGGAGAGGCGAGGCTGGCCAGAAGTACATGGAGAGAGGGAGGGAGGGGGAGGGAGAGGCGAGGCTGGCCAGGAATACATGGAGAGAGGGGGGAGGGAAAGGGAGAGGGAGGGAGAAGGGGCAGGGAGTATGAAGATAAGAAGGTAATAGAGTGGCTGGTGGCACACGCCTTTAATCCCAGTACTTGGGAGCCAGAGGCAGGCAGATTTCTGAGTTCAAAGCCAGCCTGGTCTACAGAGTGAGATCCAGGACAGCCAAAGGCTATACAGAGAAACCCTGTCTCAAAAAACCAAAAAAAAAAAAAAAAAAAAAAAAAGAAGAAGTTAATAGAGTGAGGAAGGGACAAACAGCCTCTTATATAGTGAGTCAGGCATACCTGGCCATTGCCAGGTAACTGGAGTGGAGCCTAGAAGGAATGCAAACACTGTACATGTGTGTTGCATAAACACACATGCATGCAAACAAATACACATAAAATTAAAATGTAAAAAAAATTACTTTATTTATTTATTTATTTATTTATTTATTTTTGGTTTTTTCGAGACAGGGTTTCTCTGTGTAGCCCTGGCTGTCCTGGAACTCACTCTGTAGACCAGGCTGGCCTCGAACTCAGAAATCCACCTGGCTCTGCCTCCCAAGTGCTGGGATTAAAGGCGTGTGCCACCAACACCCGGCATACTTCATTTATTGACAGAAAAAGAAAGAGGTAGGAAAAAATTCTCACAGAACTAGCTAAACCGTGAGGGAGAGCGCTAAAACACATACGCAGCTCCAGCTAAGATGCAGTAAACGCCTCCTAAGACACTCCAGCTCTGTTTCATACTGGCCCATCCTAAAAATCCTCCCTGTGGTGAAGTCAAGAACCCTGTTTTCACCTGAGTAGAGGTCTCTGGAAAGAATCGGGTGGCACCCACCGCGCACAGTGGCTCCGGCCCACACTCCAGGGCCACTCCCAATAGTGGCAGTTCTGCTCGCCCTGAACACTTGGCCATGCGCCAGGCAAGGCTTGCGCTGGCAAGCACCAGGTACTCACTTTGTTTTACAGCGGCCTTACTTGAGATAGGCACTCTCTCAGGAGGCTGGCTTCTATTGACTTTAGATGGCTTTTCCAGGCACAATCAGACTGTAAACCTGGAAGGAAGAAGCAATTGTGATACGTAGCCTCTTCAGTCGCTTGCTGCTGTGGTGAAAACCAAACCAAACCAAACCAAACCAAACCAAACCAAACCAAACCAAACCAAACCAAACCAAACCGAAACAAAGAACCCCAGCTCTGACCCCTTAGATCTGCAGTGACTGAGTAACTGGAACCAGATCTGAGTGACTGGAGCCCAGGAATGTAGATTTAGGTCTCCCCAATACAATGTTCCAATGTGGAAGGAGTTTCATGCCTTTTGTTTTTGAGACAGGATCTCACTATGAGCCTTGGCTACCCTGGGACTTTTTATGTAGACCAGGGTGATACTTAAAGAGAACTGCCTGCCTCTCTGCCTACAGAGCTCTGGATAAAAGGCATATGCCACTAAGCCTTGCACAAATTTTTATAGACCAGAACAAAGAAAGTTATAAATCAAGGCATTTTTCTGTTGGGCATAAAAGCACGAGCCTTAAATCTTTTTTTTTTTTTTTTTTTTTTTTTTTTTTGGTTTTTTGAGACAGGGTTTCTCTGTGTAGCCTGGGCTGTTCTGGAACTCACTCTGTAGACCAGGCTGGCCTTGATCTCAGAAATCTGCCTGCCTGTGCCTCTCAACTGCTGGGATTACAGGCATGCGCCACCACGCCTGGCTTAATCTTTTTTTTTTTTTTTTTTTTTTTTTTTTAATTTACTTATAATACACTGAAGCTGTCTTCAGACACTCCAGAAGAGGGCATCAGATCTCATTATGGATGGTTATGAGCCACCATGTGGTTGCTGGGTTTTGAACTCCTGACCTTTGGAAGAGCAGTCAGTGCTCTTAACCACTGAGCCATCTCGCCAGCCCATGAGCCTTAGCAGAAGCAAACTTATCTCTTGTTCATGGCTAGCCAGGGCTACACAGTGAGACCCTCTTCAAAACAGACAAACAACAACGAAGGAATTTTTAAAATACTTTAGTGGAAATATCAAGTGGTCAGTTTCAGCAGGCTGAAGATTCTTCTCTGTAGGTTACCTATTAGCTTTCTTAAATAGGGTTTTGTTAAGTTAATACATTCTCTCTCTCTCTCTCTCTCTCTCTCTCTCTCTCTCTCTCAGATTTATTCAATGTATATGAGTACACTGTAGCTGTCTTCAGACATACCAGAAGACATTAGATCCCATTATAGGTCGTTGTAAGCCACCAAGAGGTTGCTGGGAATTGAACTCAGGCCCTCTGGAAGAACAGTCAGTGCTTTTAACCCCTGAGCCATCTCTCCAGCAAGCTCTTTAAGGAGCTCAAGATAGCCCAAGAGACACTGTAACTGAGAAACTGTCTCAGGGTATGGTGGTACACACTTTTAATCCCAGCACTTGAGGCAGAGACAGGTGGATCTGTGCCAGTTTGAGTTCCAGAACAGCCAAGGTTGCTCAGAGAGAAAGCCTGTCTTGAAAAACCAACCAAACAAATAAAAATAATAATAAATAAATAAAAGAGAAGAAAAGAAAAAGGAAAAGAAAAGAAATTGTCATTATAGCTGGGCGTGGTGGCACACGCCTGTAATCCCAGCACTTGTGAGGCAGAGGCAGGCGGATTTCTGAGTTCGAGGCCAGCCTGGTCTACAGAGTGAGTTCCAGGACAGCCAGGGCTCCACAGAGAAACCCTGTCTCGAAAAACAAAACAACAACAAAAAAAATCATATTCCGTAAGAATAAAAAATTTGTCTTTCCCTTTCCTTGTTGACTATGAGTGGAAATACATCTGTCTCTTGTCATATATCCTCTTTTCCTCTTATTTCAGGGACAAACCCCACTGGATTCAGGGTAACCATGAAATCTCCAAAGACGACTCATTTATATTCTTTCTATCTGTATCTCTCTGCTTTTGTCTGTTTGTCTGTGTGTCTGCCTCTCCCTCTTTCTCTCTTTCTCCTCGTGTGTGTGTGTATGTGTGTGTGTGTGTGTGTGTCCTAGCCTGCAGATGTTTGCACCTGGATATGGAGGTCACAGCACATCCCTGGGTGTTGCTTCTCAGGCACCATCCACCCTTTGTTGGCAGTAGATTCCCTCACTAGACTGGAGCTTCTCCAAATAGGCTAGACTGGCTGGCCAGTAAGTCCGACATTTATCTGTCTCCACCCGCTCAGCACTGAGATTACAAGTGTGTGTCACCAAAGGCCAGCTTTTAAAAGTGGACTCTGGAGGCAGAGGTAGGTGGATTTCTGAGTTTGAGGCCAGCCTGGTCTACAGAGTGAATTCTAGGACAGCCAGGGCAATCATGTCTCGAAAAAACAAAAAAACAAAACAAAACAAAACAACCTATAAAGTGGATTCTGGTGATCAAACCCATCCTCATGTTGTTGGGGAGGTATTTAACTGTGCCATGTCCCAGACTTGATCCATTTTTTTAAAAGACTTATTTATTTATTATATGTAAGTACACTGTACCTGTCTTCAGACACACCAGAAGAGGGCGTCAGATCTTGCTATGGATGGTTGAGAACCACCCTGTGGTTGCTGGGATTTAAATTCAGGCTTTCAGAAGAGCAGTTGGTGCTCTCAACGGTCTAGACATCTCTCCAGCTCTTGATCCTTTATATATATATATATATATATATATATATATATATATATATACACACACACATATATATATACATATACATATATATATATATGTATATATATGTATACACACACATATATGAAAAAAATTTCTTAAGAAGAGAGCTAGGCCTGGTGGCACATGCTTTTGATCCCAGCACTTGGGAGGCAGAGGCAGGAGGATCTGTGAATTTAAGGCTTGCTTGGTCAACAGAGCAAGATCTGGGACAGCCAGGACTACACAGAGAAACCGCATTTTGAAAAAAGAAAACCAATACCAACTGAACAACAACAAAAACAGCTCCCCTAAAACTAACAAAATAAAACCCCCCAAACAGATGAAAACAGGAGCAGAGATTTCTTTGAAAAGATATTTCATTCTCAGCTTGCAAAGGTAGCCCACGTCCATAACCCTAGCACTGGGAGGCAGTGAGAGAGCTCTCCGGAGTTTCAAGTCCATGCTTAAAGAACTCATTGTTGTTGGGATAACTCACATGTTGGCTATGAAAATGTCTCCCTGTATTCTCAGTTTTTAATTGCTGTGCCTACAATGTCAAGCTCGCAGGTTAAGTAAATGTTTGTTCCTTCCTCATGTGCCCAAAAAGAAAAGGCAAGATGCCTTGGTGAAGGTCAAGTAGCCACGACCTTGTCAATGCCAAAGGCTTGAGTAAGGAGTGTGGCTTTTTGCATAATAGAAGCTGGTAGTGGCAGCTGGGGCGAAAGGACTGACAGAGGCAAGACAGGAACTCTGCAGGGAAGTAGAGCAGAGAGAGATGATGGTGAAGACAGGCTTGAGTTAGATGGGCTAGCTGAAAGACCCACAGCAAAATGCCAGCATCCTGATACTGTACAGAGGTCTCTGAGTCTATTACTAAACTGTAAGCAGGACCCCCGAAAGCCCCACAATTCATTGTTCTCAAGATTAACAGAACATTTGTGGACCTTGGACTCCATTTCAGGGCACATTCGCCGCTGTGGGGCATTCTTGTCCATGTCAACATTGTTCCTCGCGCCATCGTTCCCTCACGCCACCCTTTGAGGAACTGCCTCTTAAAGCCTTTGCCTGAGAGCTCATTCTCTCTGCGTCCCAGTGTCTATTTCATTGGGATAGTGTTAATGGGACAGATCTCCCCTCTTTTTTTTTTTTGAGACAGGTTTCTCTGTGTAGCCCTGGCTGTCCTGGAACTCACTCTGTAGACCAGACTGGCCTCGAACTCAGAAATCCGCCTGCCTCTGCCTCCCAAGTGCTGGGATTAAAAGCATGTGTCACCACTGCCCCACCTTTCTTTCCTTTCCTTTCCTTTCCTTTCCTTTCCTTTCCTTTCCTTTCCTTTCCCTTTCCCTCTTTCTTTCTTTCTTTCTTTCTTTCTTTCTTTCTTTCTTTCTCTCTCTCTTTTTTTTTTGGCAAATCTCCCCTCTTGATCTCTATCATTCCACAGTTTCTCTACCTCCAGTTCTTATGCCTCCTGCTTTTTCTTTGAGCATGAGTGTAGATATGTATAGAGAGATACATATGTATACATGTTCATAAGTATAGGGAAACCAGAGACAGATGTTTGGTATCTTTTTCAGTCAATTTCCACCCTAGTTTTTGAGGGTCTCATTGAAACGGGAGAGTTTCATTGAAACGGGAGCTCACGGATCAGCTAGAATGGCTGGCCTACAATCTCCAGTGAGTTCCTATTTCTACATCCCCAGGACTGAAAGTTTTAATTTCTTTCTTTTTTTTTAATTTAAGATTTATTTATAAGCCAGGTGGTGGTGGCACATGCCTGTAATCCCAGCACTCTGGGAGGCAGAGGCAGATGGATTTCTGAGTTCGAGGCCAGCCTGGTCTACAGAGTGAGTTCCAGGACAGCCAGGGCTATACAGAGAAACCCTGTCTCGAAACAGCCAAATCCAAAAAACCAAATATATATATATATATGTATGTATGTATTATATGTAAGACACTCCAGAAGAGGGTGTCAGATCTCATTACAGATGGTTGTGAGACACTAGGTGGTTGCTGGGATTTGAACTCAGGACCTTTGGAAGAGCAGTCAGTGCTCTTAGGGTCCTCATGCTTGTGTGGCACACTTTAGTGACTGAGCATCTCCCCAGATGACCCTTTCCTCCTATTAGAGATTTTTGCACTAGGTGCTGTATTAGAGTTTTCTGTTACGCCTCACAACCACTCTTGGTAGGCTCTTTAAAACTCCCACTATAAATATACAAAGATAAGCACCGGGGGAAAGGTACAGCTCAGTTACAGAATGGAAATGGTGTCATTAAATCAAAAAAGCTGGCAAAAAAAGCTGAGTAAAATTTAGGTAAGAACTAACAAACAATATTCGTGGAATTTTTTTTCCTGCCAACGTGAACCTTTTCCTCTGGACATTCCCCACAACTGATCTGCAAATGAGTGCAAATATATTATTAAGGTTTTGAGTTGGCGTCTGCAACATTTTTCATTTATAGAGAAAACATTGGTGAATGTTGTACATTTTCCATCGACTAAACAGGCTATCTCTAGGCAGACAGACAAACAAAAATACCCGACAACTTCAAGGAACTTAGGGCTTTAGGCCCTGAGAAGTTCTATGGTAATTTATAGTCAAAACCCTTAGTTTGCAGTGAAGACTACTCTTCCCAGCGTGCATCTCGGTTGCGTAAAGAACGTGTAAGCGTTGTTGATATGCCCCAGTGCACTTTGGGGATTGTAGTCTATGGAGGCCCAACCGCTTCAACTGCCCGCCAAACAGCCACCGGAAGTACCGGTCCGAGGGGTGGAGTTGAGCTGGTGGCGGCGACAGCGGTTGCCAGGATCCCGTGTTGCCGCCTGAGGGACCCGTAATATGGCGGGGAGGAGGAGGAGGAGAAGGCGGCGGACCCAGATGCGCTCTGTCTGAACCATCTGAGGCTTTGCTTATCGAGGAGGCTGGTCCACGGGCAGAGAAGCTGACCAGGCAGTAGGTGTCAGGTGTGTGTGCTAGAGGATTGGGTTCGTCTTTCTACGGGTCCAGGCTGAGCTGAGACCTGGGGAGGCGGCATTGGTGTCCCGCGGGACGGAAGGCCGGCGTTCCGGGCCGGGCTTGGCTTCCCTCGGTCACGAGCTCTTGCAGGCACCGGCAATGGGGAGGTGGGAGTTGAGGACTGGGGTCGGGGGGCACTCCGAGGGGATGCTCGGATGCTGGCTCCGCCCAGTGAAGCATCCTGCGCTGAAGAGTAGGCTCAGGGCATGGATCTTCTGCTTGGTGCTGGAGAAGCTTGGGCTTCTCTCTTAGTGCTGGAGATGGAGGCGTCCCCCAGGGTGTGCACTGGCCATTTCTAAATACTGGTTACCACAACTGAAGCCCGTAGGAGCGCTGTTTACTCCACCTTTGCCACTCTAGGGCATCGGCAGGAGGATAATGAAGCTAGTTCTCTCAAGCACCCTTGATGCTGTTAGGTGGTTCCTACCCTTGGCTACTTCCTACCCTAAGAGATGGATTTGATTGAGGAAGCCCTTTCTCGTGTTTTCAAGTCACATTTGAGTCTCAGGAAGAAACAAACATTGTCTCCAAGAATTCACACGCAGGTAATAAAACACCTATATTATAGCCTCCATTTGGAGAGCGGCCCCACTTCTCTCAATAAGTCTTCTTGGCCTACATACAGTACTACAGGTTGCTGTCTGTGCTTTAGCTCGTTGTTGTCTCATAAAATCGCTTTGAGACAGAGCCCCACTTTGTAGATGGTGGGACACAGAGATATTATTAGCCTACCATGAATGTACGAACAGCTAGTATGTTCCTAAATAACATATCGTTCCCCTTTTCCGGACTATAGGAAGTTTATGTATTTGCAGAAACTTATTGGTAAGCAGCCAGTTTGGAAGCTGTGTTACCTTTGTGTTTCCTTTCAGTGACATTCCTGAGTACTGTTGGTTATGAATGAGCAGATAGGAGCCACGAGGCTATAGGATTTGCCAAGAGGCTCACTGGACAAAGGTCACTTGTAATTAGAAGTGGAGTAGAAGAAGCGTGCCTGGACTTGCTGAGGCGGGTGTGAATGTAAGTGGACCATGGACCAGTAATGCCTGATGGTAAAGTATGGGGTGGTAGGTTTGAGGTTGGGATCACCTTGTCATCAAGACTCCCTTAAAACAAACCTGGCTTGCCAGTGGTAAGTGGTGTGGGACATGTAGTGCCCTCTTGCACAATCGAAGAATCCGGACTCTCTTTTTAATGACTACTTTTACAATTGAGAGGTTCCTAGTTCTCTGGGAATAGAGTTCTTCTCCAGGTTGCCATTCTCAGAATTCTCCCCATTCTGCTAGTCTTGCTTTACATTGCTTGATCTATTTGTCCTAATTAATTTATTCAATAATTGCATTAAGTGCCCACTGTGTGCTGACACCGTTCCGTGTCATGGCGATTTAGTGAACAAGACTGAGGAGGTGCCTGCTCTTATGGAACTTACGTTTTGGTGGAAGAAGACACACAAAACTCAAGGAAGTAAACGAGGTCATTTCAGATAGTGGTAAGTACTCTGGAATCTGGGAGACATCAGGGTGATGTGATAGTGATTGAGGCAGGGGAATTAGGATGGGCTGATTGGAGAAGGCCTCTTTAAGGACAGGACATGTAAGGTGAAACTGAAGGGGAGGAAGGTCCAGGCATGCTCTAGACCGTCTGGAGCTTTCTCCAGTCTCACATGAGCACTGGAGCTTGACTGTCCAATCCATTGTCATACTGTACGTTACGCTGATACTGTACCTTTGCAGTGTATAGGGGTATGCGTGGACCACTCAAGGAAAGCACATAACTTTCTGCAACAATGAAACATTTCTCTATGATGCTGTTAGATGAAAAGTAGAACTAATGAAGGCAGTTTATGGCCTTAACCTTCCCAGACTTTTGAGGTTCTTCCTTTCTGTGCACAAGCACAGAAATTATATAACATCATTTATACTCCCTTTAATAGTAAATAGAATGTATTTTTAAAACGTAATTTAGCAGAAATGGATTTATTGGGACTTTTCTAATTTCTCATCTGCTGGAAATTTTGGTTAAGATACTGAGAAGTGAGATGTTAGAATTGTGTCAGGAAGTGTTATATTGCTTCTTAGTCTTGTGTTTAAGAAGTAAATAGAAGTCTGCAGAATGACCTCGGCTCTCTGGTGAACCAGTTATTTCTTTGAAGTTGGATCTTACTGTGCACAAATTGAACTAATATAAGCCACAGAACAGAGAGAAGTTCTGTGGCTCCGAACTCCAAGTGCTTTTTCTTCATCTCTATTTGTACTGTTTTTTCCTTGACTTTAATTTGAATGTGTATGAAGTATAATGTTTCTTTTGTTATTTTCCTTTGCCTTACTGGAGCCAGGGTTGCACAATGCTATGCAAAACAGGCAATCAGTAAATACTTAGCAAGTGCTAAAAAGGCTTAGGTTGGCTAATCCTTCAGGTTACCTGGGATTTTCAGAACCCCAAAGTTTTTTAGAAATTGTGAAATTGCTAGGCTGATTGTTTGAGTTGCTTAGTGACCTCTCAGGCCTTCAACTATAAAATAAAGTTAATTAATAAAATCTCCAGAGCCAGGAGATTTTCTGTTTTCACTTCTGCCTAAGTCAGTTAGTGTCCATGGCATCTAAATGAAGCCTTCAGATGCACAGACAGAAAATTCCAGAATTCTTCCAGTACTCTTGGGTAATAAATCATGTTTTGTCAGCATACTACTAAGAGCACTTGTCTTTCTCCTAGTGTTGCGGTGGGAAGATGGAGGAATATGAGAAGTTCTGCGAGAAAGCACTCGCCCGAGCTCAGGAAGCATCACTGTCCACAGACAGCTTCCTGCCCGCTCAGGCACAAAGTGTCTCACTCATCCGTTTCCATGGGGTGGCTGTACTTTCTCCACTGGTAAACTTAGTAATTATTTATGAAATATTTCTTCCATTGTTAAACATATGTACCCGAGTGTAGGTGCTGGACGAGGCCAGAAGAGTGCTTCGGAGCCCCGGAACTGAAGTGACAGACCACAGAGGAGCTTTGAATTAAGCTTTGGTCCTCTGGAGAGCACTCTGCTCTAAACCGGAGTCATCTCTCCTTCTCCCTTATTTGTTTTAAAATAACTTTTAAAATCTAGTGAACAACTAATGCAGCTCACTGAAAATCAAATGGAAGATTTATAAACAGCTGATGAGTTGCCTAATGTTTTTCATAATCAGAAGTACAATTGAAACGAGGTAGCATTGTTTTGCCTATTAGGTCTGCAAAGATCTCACAGGACTTCATGTTTTCATGCTGTGAGGAAAATGAATGTTTAATGCACTTTTATCAAGAAGGTCGGTCTTTTTTGGCAAGCAGGTTTTTGCAGTGTTCATCAAAATTTAAGTGTTTGTAACTTGACTCATTTTTGTATTCAGGAAAAAATATCTTACAGATGTGTTCAAATAAATATGTACAAGTTATAATAACATTATTTAAAATGGCAAAAGATTGCTGAGTGTGGTGGCACATGCCTTTAATTTCAGTACTTGGGAGGCAGACCTCTGTGAGTTTGAGGCCAGCCTAGTTTACAAAGTGAGTTCCAGGACAGCCAAGACTGTTACGCAGAGAAACCCTGTGTCAAAAGCAAAAAAGAAGGGCTGGAGAGATGGCTCAGTGGTTAAGAGTGCCGTCTAGTCTTCTAGATGTTCTGAGTTCAATTCCCAGCAACCACATGGTGGCTCACAACCATCTGTAACGGTATCTGACTCCCTCTTCTGATGTGTCTGAAGCCAGTGAGCGACAGTGCATTCACATACATAAAATAAATAAATCTTTTTTAAAAATTAGCAAAAAGATTAATTACCAACCCATTAATGTCCATATTATAAATTTCATGTTCCCATTAAAGTGAATAAGGTAGATCTACAAATATAAACATAGAAGGCCGTCCTGCGCTGGGATAGCGGAACCTCAGCCTGGGTTTAAATGCTTTTCGGGAATTAAAGGATACTTGTGAAATGCTTAGGCCCGTCCCTGGATCACAGGTGGCACTCTGTATACACAAATGTTAACCATTTGCAGGTTTAAAAATGAATGGCATGTTCTTTCTCTGGCAAGGGGTAAGGGAATAGATATATTTGTCATCATAGTGAATTTGATGTTATTTTTAAGTGTGATCATATTTTAAATCAGAAAGTTAAAGAACTCTTAAGTTTATTTTTGTTGTGTAAGAATCAAAAGATCCATGTTTTCTGCTAGCACGTTGTATCAAATGTTGTAGCTCCGTGGTTAGAAGGTAACACAGTGACCACTCATACCCTACCACTCAGCTCTAAGGTGACAGACATCTTTGGACACATCCTAATGTAGAGAAGTGACATGTAGTGACAAGGGTAGAAGCTGAAGACTCGAGGTGAGATTCATGCCAGCAGCTGTGAGGTAGAAGCTTCAGCGGCAGCTCCCAGGGTCATTTTGTCTGCCATTAGTATTTGAGAAGTGAGCGAGGTACCTTTCCTTCGACCTTGGCTCAGTGGCAGTAAGCTACATTCAGTGACATGCAGAGGGCATATGTGACAGAGCTCCTGGAATGTTAATATATAGGTTGCTTCTGCATGACACAGGAAGTCCTTTCCTCAGACACTGCTCCGAGGCTTCATACAGGGTTTGGTTGTTCTGATTCAGAACTGGCCAGTTTGATTCTTTTACAGCTGAATTGCATGTTTATGATGTCTTGCAGCTTACCATTGAGAAAAGAAAGAAAATTCAAGAGGAAAAGCAGAAAGCACTTGATGTGCAAACAAGAAAGCAGGCCAACAGGAAGAAAGCCTTACTGACTCGTGTCCAGGAGATTCTTGAAAATGTTCAGGTGGGTCATCAAACTAAACTCTTCTAGATTGAAATGAAGACATCAGAAGTAAGCACTGATAACAGCTTTGCAGAGAAGCTGACCGAGTATGCCTATTGATGTGATGTGTTTTGAGTGTAATTCGTTGGAGGGAATCCATTTGTTTGTTAGTACTGCTCAGTACTTGAATCAGAGAGGGTCCTTAGACAGTAGCACTATACACTGGGTATAATTGCTTATTGTCTGTCTTGTGACTACAAACTGAATTCTCAGTGTCAGAGATGATAGAATTGTCCATTGTAGTTAACCCCTGAACTAATCAGACTCAGTGAGTCTCACCTCGAGTCTTTAGCTTCTACCCTTGTCACTACATGTCACTTCTCTACATCCTTTAGGATATGTCCAGATGTCACCTTAGAGTGAACTAAGTGGTGAGGGTAGTCACTGTGTTACCTTCTTCTTATTCTCTGCTAAAGTAAATAACTGCCTTCAAATATGTGTGTGTGTGTGTGTGTGTGTGTGTGTGTACACATGTATGAAAATTTTGTTTTTAGGTAAGGAAAAATATCTGGATTAAACAAATAGGCTGGCTTACATATATCTCCAAATTGAAACTGAAATCATTTCAACATTATCTATACCCTTTTATAATTATTTTTATTTAAATTAATTCAGATTTGTGTAAACAGCTTGTTTATGGTTTGGGTCATTTCATACTAAAAAGAAACACCAATGATTTAAGTGGAAAAAGTAATTTCTGTAACACATAACACTTTTGTTCTTTTGTAATTTGGGGGTTTGTAGTTTGCCTCTGTGACTCCTGCTGGATGGCCGTGGGTAGTGAGCCTTGCTTAGGGTATTTGTACTAATTACTGCCTTCATTCACCTGTGGAGTTGTATGTAGCGTGGGTAGTAGATTTTAACTACTGTCTACATTGGTTAGTGTACAGTAGTTTATTGACTTGCTGGTTACTACAACAGAAATGGCAGTGTTCTGGATCCAGTCCATGGAGAGGATCAAATTGTTATTATCTGAGTCTACTAATGAAATTACTCTTGAGTCCCAGAACTTTCTGTTTAGAAAAGCATACATAATGTCAGATATAAGGAATTTCTTATATAGACAGGGATTTCATGGACTACAGATACTTGGAGGGCCTCTTTCCTCTGTGAAACCTATGATTCAGTTATCAATTTAAGGTTTTGGTTTTTTTTTTTAATTAATTAATTAATTTATTTTATGTATATGAGTACACTGTAGCTGCACTAATGGTTGTGAGCCATCATGAGGTTGCTGGGAATTTGAATTCAGGACTTCTGCTCGCTCTGATTGGCCCTGCTTGCTGCAGCTTGGTCCTGGCTTAAAGATTCATTTATTGTTATATCTAAGTACGCTGTAGCTATCTTCAGACACACCAGAAGAGGGAGTCAAATCTCATTAAGGATGGTTGTAAGCTGGGGCTGGAGAGATAGCTCAGCGGTTAAGAGCACTGACTGCTCTTCTGAGGGTCCTGAGTTCAAATCCCAGCAACCCATGGTGACTCACAACCATCTGTAATGGGATCTGACGTCCTCTTTCTGGAGTATCTGAAGACAGGCTACAGTGTACTTACATATAATAAATAAACTTAAAAAAAAAAAAAGGATGGTTGTGAGCCACCATGTGGATGCTGGGATTTGAACTCAGGACCTTCGGAAGAGTAGTCAGTGTTCCTAACTGCTCAGCCATCTCTCCAGCCCGATTTAAGTTTTTAAATTTCGTTTGTCTAACCTAAGGCACATTTTACTGGTTTTCTAAAAACATAGCTGTTGAGTATTAAAGATGTGAACTATGCAAGATTCTATAGCAGAATAATCTATGTCACTTAAGCCTGGGAGTGAGTCTATGGACCTCAGGAATATGCACTTCTTTTGGTTTATTTACATCCTGAGGTTGTCACCAAGTACACTTGTATTGTTTATTACACTTGTATTGTTTATTGCATAGTACCTGGAGACCATTATGTGTCTTGGGACTTATAAGGTGAAACTCAAGTTCCATATAGTCTAGCAAAACAAAACAAAACAAGGCAAAACAAAAGCCTATAAAAACAGCCCCTCCAGATTTCTAGTACTCAGGATGTAATGAGCGCTCCCTTTTCCTGCTTGGTCTCTGAGGTATACATCGTGAGTTATTCTCATCCTACCGTGTCAGCTGCTGGCCTGCTTGTCTGAAAACACACAGCTTTTTGTCTTCACACTGTCACTGATCTGATTGAAGCTGGCTTTGTAAGCTGAGTTTAAGTTGAAAATTTCTAATTTTTAGAAACATAAACAACATGGATGAACTATATCATTTGCCCCAGAAATGCCCCATCTTATGGGGAGGGTTGTTTTTTTGGGCAGCACATTTTTTTCTACACACAGGGGTCACAGAGAAAAAGACCCTCAGCAAAGTCAAGGCAGGGTGGTTGTCTCGGGGAGTCAAAGCTCCTCAGGTTTTTTGTTTTGTTTTTGAGTCAGGGTCTTACAAGGAAGCCTTGGCTGCCCTTGAATTTATAGACATCCACCTGCTGCCTCCTACCTCTGCCTCATGAGTTCTGGAATTAACGGTGTATCTACTACACCCAGCTAAAACTTTTTTAAAAAGTCTTATTTTTATATTTTGCTTGTATGTGTGTGCATTGTGTGTGTCTGGTGCCTGTACAGGCCAAAAGAGAGCATTAGGTCTCCTAGAACTTAAGTTAGGAATCGTGAGCTGAAGTGTGTGTTCTGCAAGAGTTCAACTTGTTGCCCTGCAAGAGCAGCAAGTGTCTTAACTGTTGAGCCATCTCGCTGGCCCCTCCTAGGGAGTTCTCAGGAGATTCTTGAATAAGCATATGGGAGGCAGGAGTCTTACTGATGTCTTAAACAGGTTGTTTTTGTTTCCTAAGTCACTGTGTAAAACAGTTACTTACTTGGCATTTATTGCACACGTCGTTATTGTTGGGTGATGACTTGTCTTAGGAGTAGTTGTTGGTAGTAAGAGTATGAAACCAGAAGGAAGTTAAAGACAATGCTTTTATCCCAGGATTAAACTGAACACAGATAAATTGTGTATATGGGTATTTATATTTATCTTTTCCCTTTGAGTAAGCATGCTAGGATAACCCATACATTTCGTCTGTGGTTGATCGCCATGCAGTTAAGGATATAGAAATTGGTCTTTGAGTGTATTTTATTTGTCTTTTGTCTTTTTGAGGCATAGTTTCATTCTGTAGCCCAGGCTGGTCTTGAACTTAAATCAATCCTGTTTGAGTCTGCTGAGGGCTCAGGTGACAGGCATGACAGATCCTTTGTGCTTTCAAGTGTCAGAACTCTAAATTTTCCCTTTCTACTTTATTTTAGAAAGTAGTGAAATCGAAGCCTTTTTTGAGGTGGGGTATGCTTTTAATCTCAGTGCTTGGAAGCCAGAAGCAGAAGGTCTCTGAGTTCAAGGCTAATCTGGTTTTTATAGAGAGCCTGTTTTAAAAACAAAACTCCAAAGGCTTTGTTTGTTTGTTTTATAATGAAGAAATACTAATGTTTAAATATCCCTTTTCAGGTTAGAAAAGCACCAAATGTCAGTGATTTTGATCAGTGGGCAACAGAAACCATTTACTCTAATCCAGAAGTCTCAGACTTGAATGTTCCTGTTACAGTTCCAAACAGCTTGCCGAGTCCCACTGAACACTGTTTGTCAGGAAAGCTTGACAAGATAACTGGACTTCTGCCTGTGAAGAATGAGGACCAACAAAGCCCTCAGAAGATGGGGCTGCCCGGAGACTCAGAGGGGTCTGCTTCTCTGGAGCAGTGGGAGAGTCCAGAAAGCAGGCAGGCAGAGAATGGAGCTGCTCTAAGGCTCTCCTCAGCAAGCTCGCAGGAGACTGTCATTTCTGATGGTCCCCTCTTAGGAAAGGAAGAACAGGACTCATCATGTTTGGCTGAAGTCACTCCAGATCCCTACATAATGAGCCTTCAGAATCTAATGAAAAGGTCAAAGGAATATGTGGAAAGAGAACAGGCTAGCCGGAGTCTGAGAAGTAGTTTAAGAAGTGTCAATGAAACTCATTCAGACAAAGAAAACGATGCTGCTGAGGCTAGCAACTGTGTCCAGGAGAAGGCCCCACCCATGCCCATAGGCAGGCACTGTGGCTCTGCCATTCCTGATAAACCAAGCCTTAATAAAACAAATGTTCTCCTCCAAGGTGCCTCACAAGCAAGCAGCATGGGCACATCAGTTTTAGCTAGCTTTTCTAAAACAGACCCGCCCACATTACCTGCTCCTCCCACTGTTCCAGATGCCCAATCAGATTTTAAAGTTATTCCTACCTTTGTTACTGAAAATAAAGTTAAAAGTCTTACAGGTCCGTATGCCAAATTACCTAGTCCAGAGCCAAGCATGAGTCCTACAATGCATCGAAGGCATGCCCGCTCCTCGTCAACATGTCAGATCCTTATAAACAACCCAGTAAATGCCTGTGAGCTAAGCCCAAAGGGGAAAGGAGAGGCAGTGGATAGAATCACCTCAGCTGCTGCTGAAACAACAAACGAATCTGAAATTGTGCCAAAGTCACCAACTGATTTGACAGGAGTTTGTTCAAGTAATGTTTCTGCTACCAAGATCATGTCTGATGCTACAAGAGAGGTGGTTGTGGGTAAGCCGAGTCAGTTAGGCAATGATGTCACTGCTGAGCAGTTTGCTATGGAAGGTCCCTTCCTAGCTGATGACAGGGGAGCCCAGAAAGTGGACAGTATGTGCATGCCTGTGCCCAAGTTGCATGAACTGAGACCCAGCAGTCAGTGTGTGTCAAGTCAAACCTTGGAAGATGTGTGTGGACTCAAGTCAGCCAGTATGCTAGCAAAACACTCCTGCAATTTACAAATGGAACTGAATAAATCTTACGATGTGAAACACCCATCTCCCTTACTTATGCAAACCCAGAATTCCAGACAGCAGATGGATACACCTTCAGTGCTCCGTGGAAACGAACAGTTTGTAGATAACAGTTTTGAAAAAGTTAAGCGGAGACTTGATTTAGATGTTGATAGTTTACAAAAAGAAAATTGTCCTTATATTATAACAGCGGGAGTAGCTGAGCAGGAGAGGGAACGGCTGCCAGAAAGACGATATCCGAAGGGATCTGTCTACAGCAACAAGAACAGGATGCTAGAAACTAGCCTCAAAGGTAAGAACACCTCGAAGTGATTGTGAAAGAAATTGTCCTCTGTGTGTAAGGGCACTTAATTGTACTGATCTTACTAGAGATATAGCACATGCTTACTGCCCTTTGTTAAGGTTTCTGTTTTGATTTTTCTTATTTTTTTTAAGACTTTATTTATTTTATATATAGTACACTGTAGCTGTCTTCAGACACACCAGAAGAAGGCATCAGATCCCATTACAGATGGTTGTGAGCCACCATGTGGTTACTGGGAATTGAACTTGGGACCTCTGGAAGAACAGTCAATGTTCTTAACCACTGAGCCATCTCTCCAGCCCTGTTAAGATTTCTTAAATCAGAGCAAGTTCCTGAACAGCCAGGGCTACTGAGAGAAACTCTGTCTCAAAACAAATAAGCAAGCAAGCAAGCAAGCAAACAAAAATCACCTTTATAAGAACCTTAATAAGCCGGGCGGTGGTGGCGCACGCCTGTAATCCCAGCACTTGGGAGGCAGAGGCAGGTGGATTTCTGAGTTCGAGGCCAGCCTGGTCTACAGAGTGAGTTCCAGGACAGCCGGAGCTACACAGAGAAACCCTGTCTCAAAAAAAAAAAAAAACAAAAAAAAAAAAAAAACAAAAAAAAAAAAAACAAAAAAAAGAACCTTAATAAAGTCACTCTGTAGGAGGTGAGGTAACAGTCATTTAATCCCAGCATTTGGGAGGCAGAGGCAGGTGGGGAGATTTGAAACCAGCCTGGTCCACTGAGCCTGCTAAGGCTACATAGTGAGACCCTGTTTCCAAAACAATAGAATATGGTCCCCCTACAAATCCCTCCCAAAAGACAGTTGGCACCTGGGGAATCAATCACCTTGTGTCCTCCAAGTAAAGAACTGTGCGTGGGTGAAGGCTATCTCAGTGAATGTCAAAGAACACAAGCCCACTTGCCAAGCCAGGTGAGTATACATGATGTGGCTGGTCATGCGACTGGCCGGGTCGCTGTGAGAGTAAGGGGGTGTGGCATAGTGTGGCTGCAGCTACCCATGGCCCCAGTGCCTCACAGTGTGGCTGCAGCTACCCAGGGCCCCAGGGCCTCTTCACTCAGAGTTCTTGTAGTCAAATGGACTCTGATCCAATGGCACTGTTGAACTGAGGGGTTGTAGTTCAAAGATGTTTTATTTTCCCTTCTGTTTAAAAATGCTCTTGAAGCCGGGCGGTGGTGGCGCCCGCCTTTAATCCCAGCACTTGGGAGGCAGAGGCAGGCGGATCTCTGAGTTCGAGGCCAGCCTGGTCTACAGAGTGAGCTCCAGGACAGCCAGGGCTACACAGAGAAACCCTGTCTCGAAAGACCAAAAAAAAAAAAAAAATTGCTCTTGAACACATACAACTTGTTGTAAGAGAATAAAATATGTTTAGGAAGGAACAAATAAGAGGAAATCTATAGTAGTAAGATATTAACAAATAATGCTCACTAAAATCAGTGGTTACAGACAAACGTGGAGGCACACACCTTTAATCCCAGCACTCAAAGGTAGATGGTGCTCTGAATTCAAGGTCAGCCTGGTCTACATAGCAAGTTCCAGGCCTGCCAAGTACTTACATGGTAAGACTGTCTCAAAAAAATTTTTTTTCATATACTACACATGTGTAATGCTTGACATTTCAGCATTAATTTAGCCTTTATAATCATAATGACTTTTTTTTTTGTAACTAAAATCTGGAGTTTTAAAGTCTCAAACAAGAAAAAGAAAGGTTTATGACCATCAAAATGACTTTTTCTTTTTTTTTTTTTTGGTTTTTTTTCGAGACAGGGTTTCTCTGTATAGCCCTGGCTGTCCTGGAACTCACTCTGTAGACCAGGCTGGCCTTGAACTCAGAAATCCGCCTGCCTCTGCCTCCCAAGTGCTGGGATTACAAGAGTGCGCCACCACGCCCGGCTAAAATGACTTTTTCTTAAAAGTCAAAACTAGAGACTGAGCTTGGCTGATGAAGTGCTGACGTGGTAAGCACAAGGCGCCCCCTGGCCTCGGACCCTCAGCACCCCCGGAAGGCCGGGCTCGGTGGCACACACTTGTAGCTGGTGCTGGGGACAGGAGCTCCCAGGCTCACTGGGAGCTAGTGCAGCTGAATCAGTGAGATCCGGGGTCTGGGAAAGAGTCTCTCAAAAAATGAGGTGGAGAGCAGTTAAAGATTACTGATGCTGACGTCTGGCTTCTTTACATACACCTACATGAAAACACGTGGATGCTCTGTAACACGTACACAAGCAAAAGAAAGTAGAGATAGGGAGAAGGACAGTCACAAGTAGATACTGGTGCAATGCTTTGAGAACCACCTCTCTGAAGATATGTGTGCGTGTCTGCATGAGTTTATGTGCACCACCTTCATATGGGTGCCTGAGGAGGGTAGAACACATCCAGTTCCCTGGAATTGGAATTACAGGTAGTTGTGGGCAACCTGATGTGGGTACTGAGAACCAAATCTAGGTCCTCTGGAAAAGCAGTGAGTGTTCTTAACCTCTGTGCTCTCTTTATCCCTAAGGAGCACATCTTAAAGCTAATCAGACTTTGGAGACTCTGGAGAGCGATGGGTAGCCTTGGCTCGGAGGTCTGCTGAGTGAGTGGGAAGGCGAGGAGGTGCAATGCTGGTCTTGCTGAGTAGAATGAAAGAAGGGGAGAGGCCAGTGAGCATGGCTCACTGGGGAACTGGCTGTGCCTGGCTTACGTTATGTGAGAAATACCTTCTACTCAGAAGCATAGCTCAGGCTGATGGCAAAAAATATCAACTGTTGGACTTTCAATGAGTTTTCTCAATTTAACCACAAGTTTCTTTTCAGAAGGCCAGGAGCTACTGAAAAGCAAGATGTTAGCTTTTGAAGAAATGCGGAAGAGACTGGAGGAACAGCATGCCCAGCAGTTGTCCCTCCTCATAGCTGAGCAGGAGAGGGAGCAGGAGCAACTGCAGAAGGTGAGGCCCTGAGGTGGGCGGCTAGCAGGCAGCTCTGACAGGTTCCCTCTGTATATCTTATTTTGAGGTGGTCATTGAGCTCGATGTGTAGATAATATTTTGCTGACAGAATGCGAAGTCTAACATTTAGGTATTCGCCTAAAAGACACTGAGTCATTTGTGGAAGGGTAATTACTGAATCCTTCATTCAGAATTCCTAATATTTTTAAAGTTATTTTATTTATTTAATGTATATGATTTATTCATTTAATGTATATGGGTACACTGTTGTTATCTTCAGACACACCAGAAGAGGGTATCCTGTTATAGATGGTTGTGAGCCACCATGTGGTTGCTGGGAATTGAACTCAGGACCTCTGGAAGAGTAGTCAGTAAGTGCTCTTAACCACTGAGCCATCTCTCCAGCCCCCATTAAAGGTATTTTTTTATTTTTATTTTTATTTTTTATTTTTCGAGACAGGGTTTCTCAGGGTTCCCTGGCTGTCCTGGAACTCACTCTGTAGACCAGGCTGGCCTCGAACTCAGAAATCCGCCTGCCTCTGCCTCCCAAGTGCTGGGATTAAAGGCGTGCGCCACCACCACCCGGCTAAAGGTATTTTTAAGATAGTGCTGAATATACATTTTCAAGAACAATATAATAAAAATACTTGTCTTGTGATTTTATAGTGTCCACTTTGTGGGTTCTAGGGCCTGGTGGCTAGTGACTTTACCTACTGAGAATTCATCTTAAAAAACACTAACACTTTAAAAAGTGAAATCAGCTGGAAAACTTGTCATAACTTTGAGGGAGGAGGACTTGAGAAAACAATAATGTACTCTGCATTACACACACTTTCAGACGAAGCCTACAGTGACATTTCAGATACCATTAAGGGATCTAGCATGAATGATACATGGTCGGTTTGCAGGAAATCGAAGAGCAGGAGAAGATGCTGAAGGAGAAGGCAGTTACGACAGACATCTCTGACTTGAACAGTGCGCTGGAGCTAGAGTGGAGAAAAAGAAGCGATTCTGCTTTGCTGGAAACAATGCTGTCCCACGTGGACTCACTGCAGACTTCAAACAATTCTGGTAGACTTTTAAGAATTGTTTTCCTCTTGAAAGTTATTGTGCAGTCAGCTATTTTGATCATACTTTCCTTCTGGTAATTTAATGCCCATCCCACCCCTATTTGCCTGCTGCTTAGTAGCCATGAAAAGTGACATGATATGGGATCTAAGGCCACAGAGCAGGTGTCCATGGGGGACTCACCATAACAAGAACAGGCAGCTGGGCTCAGAGCCCGGCCGCTCATTCATGCAGCAGGTGACATGCTCAAGTGAGAGCTGTCGGTTATCTCCTGAGTGGTTTGGAATTACCTCTAATTCCCCGGCAGCAGGAAGATCTTTTCACAGCATCAATTATCCCGAGATTCTGTTTATCTTGAAAAGCTCCATCTGGCACAGAAGCTGAATGTCCATGGACTTTTTATGTCTGCATTTGACTCAATCTCTGAGATGGCTGTTATTCATCGAGGGTCACACATGTTTATTACAGCATTTTGCATATTCTGATTATGTGACATTCAGTGTGATGCCACAGATAACTATACTAGTCTGTACTGTGTGTTTCTCTAGGCTTCATAAGTTCTGCCCTACAATATAGCTTTGGCTCTGCAAGTGAAGCACCGTTCTACCTCTGGGGATCACTGACCAGTGGCGTGACCAAACTCTCAGTAACAAGGCCTTTTGGACGGGCCCAAGCTAAATGGTCTCAGGTGGGGCACCTCGCTATGCCTGTCAGGTTTTTTGCATGATTGTTTATTGGGGAGGGGGCTGGCATGTCACAGCATAAGAATAGAGGACAGCTGGTGGGAGTTGGTTCTCTCTGCCCACCCTGCGGGTCCTCGGATCTGGTGGCTAGTGATTTTACCTGCTGAGCGTCTCAGCAGACTAGTTTATCTTTTTGCAGAGCTATGCTTTAGGTTGCATACTGATGATGAAACTCCATAAGCAAACGTCTAGGAAGGAATGCTCTTAGAATGCTGGTGGTGATAGATTAAGTCACAATTAAGTATGGTGCTAAGATTCTTCAGCATTGTTTCTAATTTCTTTCTAGGTTTTTAGTCCAGAAATACAAGCAAAATTTAATAAAATAACTGCCGTGGCAAAAGGATTTCTTACTCGTAAACTTATGCAAACTGACAAACTGAAGCAACTTCGACAAACTGTAAAAGTAAGGTTACTGACATTCCTTGTTTCCCCTCATTTCAGTCTGCTGACAGCTACACTCAGAACTCAGGTCAGACTTTTTTAGTTATTGTGATTTAGTTGATTTCATAAGTCTGATTACTTAGATGTTTTTTCCAGATTACTGCCTTCCCCCACAAAAAATATAATTGTGTGTTGAATGTTCATTTTAGGCATAACATGGCCACTGCACACTTGTTTGCATGCGTGTGCGTGTGCGTGTGCGTGTGTGTGTGTGTGCGCGTGTGCGTGTGCGTGTGCGTGTGCGTGTGCGTGTGTGTGTGTGTGTGTGTGTGTGTGGTATGTGTTCCACAGGCAGACCTGGGGTGTCCTGATCATCACTCTCCATCTTATTACCTTAAGACAGACCTCTCACTGGGTGTACCTGCCCTGACGACTGGACGGCCTCCTGAGCCTGTCTGCCCTAGCACTGGAGTCACAGGCCACACGCTCACACCTGGCTGTTTACATGTGTGTTGCAATTTTGACCTCATGTTCATCTCTGTGCACAGAGAGTGCTTTCTCCTCCTGAGCATCTACCCAGCCCTGGTGCACTCTCGGACTTGCAGTTGTGATTATTTGCTTAAGATGTGCTTAAGATTAGGTCCACGAGCCCGGCAGTGGTGGTGCACACCTTTAATCCCAGCACTTTGGGAGGCAGAGGCAGGTGGATTTCTGAGTTGAGGCGAGCCTGGTCTACAAAGTGAGTTCTAGGACAGCCAGGGCTACACAGAGAAACCCTGTCTTGAAAACCAAAAAAAATAAAACAAAAAAAAAAAAAAAAAAAAAAGATTAGGTCCACGAGCACCGGGTCATGGAGAAGGGTGCTTGTTAGGCCCCGCCTCTTCCCGCCGATTTATTCTGTTAATAGTTGGCAAGAGAGGGAGAGACATCTCCTTCCTGCTGCAGGCACTAGTAAGGCACCCATGCTCATGAGGCAGCCCTAATGAAACTTAGTGGGCCACTGAAAGAAGGGGCATGAAAGTAGGAGAGGAGCCTGTGAGGAAAGGGGTGGGGAGTGGGAGGAGGGGAGGTGACTGAGAGGGTCACGAAAGTGTGAGTATAATCAAAATATATAATTTATATATTCAGGATGGTTCAGTAGGCAAAGGCATTTGCCACCAAGACTGACAACCTAAGTTCAATCCGTAGCATCCACAGGGAAGAAGAGCTAAGAGCCGTCCTTTAGCTTCTGCGCATGCACTGTGGCACACCCCTCTAGGAACACACTTTTTTTTTTTTTTTTTTTTTTTTTTTTTTTGGTTTTTGAGACAGGGTTTCTCTGTGTAGCCCTAGCTGTCCTGGAACTCACTCTGTAGACCAGGCTGGCCTCGAACTCAGAAATCCGCCTGCCTCTGCCTCCCAAGTGCTGGGATTAAAGGCGTGCGCCACAACCGCCCGGCTAGGAACACACATTTTTTAAAAAAATGTAATCAAAAAAGAATACCACTGTGTGTGTGTGTGTGTGTGTTTTAGGATTGGGCTGGCAGCTTCTCTGTGTAGCTCTGGCTGTCCTAGAATTTACTCTGCCTCCCAAGTGTCCCCACATTTCTTTCTTTTTTTATTTTGTTTTTTTTGTTTTGTTTTGTTTTGTTTTGTTTTGTTTTGTTTTGTTTTGTTTTTCGAGACAGGGTTTCTCTGTGTAGTCCTGGCTGTCTTGGAGCTCACTCTGTAGACCAGGCTGGCCTTGAACTCAGAAATCCGCCTGCCTCTGCCTCCCAAGTGCTGGGATTACAGGCGTGCGCCATCACGCCCAGCACCCACATTTCTTTTTTAAAGATTGAAGCTGGAGAGATGGTTCATCAGTTAAAAGCACTGGCTATTCTTCCAGAGGACTGGGGTTCAGTTCCCAGCATCCACATGGGGTTCTGACACTCTTCTGGACATCACGGCACACATGTGGTGCACTTGCAGGCAAACACTCAGGCATATAAAATAAACAAGAGCATCCTAACATAGAAGCCCTAGGTGTATACAGTGAGCTCGTGCACAGGTAAAACAGTTTTTTTGCTATTTCAAGTACTTTGAGAACTTTCCCCCAGTTCTACTTGTTCTGTTACAGAAAACTAGTGGGAGAGGTGGGAAATGACAGCCTCCACCCCCAGAGGCTGCAACAGGGCACAAGACATTAGCCTGTGCCAGAGGTGGGGCATGTGACTGCCGTTTGCCAAAAGGCTCGAGGACGTGCTGAGTTAATTAATTTGGGCCTGGGTTAATAGACTTCTGTCTCATCCCTGTGAGGAATAATAGAGGCAGGGGTCCCCCTGAGGTCTTAGGTCTTTTAGGGCCAACGGTAGGTATCCTGGGGCCCTCAGCAGATATTTCTTAGCTCTTCCCCGTCTCATTTCCACCCATCCCCTCCATCTCTATGCTCCTATGCAGTTCACCACACAGCCTCTGGCTCACAAAGTGTGCACACAGTGAAGACGGCAGGGTTGTCAGGCCTGCCCAGAGGAGCTGGGGCAGAATGCTGTTTGTGTGATAAACTACCTGTGATTGTGTCACCTTTCTGAATAAGAGTTTCTTCTGCTGGTGACACCTTGATGCCTCTCAAGAGGGAGAACTTGTGTGAATAAGTTTTAGAAAATGACCTTAGAACTGGAGAGGTAGCTCAGTGGTAAAGAGAACTGACTGGTCTTCCAGACATCCTGAGTTCAATTCCTAACAGCCGCATGGTGGCTCACAACCATTTGTAATAAGATCCGATGCCCTCTCCTGGTGTGTCTGATACATTAAATATATTAAATAAATAATTAAATCTGTTTTAAAAAGAAGGAAAATGACTTTAATCCACTCCTGAATGGGCAAAGTCACGGTTCTCTTTCACAAAGTATTTATTTATTTTTGGAGACATTGTCTCACTCTAGCCCATGCTGGCCTCAAACTCATGGCAGTCCTGTTTGAGCCTCTCCAGATGGTCCCAGCTATGGGTCACCATCCCCAGCCTGAGCAGTCTTAAAGCAGCACAGGCCATCTCACTCAGCACTGGCAAGCTTCTGGTGCCATTTATCTGCCTCACCCACCCGGATTTTCACAGTGAGCCTCTGCCCTGCCCTGGGCTATGCCGTGCGGGAGATGGCGTACCTCTGCTCTGCTGTGTGGCTTTTTGGTAGATGGGGAAGTCCGCTGTAAGTGGTCACTATAGGACTGGCCCAGGACGTCATGTGTATACTTCCTTGTCACACTTTTCCTCTTTATCCTCAGCATCTAACCCTGCAGTGAGCGCTACCTCTGGGCCCTGTTTATCACCAGGGACAGTTCTAAATTCATTAATATGGTCAAGGATGGTCCCTGCCTGCCTTTTCATGAATACCAGAGTTTTTAGATTCTTCAGATTTGGCATTCACTGTAGCATACAAATGTCCTCACAGATGGGCCATTAAGGACCCTCGACATCTCATTTGAGTTAATGATGCGGGTTCAAATGACTGCTAATCCAGACCACCTGACCAAGTCATGTGGCCTTCCCTCATGGAGAGGATACAGAAGCCAGCCTGAACAACATAGCTTCAGTGTTTGCGGTCCCTCTGCCATTCTGGACAGGAGGAGGCAGGGAAACCTGGTGAGGGGGCTATGGCTGCTTGATAGGGCATCAGTAATAGTTTTTGTGTTCTTAGTAGTTTTTGATGGAGAAAGAATAAAAGGAAACTTTTAGAAAACTGGTATTGAGAGAGTGTCTCTCCTTTCAGGACACCATGGAATTCATACGAAGTTTTCAGTCAGAAGCCCCTCTGAAGAGAGGTGTTGTCTCAGCCCAAGATGCTTCCCTTCAGGAACGAGTGTTCGCTCAGGTAAATGCTGCTGCCCTGAAGGGTTCCTAACTGGAGAAGTTGGTCCCTTCCTAACTGGAGTCCACGGGTGGAAATGCAGTTCTCTCTTTGTTTAAACAGGGAAAATAGGTTTTAGTGAAAATGTTTGTACCTTCTTATTTCAAATGAAAGCAGTATACACAGTATGCATTGTATTACTAAATTCTAGCCTCGTCTTTTGAGTGTAGACACTGGTTTCCTCTTTTCATACCTAGTTGCGAGCTGCCCTGTATGGGATTCATGACATCTTCTTCGTAATGGATGCAGCTGAAAGGATGTCGATTCTCCACCACGATCGCGAAGCCCGCAAAGAGAAACTGCTCCGGCAGATGGTATGCTCGCCATGCGGCTCTGCTGGGGCTTCTCTGAGCTTGGGCGGTGGGGCTCTCTGGCATTCCCAGCAGCTCCAAAGACAGACGGACCCCAGGAGCTCCCCAAGGACTCACAGACACAGAATCCTGTGCTGTGCTGGGATTGGGTTTGAGGACTGTAACCTTGAAGGTTTTGTTCTGGTAGCTCATAGGAAGCTGCCAACTGCTCCTGCTTGAGTATTCTTATCTCTTTCATACAGATTTTGTCATTTTTGAAGTCTGAAAAGTGTTTCCAAATTAATTTAAACACTGCATATCTAGAGTGCTGGATGGCAACCACACACCAAAGTATACATTATAGTAATTTTAACAGTGCTTAAAATCAGATTACTCAAAAACATTAGCTAAGTGCCAGGCTGTGGTGGCACACACCTTTAGTTCCAGGAATCAGGAAGCAGAAGTAGGCAGATCTCTGAGTTCAAGGCCAGCCTAGTTGATGTAGACAGCTTAAGGACAGCCAGGCCCACATAGAGAAAGGTGTGTGCTGCTACCGCCCTGCTCTGGATTGTCTTATTGGAACGCAGTGCCAGTGCCATGGGTACCAGTCAGCCTGATGCTCCTTTTGTCCTTGAAGGATAAGATGAAAAGTCCACGAGTGGCGCTTTCAGTGGCAACACAGAAGTCCCTCGACAGGAAGAAGTTCATGAAGTAAGTTCTGTGTCTACTGCCTGCTAGCTAATTTAGTTATCAGCCAGTCTGTTCCAGTAGGAAGGGAACTGGACTGGGGAGGTGGCTCAGTGGGGAAGCATGCTGGCTGCTTTTGCAAAGGACTAGGGTTTTCTTCCCAGATGTCCTCTTCTGGTCTCCATAGATACCGCATACACATTCTACACTCACCTGTGTTTAGGCAAAATACTCATATGCGTAAGGTAAAAATTAAAATTAGAAAGAAATAACAATTTGCTCTTATAGAAATCTCTCTCTCTCTCTCTCTTTAAAGACACATTATAGCCTTTGCTACCTGCAACATATAATATAGCCTAAATTGGGATTAAAGGTGTCTGTCACCATGCTGGGTAGAAATTCCTCTTTAGATATAGAAATTTATTAAAATGATTTATTATTTGATAAATTATAAATTATTATCAACAATCAGTTTGTATGACTGATAATCAAACAATTTGAATAGTTGTTACTTTTTAATATTTAATTATTTTACCACTTGAATGAATTCCCTGGGGCGAAGCTCAAGGGCAGTATATTTTAGTGACTGTCGTTTAGAAACTTGAAGACATCTTTTGATTTCTGTGTATGAATGTTTTGCCAGCATGTGGATTTGTCCACTGTGTGTCCACTTGGTTTCCACAGAAGCCGTAGAGGGTGGTAGGTCCCCTGGAACTGGAGTTACAGACGGTTATGAGCTGCTGGGAGCCTGATCCAGGTCCTCTGCGGGAGCGGCACCCAGGCTCTGAGCCGCCTCTGCTCTCCCTAGCTTTGTCTTGATGCTGCCTGCCACTGCTCAGCAGCGCCTTTAGCAGACACTCGTGTCCCAGGCCCTCTGCTCCCTCCCTGCTCAAACACACTGTCCTTGTCTTTATATCATGCTAGAGTTGCTGAAATGGGAATGCCAAATAAGAAGTTCCTGCTTAAGCAAAACCCTTCAGAGACAAGGTAAGAAAGTCACTCTATCCCAGTGAAAGGCTTTGCTTCTTCTTCTTTTTTTTTTTTTTTTAAAGAAAATTTTATGTGTAAAGCTTGCTTTAAAAACAAACAAACACCCCAGCAGCGTTTCTCTGCATCAGTGGGCACTCCTGCTGAGCCGGAGGAGCGGAGGCTCGGCGCTCATGTTAATGTCTGGCCCTGTTTCTGGCCACATGTGAGTCAGTCAGAGGCTCCTGGCACTGTTTGTAGGACAGGCCATTTCTGGCAGAAATTTCAGACTACCAGGGAGTCTTGGGTACTTGTTTAAAGACCTCAGGACACTGATTTTCTGGTACATACAGTTTGTCTTCCTTCCGTCTTGTAAAATGAGTGTTCTGTCTCATGTTTGAGAACTTGGCATTTGTAAGGAATATCAGAAAATCCTTTAAAGGCGCAGGGATTGCATGTGTTGGCTGTGGCTTTCCTGATGACGACCTGAGGTCTGAGCTCACCGTGAGCCAAGTGTAATTCCCTTCCTAGTGCCGTATGTAGTCAGTCAGCTCCTCCTGTGGTCCATAGCACAGGTGGCTTCTAACCTCACTGTTGTCACCTTTCACCCGTTGAGAGAAAGTAGGAAAAGTGGAATTTGTCTTTGGAATTAATTTTGCATTTAATTTGTCAACAGAGTCCTTCAGCCAAACCAAGGACAGAATGCACCTGTTCATAGGCTACTTAGTAGACAAGGGTAAGAATGCCACACATGGGGATGTGCACGTGTTCAAGCCAGGATCAGTACAAGCTCTGCTGCCTGTGCTGTACTGTGTCCGCCAAGGTCCAGTCTGTGCGCAGACAGCCCTCGGCTGCACTGCTGTGTGACTCTCTTAGTTATCATCTGCTGTGGGCATGTGTTTACTTCTCATCTCATACCATCGTACTCATTATATGTTTTAATATAAGCTTCTTTGTCAAGTAAGTTTAGCCTCACCAATGATTCTCCAACCAAGTGTGAAGCAGGCGTCTGTCTCCTGCGGAAACACAAGCGCAGCTCTCCTGATGGCGGGGTGCGTGTGTGGGATTTCTGTTCTTCTCCGGCTTGTGCTTTGAGTAGTTGATGCTGTGTGCTTGTTTTCTCTGAAGTGCAGACCTTCATGCAAGTGACTGATTAACCTTTTTATATTCAATTAGAACCCCTAAGACATCAGTGAAGGGGGTTGTGCAAAATAGACAGAAGTCTTCACAGAGCAGAGTGCCTAACAGAGCGCCTGTGTCAGGTGTGTAGCCATGAATTCCTGGAGCCCGATCACCAAGGGGAGTGCACAGTCTGCCCTGACTCAGGCGTCGCAGTGGGACACGCTTTCTTCCTTGCCACCATAGTGTTCATGGATATTTCTGTTGGTGACCATTGTCTGAGTATTTTGAGGAGGTCAGGAACTCCTATGAGTTAGGCTACCTGTCTTAATGACTAGTCATTTCATAGGAAACTCTGTTTTTAAATTTGGAAAGTTTTGTAGAATTGTCCAGGCTTACTTAGAACCTTTATATATGAGTAGAAATGGCCATCTCATGTGGGTCTGTTCAGCCTCATGTAGTGTGTTAGCCACGGTTTCTGAGTCTGTGTATAACCACAGGATCCACGGTGACTATGCCAGGTGGTGGGCAAAGCGCTAAGCTTCCCTCCGTAAGAAGCCTGAGCCAGATCTCCTTATACTCAACATCTGAGCGTTATTCACGGGTGAAACTGAAACCTGTTTGAAAATTCAATTTATGGTGGCAAGAAAGACAGACTCAGTCTTGAGCTTAGTCAGAACTCTTACCAAATGCTTTCGTCTTTGTCGGTGTTTGGTTAAGACATTTTGATTGTGCTCACTGGACTCTGCAGCCCATTGAAACCCCTTTCCAATGCTGTGCTTTCAGCTGCTGCTTTCCGGCACTCACAGCAGCCATGCTAATCCCCACGCGATGGAGGGAGCTTGACTTAATTCTAGTCTCCCTGCTAATAAACTGTTAGGCAGTGTTTGTAACTACATGAGTGAGTGATTTCCTCCAAGTTAGACAAGAAGAAGCAGTGTTACATCAAGTGATTTTGTTACCGTTCCTTTAGTCTTAGGCGTTATTACTAGTCATCCCTAGATTCTAAGAGGGAACAAGCTATCAGGAGATGTGAGATCATTATAGACCTTTTGCACAATTCTGTGCACATAGTTTGTAATGTCACATCTATCTAGGATATTTTACAAGGTTTTCTTTTGAAATTACTGAGTGACAATCATTGGAGTTGTTTCAAGGTCAGAGCCTGCTTGCTTGAGACAGTCGATTAGCTTTGTAAGAAGTCAGACCAACCAGCAGCTCTGTGGCTTGTGGCATTCTGGGCATGTTACGGTGTTTTCAGTTCTTCTCATGTGAGTGTTGCGGGCTGCAGTTACTCTTAGGTGGCTGGACAATCATTGTGGAATTAAGTACTGTTCTGCCCAATAGCATCAGTGTGCCGCAGTGACTACTTTCCATGTTTTTTCTCATGCATTTCATCTCCATGATTTGTCACTTGTGAGTCTATAAGCAAGAATGCAAGTGCTCTTCCTACTGAGTAATTGACACTGTAAATAGGAAATTGCCACAGTTAATAATGTATAATGGAACTCAGTTTTATAGCTATTACGTTTAATTGTACTGCAGCACAGTTAGTAATATAATCAACATGCATTTTTTTTACCTTTCTAAATGAGCAAAATGCCTTTTTATTAATGTATGAATGTATAGACAATGAAAGCACAGAATTCTCAGTTCTTTGTAAATTTTACATAAATGGAGAATTTGACATAGTGATTAAAATGATAATTATCAGTCCTTCATTGCTCTTAACAGAATTACTTTACCCTGGCATACTTCTAATGTCTTGGGTTATGTTGTAAGTAAATTTGAAATTATGGCTTGATTTGGTCTACATGAGTATTAAGTTTATTAGTAATTGGTTTGTTAAAAAACCTTGTCTGTTTTTACATGAGAGGCACACTTTATAGCCCCAGGTTGGCTTTGAACTTATAATCTTCTGAGACAGCCTCCGCATGAGTGGTTGCAGTTAGCACACCTAGTTCCAAACACCCGCTTTTGTCATGGTCAGATAGCATTCTCGTAGGCTGAATTTTCAAGTGCCTAAGGATACTGCACAGCATTTAAAGTATAGTTTCTATACTTTAAAGTACAAATTTTCAGTCTCAGAGCCCATGCTGGAAGTATTTTATGTATGTTAGAGCAGACATGCAGCAGGTCTGGAAACCACTGACCAGAGTAGAGCAGGGACTGGAGGAGCAGAGCAGGAGAGGGAGGCTCGGCTGAGTTCTCAGCCTGCAGCTCTAGCTGTCGGCTGAGGCAGCTGATTGCTGATGCTGTGTGACACTTTCTACCTCAGGATTAAGTTTAACAACATTCAACGCTTAGCCTTATGCCTCGTAACTTACTAAATTATGTCACAGAACATTTCTAACCTTGAGAAGTAATAATAATTTTGCTCTATTTTTAGGAGCATATGCAGGAAAAATCCAAAGAAAGCGGCCAAATGTTGCGACAATTTAAGAAGACAGCACTCACTGGGATGAGGCCGAGAGGGAGGCTGCCGCCCCACACTCCACTCTAGTCGGGGCCGCCACTTAGCCCTGGACGCTGTGTGCAGGCGAGGGACAGCAGGGGCCGAGCACTGCCCTGTATGATCTGGTCGGCTTGGAACATGCCTGCCTCATTTTCTATTAATGCTAGTTTATATAAAAAATGATCAGCATTTAGTAATTGCCTCGTTTCTGAGCTTAGCCCATATAAACATAATGTACGTGCCCAGAGGTCTACAGTCACCCTTTTTTATAGCCATAAAAAGACATTTAGACTTATCATTACAAATTACTGGAAAGATATTACCAATTGTAAATTAACCCTAAAACCTAAATTTCATTCATGACTATATACTAATTGCTGAATTTGAGAAACAAATTAGATACTGTTCTATTCAAAGGGAAATTATTGCAGAAATATCTGTTTTTCTAATTTTAAACTCCCAGAATCCCATATCCTTTGACTTGCAGTGTAGCTACCTAGAATGAAATACTTGCCTTGCTAAATCCCAAATAAGAAGTGATGGTGGGGGTGGGGGGTGTCTTGGTTTTGGGTAGAAGAACACTTTCCTGCAGATAACTAGTTGTTTTACAGAAATGTGAGGTTTTACGTGTGTTATTATTAGGTATATGTAGGCTAGATTCTATGCACTACCCTGGAAGGTGGCAAGTTTCGAGACGATAGCACAATTTTCATGAACACAGCGCCTGGGCATGCACTGTGATGGGGCAGCGGAGCGCATGCGGCTGGTTCTAGTTAGTCTGTGTTGTTTGTTTCTTCAGTCTTCTTTTTCTAGCATGCTTTACATAGGAGAGAATAAGGGCTACTTAATAAGAATTCTGGATCTCAGATAGCATAGTTATACTGTCTAGTTTAAAACCTGCAGTAAAGGTACTCAGATTTATGGTTTTCATGACTAACATTAAAAGCACCAACCAACAATGTACCAAGAAAACATGATTTTATGAAACAGAATGTCACTTACCATATAATTCCAAAAAGGGCTTTGTGCTTCTTACATAACATTGGGATTGTGTATATTTGAACCTTATAACTTGAATTTTAAAGATAGTAGTATTTTGAAGATGCAGCCTATATATTCTTAATAACCTTTTTAGGAATATGGAGATAAGGATTGTTTTTCTGATTTTCTTTCATCTGAGATTTGACTTTTATACCCAACCATAAGTTACAAAATAATGACCCACTCTGGGTATAAACTTGATTTCCTTGTTGAGACTTAACCATTCATTGAAGAGAAAAAGAATACAGTCAAAAAAGGTCCAGGTTACAAAGTTTTGCTCATAGGAAAGGTGTGCCGCAGTTACCTCTCAAGTGTGATAAATTGCTTCATCGTTCCCAACACTCAGGATCCACGTGTATCATTGTGGGCTCTTCAGTGAGGAAGAAGAGCTAAACGTTTGTGTATATTAATATGAACTAGCTAAAGTGAACTATGTTTTGGAAAGTTGCAACTACTTTTAGATTAAGGATGAGAAACTGGAGTGTTTTTGATTTCATGGTAAAAGTTTGTGTGTTTTACATTTGAATGTTGACAGTTTTCTCTCGGAAAAGTGCCAGAAACTGTTTTGTGCTTTTGAAGGAGTTTTATTTATATGCATTATTTTTATTGTTTTTACTTTGACTGGAATGTCTATTGTGAACTGTATTTATTTTTATACTTTGATTTTCACTAGTTTTGCTTCTACGTAAAAGGCAAAATAAACTTTTCATCCTAAAGGAAGTCTTGTTGGATCCTTTTTAGCCAAGTGAATCCACGGAAGAACATGTGGCCACGGCGGAGACCCAGACGGCATGCTTGCACTTGAGACCCAGGAGAGGCACGCACCATCGCGTCACAGGGAGCCTGCCTGTCTGCTGTGACAGTTGATGGTGTCCTTGCTTCTTAGGAGCGACTGGCTCTCACAGTGCCGCCTCTGCCTTTCACACTGCTGGGCTAATGTTCCCTCCTAGTGGCTGCCTGTCAGCTCTTACTGGGATGTTGTATTTGGCTGTCTGCAAGGAAGTGGCTGGAAATCACTGATGCTGTGATGTACCAAGTCTTAAGAATGAAGGACTGGTCCATCAGAGGTCCATGTCCCATGAGCAGCCTCCAGTCTATGCTCAAGTCCCCGTGACAGGCAAGTTGTAAAGATAAGTAGGCTGCTGCTGGCAGAGCGCTTGGCTAGTGTCTTAGGGTTTCTATTGCTGCCATGAAACACCGTGACGAGAAAGCAAGTTGGGGAGGAAAGGGTTTGTTTATTCTGCTTACACTTCCACATTACTTCATCATCCAAGGGATTCAGGACAGAAACCCTAACAGGAACTGACGCAGGAGCCATGGAGGAGTGCCTTTGCTCAGCCAGCCTTATTAGAGAGCCCGGGATCACCAGCCCAGGATGCTACCGCCCAACAACGGGCCGGGCACTCTCCAGCCTGATCTTAGGAGGCATTTTCTCAACTGAGGTTCCCTCCTTTCAGATAACTCTAGCTTGTGTCAAGTAGACATAAGACCAGCCAGCCCACTAAGCAGGCATTGAGTCCCAGGTTCCACCCCCTAGCACCACATAGGTGGAGTAAGATCAAGTTCTGGAAACAAAGGCCTTGGGATAGAAGGTAGTGCAGCCCCTTCCTTGATAACTGTAACGATATCCCTAAGAGTTGTGTCAGACCTGTCATATATCAGTTAAAAATAAGTTTAAGACCAGAGAGATGAGACGGCTCATCTCTTCTGAAGGACCCAGTTTGATTTTTCAGTACCCATATGGTGGCCTTCCAATTATCCAGCTCCAGGGGATCCCAAAATCCTCTTCTGGCCTCCACAGGTACATAGTGCAGCGACATAACATGCAGGAAAAACACCAATACATATAAATAGATTTAAAAATTGGATTTGGGGAGCTGTCTGGGTAAAGTGTTTGCCGTGCAAGCATGAAGTCTTTCCAGATCCCTAGTGCCTGTGTCAAAATGGCAAACGGCGTGCACCTGCAGCCTGTGTGTGTGTGTGTGTGTGTGTGTGTGTGTTTGTGTGTGTGGAAGGGGCAGTCGACAGGCTTGCTGGCCAGCCAGTCACACAGCTTCAAATTCAAGGAAAATACTAGATACTGACCTCTGACCTTCATATGCTCATACATGGGCAATCACACATGTGTACATGCCACGCATACAATTAGAAGCTGAGTGCAGTGTCCCATGCCAACAACCCTAGCACCCAGAAGGCTAAGGCAGAGGATCAGTACATCCAGGCCAGCTGGGACTACAAAGTGAAACCATTTTCAACAACAATGTAAGCAAATGAATAAAACGCTTCCATTAAAACTCCTCTCTCTACACTCTGCTCTGCCATGGCCCTCAGGTTTTTAGACTTTTTTTTTTTTTTTTTTTTTCAGACAGGGTTTCTGTTTAGCCTTGGCTGTCCTGGAACTCACTCAGTAGACCAGGCTGGCCTTGAACTCAGAAATCCGCCTGCCTCTGCCTTCCAAGTGCTGGGATTAAAGGCGTGCGCCACCACCGCCCGGCAATTTTTTTAGACTTAATGATTTGATGTATATGAATATTTTGCCTGGGTGCAGGTCTCTGCTACATGTGTACCTGTGTATGCCAGAAGAGGGCATCAGGTTCCCTGGGACTAGAGAGAGAGATGGTTGTGAGCTACCCTGTGAGTACTGGAAATCAAGTCTGGGTCTTCTAGAAGAATAGCAAGTGCTTACCAGATGACACATTTCTCCAGCCCAGATGTTCCTGTTCTTGGAGATGCTGACAACGATGCCACAAAACCGTGGTCTTAGACTGTGGTAAGAAGAGCCCCTTAGTTACCTATCCTTTGCAGAGACGGTTCTCATCATCCATGTTATACATAGATGGTATGGGTTTGCCGAATGCACGAAGGACAGTTGGTACTACTCCCCTGCCCTTAGTGCCCCACGGTCACCTCTCACCACCCAGACTGCTACATTCCTTCAAAGGAACCACCAACAGCAGTGTGCCCTAGAAATGTCCACACAACCATCCCAGAGCCACTGTTTTACAGTATCCAGGCAAGGGGAAAGTGGCATGCCCATTTAAAGAAGATGCTCTGCTCTGTTACAGACCAGGGTCTTCGCTACAGAGAAAGGCTCCGAGAGCAATGGCCAATCAAGGGCCTGCCTCACTGACCACAGCTTCTGAGGGTTGTTGACCTGGATTCTATCATAATCTCCTGTCACCTTACCAGTTACCTCAGTTTCACAGAGGGAGAAACTGGGACTCTGACGAACTCAGTGCTAGTTGAAGTATACTCATTTGCCTTTTCCAGATTGCATAAGAAGATGGTGCTCTTTCCATCAGGAAATGCGTTTGGAAGTAGAACCGGGATGGTATGAGTAGATGCTGTCTGGTAATTTCCCAGTCTTAACCCATTCTTATTTGAGTTAGAGTTTGAATCCCAAGCTCAGGCATCAGTGTTGAGCTTAAGCTTTGAGCTCTAGTTTTCCAAAACCAAGTGATTAATGACAGACACTCCAGAGGTTTCTATGGAGAAGGGAGTGGGCAAAGTGCGGTGAGTGCAGTCGCCTGTTATTACACTATCATAATTCATCCATAGGGCGGGGGCACGTACACAAAACAAGAGCGCCAAGTTCTGTGGTCAGGATTACTTGTCCGTATTCGGACTATATTGTCAGTAGCGGGGGGAAATGCCCAAAGTGTTCATCCCGACGAAGCATGCAGAGAACCCATGCCAAACAGCGAATTCGCTTCAGAATCGCTCAGTGTCTGGCCCTCAGCAGGGATGGATGTGTGCACTCCTACTTGTCACTAGAGGGCGCAGGCGGGCCAAGCAGCCAGTCTAAACTCTTACTAGCCGGGGGCCGGAGTGGGTGTGGGGTGTAGGGGTGTGGGTGTGAACGGATGGCTCAGAGGCACTAGGGCAATGACATCTAGTGCCAAGCGCAGAAAGTGGGTGCACACCGACACACATCTACATAATACGGATGTGACTGAAGCCAGGCGTGGTGATGCAGGCCTTTAATCCCATCACTCAGAGGCAGAGGCAAATGGATTTCTACTAACAAAACAAAGAAATCAAATCAAGGCGGTTGACGGAGCTTGGGTTTCGCTGAGGCCATTTGCCCCACACAAACGTGTAAGATGGGAATTCAGAGGAAGTTGCCCCTCACAATCATGGCGGATGGCGGAGTCCAGGATCCTCAGAGCGGAAGCTGCCCTTCACAATCATGGCGGCGGGGGCGGGGCCGAGCTTCCCTGGATGTGAGAAAAGGGGCTGGCCGCGGAAGACAGGCGATCATGTGACTGGGAAGATGGCTGTCTTTCCCTGGTAAGGAAGAACCGGCGAGTGGGCCTGGGGAGGGGCCGCTCTGCGCGGCTCTCTGTGTGGGTGGGCAGTGCTCCCTGGTGGAGTCGGTGGCCTCCATCCCCTCCCGGGCTGTCCGACCACGGAAGGGCAGGACGGACGTCAGCTGTCTGCTCCTCCTGTACTCCGCATCTCCTTCACGCAGACCTACTCCGTCCAAGGCTTCCACTCGGGAGAAGTTGGCACGTCTGGGAGTTCTGGGGAAGCGGATGAACTCGCCCGGAGTCTGCACCAGGGAGACCTGGCCGCATGTTCCTTGAGCTCCTCAGCCCACCTGAAGATTAGCCTTTCCCATCTGTAAAATGGGGCCATTCGCCCACCTCTGTGTAGAGCTCTCAGACATGCTTTGCCTCAGGGAAAGGTCAATGTAGCTGAACATAGAAGAGAGGGGACAGGCCCAAAGGGGAGAGAGGGCAGTCAGTCAGCTCCACCGGCGGCCTGGGTAGACTGCAGAGAAGAGCCTTCAACTGGGTCTTGCGAGATACATCAACCAAGCAGGAAGGACTAGTGTGTACCCAAGTGACTGGCATACGGGCCAATTTGTGTTTAGAAGTGAGGCGACCTTCAGGTTGCAGCCGGCGATTTGTGTCGATCAAGAACCCACACAGGATAAGCAGAGGATAGTGAGGTTGGGGATTGGAGACCTTGCATCTCAGGGGCAAATTTTCTGGCTTTTCTCCCACTTCAGGACAGAGCACATCAGCGTGGTGCTGGGGGCCTCTTGGATCACACGATGGGCTGACTTCATGCGCTTGTGCCGGTTTAACCTTTGATATTTTCGTTCTACATACCCATGAGGCCGCAGCTCTGCTAGTGCCTATGGTCTTTGTAGTCTTCCCTCTGGAGCAAATGCAAAAACGTTCCTCTGTGTGGGAGCGCATGCCCATCTTTCAGTTTTGCCCACTGACTTCTCGTTCCCTAACGAGAGAGGCAGAATTGTGTCCGTCTTCTTCCCGGTGACTGACTGTTGATGGATGAGGGAGCGGATGAGGCAGGCCCAGGGGAAGTGTGCCTCTGCTCCAGAGAGCGCGTTTCTCGAGGGACTTGCTAAGGGCTCACCATTGGAATCCTTTTCCTTTTTTTTTTTTTTTTTTAAGACAGGGTTTCTCTGTGTGGTCCTGGCTGTCCTGGAACTCACTCTGTAGACCAGGCTGGCCTCGAACTCAGAAATCCGCCTGCCTCTGCCTTCCAAGTGCTGGGATTACAGGCGTGCACCACCACGCCCGGCTTCTCACCATTGGATTCTTATTTAGTACTCCGAGGCTGCTTTTCATTTGAGAACTTGGGATGCCAGTTGCCCTAAAGTCGTGCAGCCTGCTGGGTGAACTCTAGGGGCCTGGAAGCCAGAGAAGGTTCCTGTCCTCTTGGAGTTTGCTCTTTCCCTAGAGGAGGGAAAGTAGAGATGGGAATCGGCTTAGGTAACCAGGAAAAAACTTTCTCGGGCGTATGAATGGGAGGCACCCATATCTTTGTTAGGGAAAAAGTCTGATTTTGGCGACTGTTGAGATAGTAAGGTTGAGTGTGTTTGGTGGCAGCAGTGATGGTGAGGCTGCGATGGCGGAGCGTGCTGTGTGAAAGAGGGTGGGCTTGGCTGCATGCACACACAGTGAAGGAGACAGAGTAGCAAAGCGCTACCAGGAGCAGGTGGGAAGTTACTAGGAGAGAATTGTGGGTAAAGCCACCTAAGGGGTTCTCCCTGAAGGGAGGCCTAGTGATCAGATCTGTGTGCTGGGGGACTCTGGGAAATGACACTTCTCTTTCCTTCCGTGTGTGTGTGTGTGTGTGTGTGTGTGTGTGTGTGTCCCCTTTCTTCTGACCCCTCTCGTGTGTGTTGAGGTTCCCCTCTGTGGTGATGTTCTTCCTCCTCTGCCCCGAGCTCTGGCTCCTCCTCCTCATTGACCTGCTCACTGAGCCTTCCTCTTTATCAGTCCCAAAGCTACACTTGCCCTTTTCTCTAGTTGCTTCCTGTCTTTTGCAAATGCCCAGCTTGGACTTTTTCTTGCATCTCAGGAACTTATTCTTCCAGTGCACCTCCTCTAAGCCCTGGCTGTGAATCCTGAGCTCTACTATGTCTGTCCTGCTCCAGGAGGTCCCCTGAGCCCAGGTCCCCTGAGCCCTCCTGTGTCTGCATGTCCTGCCCCAGGAGTTCCCCTGAGCCCAGGTCCCCCGAGCCCGTCGTGTCTGTCCAGCTCTGGGAGGAGCTAAGGCTGCCTGGCCTCCCAGCAGCCACCTGCCCCTTGCTTGGCTCATGCCACCAGTCAGCCAACACCGTGGAAACAGGGCTGGGGGAACTGGGCTCCTCGTAGTGAGCTCCCTGTGCACTGGGTCTGGCCTCACACATCCAGGGCTGGTTGGCAGAGTTTGCACCTTCAGACAGCTTGAAAATTGTTTTTAATGCTTAATTGGTAGAGTCCTCACCTGGTACACAGGGTTTGGGTTTCATCCGTAGCCTGGGTTAACCGGGATGTGAGAGAGCATGCCCAGAATTACAGAGCTTGGAAGGTGGAGTTTTGTGAAGATCAGCAGTTCAAGGACATGTTCAACTGCTTAGTGAGTTTTGGGCTAGCCTGGGCCACACTGTCATTTCAAATAAATAATAAAAATAATTTTTATGTTTTTTGTTTAGTGTTTTGTATTGTTCTTGCTAGCAACATGGTGTCCTCCGAGTTGATCCGGTCAGTGGAGTTGAGATAACATTTTAGGGCTCAGTCACCCATCTGGGGTCACCTTGTCACCTTTCCGATTTGCCAAGTGTCTTGCTTGTTCACAGGCATTCCCGGAACAGGAACTACAAGGCGGAGCTGGCGTCATGCAGGTTGGAGACAGTGCCTCTGGAGTGCGGGGACTACCACCCGCTGAAGCCCATCACTGTGAGTCCTGTGCAGGCTCCCTGGAGCGGGCCAGTCCCCGGTGCTAGTGGCAACTGCTTAGACATTTGTCGGTCAACCCCCTCCTTAGGTTAACTTCTTGTCACCCTCTGCACTCCCACCTGCTGTCCTCGAAGTTGCTGTGGGGGAAGGGTGAGGACTCCTGATTTGGAAGCTTCCTGACCGTTAACAGTAGGAGTCACTCTGGTCTTCTGGGGCAGGTGGAGAGGGAGTGGGCGTGCAGTGGAGTGTTGAGTTGGGCTGCCCCAAAGAGCATCGTAGACTGTTCAGTAAAGCAAAATAAGAGCTGACAATAAGAGACTTGCTGGTTCTGACATCCCCCGCCCCCACCCCTACACTGTGTCAGCATTCACTAACAAGTACAGCTGCCCCTTGTCCCTTGGTGCCCTGGAAAGCCTGGCTTCAGGTACCAAGACCCTCCCAAGGTTCTGATATAAAACTTGTATATAACCTGCATACAGCCCGCCATGTGCTTTACTTTACATGTGGCCCAGCTGTGGTGGTACACGCCTGTAGGGCAGGAGTGGCAAGAGTTCAAGGTTAGCCCTGGCTATGTGAAGCTGTCTCAAAATAAATGATAAATAAATAAACGCAATGCTTGCGTAACTCGTAATAGCCAGGACCGTGTCACCACTGTGTCAAGAACTGCTATACTATCTAGTTTAAGAAATGACAGTCTGCGTTGGCCAGCTCAGATGCAGTGTTACGTTTTTACCAGTCAGGTGCTCTATCACTAAGCCACACCCCAAGAAAAGTGCCGAGAGATTTTTATCGAACATTCAGTCATAGAACCTTGGACACTGAGTGTCGGTCATCCTGGTCTGTGGTCCTACCAGGACCGTGGCCTCCAGGCAGATGGCATGGTGACCTCGTTAGAAAGCAGATTCCCAGGGCTGGAGCGGTAGCTTCACAGTTCCAGCAGAGCTCCCAGGGTCAGAATCTACTCACAAGCAAAGGGAGAAGAGCCCTGTGGCTCTCTGGCCGCATGCTGAGCACAGGCTAGTCTGGACTCCCTAGTGAGAGCCTGTCTTAAAGACAAGCTAGGAGCGACACCAGAGAATGTAGTCACACTTAACGGTTTCAGGGGAAAAGCAGCTTTTCCTAAAGCCTCAGCCTGCCACCAGCTATGTGGTTAGTCTGCACGTCGAGCAGTTTCTGCTCCTGCCACCAACTGGGTGACCAGTTGTCACTGATTCTGACAGCGTTCCAGACAGGAAAAGCCAGCATCTGTTGTGGCAGATATTTGGGGGTTTCTAGCCCATCCTAGATCCTTTACATGAAACCTTTCCATTTGCTGGGCAGATAGCAACCTGCCCTGCTTTGTCTACTTCCCTGTCTAACCCTGAGCTAGCACTTGCCGTGCACCTGGGCCGCTCCTGCTCTAACAGGCCGGCCCTCATGGCCATGGGCTCATGCTCTCGCTACCCCATGGCTGCTTCTTCCTTCTCCTCTCTCCTGTCTTTCCTCATGGTCTCTGCCTGAGACCCAAAGCCCAGGAACCCAAGCTCCGCCTGCCTCTCTCTTCTTCCCAGCTAGCTGCAGGCTATCGGCATCCTTATTAACCAGTCCTGGATAACTTGAAGGGCAAGGTTTATGCGTGAGGATTTGCTTGTCTTGGAACAACCAGATCTTGGCTACAGAATACAATTTGAATACAAGCAGCGTCAGACCCAGCCATTATAAGTATCTTCCTCTCTCCTCACAGTCACGTAAAGTACTGCGACCCCACATATCGGAAACCAGCAAAAGATTCTCTAGCAGACACCAGCTTGGGGGATACTTTGGGTCTAACCCTACTTAGCGACAGCTAGCACCAGACCCCACTTCAGTTACCAGGGCCAAGTCCAGGGTATGCCCTGTGCCTCTGACCTCCCTAAGGGCTTGTCCTTCCTTGGGTTCTGTTTTTTGCTGAGACAGTGCACAGAGCTTAAGGAAGCTCTCCCCACTGGCCGGGTAGGGCCAGGGTCCCAGAGAAGATGTGTGTGGGATGACCTGGAGATTCTCCATTACCCCAATGTCGTCTTCACAGATGTTCCCCAAGTTCCCCTTTGATAAGGGCTTTAATGTGGGAGAGGCTCTCAATGATCAGGTTGATTGATTGCTGTTAACATAGCTGGCTTTGTCCTCCCTGGAGGGGGAGAACGAAGCCTGAAGGTCCCAGCACCTGGGCAGGGCTGGCCTTCCTGGGGACCAGCTGCATTGTGGAGGCCATGGAGGCACTGGGTCATGCTGGTTTTTCACAGAACATAAGCATTGCCTCTGCCAAAAATGACTGGTCAATCTAGCTTCTACAGCAAGATTGAGAGGCTTAGTTGACTGTCCCCGACGCAGCCAGTCAGATGACCGCCACACAACCTTCTCCACAGGTCACCGAGTCAAAGACAAAGAAAGTGAGCCGGAAAGGGAGCACCTCATCCACCTCCTCCTCCTCTTCCAGCTCCGTGGTTGATCCTCTGAGCAGCGTCCTCGATGGCACCGACCCCCTATCCATGTTTGCGGCCACCTCGGACCCGGCAGCCGCAGTTACAGTCACAGTAAGGCAGCCTGGCCAGTGTCAGGCCTGGTGGGTGTTGGGATGGCGGGCTGAACTCTCACCAATAATGCATTGGGGCATTCTGATTGTGAGCATTCAGGACACCCATACTCAGAGAAATTTGATGAAGAATGCTGAGAGGCTGCGAGAGATCTGTGAGGTCTCTCTGTATTTTTATTTTTATTTATTAATTCATTTTTTAAAGATAGGGTTTCATGTGGTGCACACTGACCTGTGTGAGAATGACTGTGGACTTCTGATTCCCCTGCCTCCGCCTCCTGAGGGCTAGGTTTACTAGTATGAGCCACCACTCCCAGTTTGATTGGTGCTGGAGTCTGACCCCAGGGCTTTGTGCCTGCTAGGCAAGCCCTCTACCAGCTGAGCCATGTCCCTAGCTCCTCCGCCCCTCGGCCTTCTTTGTTCTAAATTTTTGACTTGACAATATGTCTTAGATAACTTTTCATATTGTGACCTTGTTAGTTCGCAAGGCTGCATTACATTCTGATTCCTTTGTTGCTGCCCATGGAGTCTAGGGTGTCTGCTGGTATTGAAAACACACCGTCTCTTGAATATATACATACCTCATGGCACCCGTGTGCAGGGGTCTGTGCAGGGGAGAGTCCTAGATGGCTCCCTACTGGATGAAGGCCGTGGATGCAGGCCGTTCTGAGCGCTGCCTCTGAGCCATCCCCTCAGAGGCTTAGTGGTCCGTGTCCCTGCCAGCAGTGCTAAGGCTCACCTGATTCCTTGATTGAATAGTAACAGTTATTTTAATTTTCCACTATTTGGATTGTTGGGAAAAATTCTTTTTCAGTGTACTTTACAAAAGTTTTTAAAATTTATTTTATGTGCATGACTGTCATGCCTGCATGTGTATATATGCGCTGGATTCATGCATGTGGAGGTAGGAGGAGGGTCTTATCTACTGGAACTAAGTTACAGATGGTTGGGAGCTGCCACGTGGGTGCTCTGCAAGAGCTCTTAACCACTGTGTCATCTGTATTTTAATTGGAGAAATTTTAGTGTGTGTGTGTGTGTGTGTGTGTGTGTGTGTGTTGCATGTGTGGGGGATGCGTTCATATTTGCTTGTACTTGGAGGTCAGAGGCTGACATCAGGTGTCTTTCTGGATTGTTCTCCACCTTACGTGTTGATAAGTTGAGGAGAGTCTCACTTAAAGCCAGACACACAGAATTAGCTAGTCTAGCCAGCTAAACTGCTCCGGGGATCCCATCTTCACCTCCATGCCTTGCAAGAATGAAGACCTGCATTTAGTTAGTCCCAAGAACTCATGTAGAAAGGTTGGACACAGTGATGCTGATGCGTTCTTATACTCCCAGTGTGGGAGGGGAAGGATGGATCCCTAGGGCTTGCTTGGCCAGCTAATTTGGCCCAATAGGTAAAGTCTAGGCCAACTAGAGATCTTTCCTCAAAGAACTGTCTGAGGAATGACATCTGAGTGTGAGCACTATGGTGGCCTGGTGATGGTGACCCATGCCTTTAATCCCAGCACCTGGGAGGCAAAAGCAATCTGGCTCCAGGACAACCAGGGCTACACAAAGAAACCTGTCTCAAAAGACCATTTAAAAAAGAAAGAAAAAAGCTGGGCAGTGGAGGCACATGCCTTGGGAGGCAGAGGCAGGCGGATTTCTTAGTTCGAGGCCAGCCTGGTCTACAGAGTGAGTTCCAGGACAGCCAGTGCTATACAGAGAAACCCTGTCTCAAAAAACCAAACCAAAAAAACAAACAAAGAAGAAAGAAAGAAAGGAAGGAAGGGAGAGAGAGAGAGAGAGAAGAGAAGAGAGCAGCATTGCTGGGCTGGAGTGTAGCTGGACGGCAGAGCACTCCCTGCCTGCTCGGCGCACTGAGAAACTAAGCCAGCACTGTCAGTGTCCACAAAAGCGGCCATGCTGTGCTTGCTTCGCCCCCTTAGGACAGCTCCAGAAAGAAGCGAGATAAGGATGAGAGCTCCTTCGTGGGACCCGACTTTGAGCCCTGGGCCAGCAAACGGGGTGAAATCCTTGCACGGTACACGACTACGGAGAAGCTGTCTATTGTGAGTACCCAGCTGCATGTCAGCCCAGGGGGCCAGCTCCCGGGCCTTGAGCTCCTCTCCTGTGTTGGTGTTGTTTGTGTGCTAAATGGCTCCTTAAAAAAATTTTATGTTAAAAAAAGGTTGGTGGAGCCTGGCAGTGGTGGCGCACACCTTTAATCCCAGCACTTCGGAGGCAGAGGCAGGCGGATTTCTGAGTTTGAGGCCAGCCTGGTCTACAGAGTGAGTTCCAGAACAGCCAGGGCTACACAGAGAAACCCTGTCTCAAAAAAACCAAAACCAAACCAAACCAAAACCAAAAACAACAACAACAAAAAAGGTTGGTGGAGGGGCTGGAGGGATGGTTCAGTGGTTAAGAGACTGCTCTTCCAGAGGTCCTGGGTTCTATTTCCAGCAGCCACATGGTGGCTCACAATCATCTGTAATCATCTCACAGACGCCCTCTTCTGGTGTGTCTGAAGACAGCTACAGTGTAACCACATACATGAAATAAGTAAATACATCTTTTTAAAAAAAATTGCATGTTAAGTATTAGGGGTGTAGCTCAGTTCAGAAAAGGAATTGGCAGCATGGGCCCCTTGGGGAGGGTGCCCATAAAGGCATTTAATTACAGGCATGAATTAGGAATGGAAGAGGAAGGGAGGGCTCACCTCCTTCCCTGTGTCCCGCTTGGAGCTGGAAGCTTGCTCCTGGAGTGGCTAGCGGGCGAGGCAGTTGGCTGTGTCTGGGGCATGTGTAGAGTAGGGGCCTTCCCTTTGCCTCAGGCAAGTCACTCCCCCCAGGAAGCTCTCAGATGAGCAGTGCCCTCCCCAGGCAACCAGTTAGCGCTGTGCTAGGTATGGTCAGATTTAATACTCGTAACCCAAGTTCTCCCCTTGGACAGCATTAGGAACATTATGTCTTTTCCTATTCTGAGGAGGTCCAGAGGCAGGGAGTCCAGGGTTGGAGTGACAACTTCTCAGACCAGGTTTCCATCTTTCCTTCTCAGTCCTCAGATGTTTCTAGCTTCTAGTGTTGCCTTATGTATATGTTGCTAGAAGGAAAACAAAAGGAAGATGTAGCGCCTCCCACTTAAGGGGCCTCCAGGTACTCAGCCCTCAGCACTGCAGTTCTGTGGCTTTGGAGGTGGCGATGGGTAGTATGTAGCTGCAAGGGAGGCTGGCAGGGCAGTACAGATTCATGACGTCTGACTGTTCTCCCCCAGCACTTCTCGCCCGCTTTTCACAGGGCGTGCTGAACAGGATGGTAAGAAGAACTGATTGGCTCTTGAACGGTGTTTCTTCTTGAATGCATAGGTTAATTCAGAGAACACTTGTCAGGCGTCAGTCCTTTTCACCCCAAGCATCATCTGGAAGTGTCTAGAGTTACTTTTGCCTGTTACAACTCTAGAGGTTGCTTGGCATGTTGGGAGTGGAGGTCAAGAGAGGCTGTAAAACTCCACAGTGCATAGGCTAGACCCCACAGAGTGACGCTGTACAATGCACAGAGGCAGGGGCATGATGGCTGAGAAACTTTGATTTGAGGATGTCCAAAATGGGTCTATTACTCAGTGCTATGAGATCAAAACTTGTGCTATGTGCTATCCCACTTGGCTAGTCCCTACATGAGTTGACATTCAACTCCTGGGTGGTTTTGGGCAGCCTTCCACAGGACTTGAGTTCAATTCCAAATATCTGTTTCAGGCAGCTCAACTGCTTGTAAGGCTAACTTCAGAGGACCCCATACCTCTGAGGGCACCAGTGCTCACTTGCACATAATTCCTGTTTTTTTGTTTGTTTGTTTTTTTGTTTTCTGAGACAGGGTTTCTCTGTAGCCATGGCTGTCCTGGAACTCTCACTGTTCTGTAGACCAGGCTGGCCTTGAACTCAGAGATCTGCCTGCCTCTGCTTCCCAAGTGCTGGGATTAAAGGCGTACACCACCACTGCCCAGCTGCACATAATTTCTATCCACAAAATTAATTTTTAAAAAATGAAGAACAAGCCGGGTGGTGGTGGCGCATGCTTGTAATCCCAGCACTCTGGGAGGCAGAGGCAGGCAGATTTCTGAGTTCGAGACCAGCCTGGTCTACAGAGTGAGTTCCAGGACAGCCAGGGCTATACAGAGAAACCCTGTCTCGAAAAAAACCAAATCCAAAAGAAAACCAAAAAAAAAAAAAAAAAAAACAAAAAAAAAATTAATTTTTTTTTTTTTTTTTTTTTTGTCTCCACAGAATCTGTTTATGGGATCAGAAAAAGGTAAGATGAGCATTTGTTTTGATAGGTAATCTCTGCCTGGCCTTTAGCATCATTCACAGAGGAAGGGAAGCTACTGTCGTACATCTGTCCTGATGTTTGTACAGTTGTAAGGTGTTAGGCTGGTGGATGCTGGACAGAAACCCACGCGTAGAGCATTAGTGAAAGGCAGACTCCCTGGTTGACCTTAAGCACAGAGAGGACAAGAATATTCCCACCAGCTCTGGATGGCCTTAGACTCCGCCCCTCTGCTCCTGTGTCCGAGGTCTTCTTCCTGCGTGTGTAGGTGTGTGCCCGCACGTGTCTGTGTGGAAGCTAGCTGTCAGCATTATGTGTCTTCCTCGGTCGCTCTTCACCTTATTTATTTATTGATATGGGGTCATCTCTGACTGTCCTAGAACACTACATACCATAGACCAGGCTAGCCTTGAGCTCACAGAGATCTACCGGCCTCTGCCTCCCAAGTGCTGGGATTAAAGGCAGTGCTAACGCGCCTAGCCTTTTCTCCTTATTTTTGAGACGGTCTCACTGAACGTTCAGCTCACTGACTCAGCTAGACTGGCTGGCTGTCAGGCAGGCCAGCTCCAGGGGTCCCAACTCCAGTCCTCATGCCAGGGTGTCAAGCATGTTTCTGACAGGCATCTTCTCTAACCCTAGGCCCTTTCCTCTGCCCTAGAGCAGTGCTTCTCAGCCGTCCTCACGCTGCGACCCTTTAATACAGTTCCTCACGGTGTGGTTGACCGCCCCCCCAATAAAGTTATTTTCATTGCTTCTTCATAACTGTAATTTTGCTATGATTATGAATCAATGTAAATATCTGTTTTCCAGTGGTCTTAGGTGACCCACGTGGGTGTGGAGTTCTTGGAGAACTGCTGCTTTAGATCTTTGTCCCTTGGGAAGAAGGCACATGCGCTCAGTCTTAGCAGCCTTTGGTCCCTGGACATTTGGAGAATCAGATGTTCAAAGTCACCCTCAGTTACCTTAGCAAGTTCAAGGCCATGCCTTCAACATGGGGGCCTTTGCGGGACGTTCAACTTTCATCCTTTATTCATTTGGTAGAAAGAGCAAAGGCGGAGTGAGTCACAGGACCCTCAGCATCATTGTGGGCAGCGGTTTGACAGTGGGGAAGGGATTCTGAAAGGCTTGGGTGACAGCAGTAGTCCAGACAGTCCCTTACCCTGTGGCTGGCCTATGGCTTCAAGTCCATCCTCTATCCTGGCTCCTGCCAGTCCTGGGGATGGTGTTGACAGCTGGTGGTTGAAGCAGCTGGGCCTGTTTGCCTGGGAAGAGGCCTTTGATGTGCACTTCCCGCTCTGGGCAGATGAGGAGGCGGGTTGCTGTGTAAGTGTGAAGGCCTGGTAATGCTGGGCCTTCCTGAGTGCAAGCCTGAGAGGCCCTTCAAGACACAGAGTGCTTGGCAGAGTTCTGCACTGTTCCTTTAGGAACAAACAAACAGTGGAGTGTGATTTACAAATACCCTACGTGGGGTTCACCTTTCTGGGACCACCCACTTTGCTTCTGGGGCCAGCTGCTGGTGGGAAAAGCTTCCGCTAGACCTTGAGCCTATGAGGAGGCTGAGGCTGCTCCACCATTGCAGTGTTCCGACGTGAATTGTTTCCTGACAAGTTCATGGTGACACGTGATAGGTGTGTCTCATGCTGGGTACGGGTGTATGAGGAAACTGCTTGTGTGATGGATGTCTCTCTCATGCAGGCAGAGCTGGGGCTGCGGCTTCCGCCATGTCAGAGAAGGTTCGGACGCGTCTGGAAGAGCTTGATGACTTTGAGGAGGTGAGCAGGCCACTTACCGGGCGCGGTGAACGGGGCTCTCTAGCCCTTCTGCCAAGGGTGGCTGCTCACTGTGCGAGGCCTCCTGGGGCCCTGACTTAGTTCCGGGAAAGATGCTGGGACCTACTGGCCACTCACAGGGGAACCTGGCGTGAACCGGCTCCTCTGGAGACCTCTTTTCACTTTGTGACGTAGGAGCAGTTGTCTGTGATCTGGGGACACTGTCAGCAGTAAAATCCATGTGGAGTCACCCCCGGTGAACCAGCTTTGTGTGGCTCAAAGATCCCGCCTTGAGGCATTGTTTACACAGGGCCTGTTGAATGTGGCCCACAGTACCCTTGGAATTGCTGTGTATGCTTTGAAAAAATGGGCTTGTTTGCCAACTCTTAAAACTGGCGAGTTTGGAGCTGGGAAGGTGACTTGGTCAATAAAGCGCTTGCTGTTCGAACGTGAAGATGTGACCTTGATTCCCAGCATCCGTGTGAAAGAGTCTGGTGTGTTTGCCGGCATGTGTATCCATATGTATATACTTATGTATATACATACCTCTTGCATGCCTGGTGCCCAAATGAGCCAGAGGACGGCATCACATCCTCTGCATGCATTGACAGCTGATTGTGGGCTGCCTTGTGGGTGCTGCGAACTGAATGCAGGTTCCCTGTAAGATCAGCGAGTGTTCTCTACTGCTGAGCCATCTCCCTAGCCCAAAATTTTTATGCCAGGGTTTCTAGCTGTACACACTAGATCCACAAGTTGTAAGTCCTGGGATCCTGTGTGCGTCAGTGCCCGGCCAGGCTCTGTTAGCAGCAGGCTGAGGTGCAGATGCCACACTGAGGGACAAAGTGCAGCCAGCGTCCGGCTGTCCTGCGTGGAAGTGGTCGGACGAGGTTTTCCCGTTTCCTCCTGTGCTCGCAGTTCTGCCTTTTCTGCCCATAGGGATCCCAGAAGGAGCTGCTGAACCTGACCCAGCAGGACTATGTGAACCGCATAGAAGAGCTCAACCAGTCTCTGAAGGATGCCTGGGCCTCGGATCAGAAAGTGAAGGCTCTGAAGATTGTCATCCAGGTCAGGCCGGGGAGGGTTTGTGTTTTTCCATTTCTTAAAAATCCTGGGTAAAACTCCACTTAACTCTTAGAGTCCTCCCTCAGGGTCTTACCTCATTCACTGCTTCCATACTCAGAGGTGTCCTTTGAGAAGCCATGATTATGAATCTGTTTTTGTGAGGTGACTAATCCTAGGGCCACTGTGTACAGCTGCACAGATTGTGCATCCCATAATTCTAGGAACCACTGTTGCCCTTGATGACAGAATTAATGATTCACGCAGTGCTGTGCAGTACACAGGCTGGGTATGTGGCTCAGATGGAATTAATGATTCACCCAGTGCTGTGCATCATACAGGCCTTGGGACAAGTGCTATTGTATTTGTGATTTGTGCCCACTAAGGTTTGGGTAACTGTCTTCCAGGTTGTCTCAGCCAGACCAATAGGCTTGGAATCTGAGATTAACGTGTCAGTTATACATTTTAAAGACATAGTCACATAAGAAAAATACACTCATACTATAAAGAGAAGTGTGTTTGCAAATTATCTTGGTGAATTTGTTGATTTGCTGATGACTCTTGGAGTCAGTCCTGTACAGAAAAGGTTTTATTCTTTTTCTAAGATTTATTTAATTTGTTTGTTTATTTGGGTTTCTCTGTGTAGTCCTAGCTGTCCTGGAACCCGCCCCGTAGTCAGTCCTTGAACTCAGGGACCCTTCTGCCTGTGGCACCACCACTGCCCAACTCTTCTTCCTTCTACTTGTGCATATGCGTATGTGTCTTTGTGAGACTATACCATGCGTGTGGGTCCTATGGAGGCCAGCAGAGGGAGCTGGAGATACAGGCCGCCCACCTGCTATGAGCTGTCAGTTGCTGGTGCTAGGAAATGAACCCAGGTTCTCTAGAAGAGCAACCAGTGCTCTTAGCTAGAAAGGTGCCTCTCCATCTCTAGGAAAGGGTTTTATTCTGCACTTTTGCCCTTTATTATTTTGCCCTTTATTTGCTCTAGTTAGTAGAGTGCCTGTCTAGTATGCAGGGGGCCCTGGGTTTGATCCCCAGTACTGTAACCTTGGTGTGCTGGAGTGAGGTTCCAGACTCAGTGGAGGTAGGAAGAGCAAGGGCATCCTCGCCTACAAAGTCTGCTGGAAGATACCTGTCTCAAAATAAAAATAATAGCAATAATAATAATAATAATAATAATAATGCAAAATTTGAGAGAGAGAGAGAGAGAGAGAGAGAGAGAGAGAGAGAAAGAGAAAGAAAGAGAGAGAAAGTGAGAAAGCAGCAGAGCCAGTGAGGCCTTTGGAGTTAACCTGACGCCCTGAGCTGCATCCTCAGAACCCACAGTAGAATGAGAGAACTGACCCCTGCGTATTGTCTGATCTCTGCATGTATGCCATGGCCCACAGTGGAGTGTTCTTTCTCTCTCTCATACACACATGTAAAAAACTTAAGAGAAACAAAAGAAGTGCTCAGGTCCCGGGGAAAGGGAATTTGCACCCACTGCTTTGCTGGTGTTGGAGCAGCGTGTCTGAAACGGCCATTTAAGTTCAGGTGGACATTTGTCACTTCTTGTCATGGTAATGGGACCTTTCTTTCCTTGATGGAGGTCTGTGCGCTTGGCTCTTGAAGTGTTTGAAGTCGAATCTGTGTGCAGCAGGGTGTCTTTCCTGGGGTTCCTCTTGTTTATAGAGTAAATACTCCAGGAGAAAGGCCTGTCCCTGTGCCTCCAAACCAAGGGTGCCTTGGAGTTCAGACAGCTGCAGGTGTTTGCACTGCAGAGTGACTGACTGCAGCCTGGGACGTGGGACTCCATCCGAGGTCACTGTCTCAGGGAAGGAACCAAGCAGTGTCTGATGAATCCTGCCTGCTGGATCCTAGAGTTCTAAGTGCTCTTGGAGGTCACTATAAGGAAGAAGTCACGGCATATAGCATATAGGGGATAAGCAGGCTCCCCTCGTTTGTTCCGTGGCTCAGACATGTTTCTTCTTTTGGTAGAACACTCATCTTCCTGGAGAACCCGTGTTCTATCCCAGGACTGACATCCCCAATCAAAGTAATTTTCAGCAAATAATCACTACATACTTAAGCCTAGAATTCAATGACTTTGAGCCTGGCATGGTGGTGTGTGCATACATCTAATCCCAGCACTGGAGAGGCTGGGTCTGGCGTGAATGTTAGCCTGAGTTGTGTCTTTTTTTGTTTGTTTGTTTGTTTGTTTTTCAAGACAGGGTTTCTTTGTGTAGTTCGGGCTGTCCTGGAACTCACTTTGTAGACCAGGCTGGCCTCGAACTCAGAAATCCACCTGCCTCTGCTTCCCAAGTGCTGGGATTAAAGGTGTGCGCCACCACTGCCCGGCTCCTGAGTTGTGTCTTAAGACCCTACCAGTCAGGCAGTGGCGGTGCATACCTTTAATCCCAGCATTCGGGAAGCAGAGACAGGGGGATCTCTGAGTCCAAGGCTAGCCTGGTCTTGCAAGTTCCAGAATAGCCAAGGCTACACAGAGAAACCTTGTCTTGAAAAGCAAAACAAAATAAAACAAAAGCCAAAAAACCTGTCTCCCCAAAGAAAGGAAATACAATGACTTTTAGTACATTTATAGCTGTATACGTTTCTTATCTCATACAGTCCAGTATCTTCATCACTCTAACCTCTCAAACCTGACTGCAGTCAGAACTTACCACTCTCCTCCCAGAATTCCATACCCTGCCTTCGTCTATACATGTGCCATAGGACGGGCTCGTTCTGTACCCAGTTTTACATCTGGTTTCTTTCATTTAGCTAAACACTTTTGAAGTTCATCTGGGTTGTGTTGTGTGTTGAGGCCAAGTTCCTCTGAGTAGTTATGGCATCTGTAACTACAGTTTGTATACTTGTGAAGAGTTGTCGATGTCCAGTTGCTTCTGTCCTCAGAATGCTGCATGTGAGTCTGTGTGGATTTATGTCATCTTCTTGTCTTCAGGTAGACTCCTGGGAGGTGCCCTGCTGAGGCAGGTGGTAGGGTTTTTAGAAATCACCAAACTGCTTTTGAAAATGGCTGTCCCTTTATGTCCCCACCAGCAGTGCTAAAGACACCAGTCCCTCCCCACTGCCCAGTCCATTGTGTGTGTGTGTGTGTGTGTGTGTGTGTGTGTGTGTGCTGGTGTATGTGCTGTGTCATGTGTGGAAGTCACATGTCAGCCTTGCCTGTCAGTCCTCCCCTTCCTCTTCATGACAAGTTATTGTGCTGAGTTCTGCGTGCCGGGCTGGCTGCCCACGCTCTGGGCGTTCTTCCTCTGCCTTCAGTCTCGCCGTAGCATCCCTCGGATTTAGGGGATTTGAGCTCAGGCTTTACCCACTGAGCCATCTTCCCAGCAAACAGCTAGCATTATACATCATTGAAAACAATACAAAACCCCCACTGTCATTTCAGTTTCCCCAGTAACGGTGATGAGTTTGACTGCATGTACCTCAGCCGCAGCACCACGTCAGCAGTCAGTTAGTGACCATCAGTGAGTCACAACCTCTGCTGCTGGGGAGGCTGAGCCTGGGGCCAGGCGAGACCCTCACTTCCAAGCTGCACCCAGCCTACTTCACTAGGATCTCAGTGGAGGAGGCGGTCTTATTACCGCTGCGTGTTTGCCTTTGGTATAGCCTTCTCACAGAGCCCTTGTTAAAAAGACTGCTTCTTTAATGTTTGGCCTGAGATTCTTTATCTGTGTGCGTGCGTGCGTGCGTGCGTGTGCGTGTGCGTGTGCGTGTGCGTGTGCGTGTGCGTGTGCGTGTGCGTGTGTGTGTGTGTGTGTGTGTTGTATACACAGGGGGGTATGTGTGGAGACCAGAGGCTAATGTTGGGTTCCTTTCCCCCTTATTTTGAGAGATCTCTCATATTTAGCTTCATATCTAGCAGATTCTGCCCACCCAGTGTGGGTCACTGATACACACCACCAAGCCTGGCTTTTGACAGGAGTTCTGGGTGTTAGTATTCTGTCTAAGCTCCACCCCACAATTACCTGGCAACAGCCAGGTATGCCCCTCCCCATAAACCTGGCCCACTATAAAAGGGGCTGCTTGCTCCTCCTCCCTTTCCCCCCCACCTCTCTCATCACTCTTGCCTCTTGGCACCCTCTCTGCCCCTCTTGGACTCTCCTCCCTTCCCCTCTCTCTCCATGTGGTCATGGCCGGCCTCCACTTCTCTATTCTCTCTCTCTGCCTCTCTCTGCCTCCACTACCCCATTAACTCCCATCCTCTGCCCTGAATAAACTCTACTCTATACCATGTCAGTGTGTATCTGGTCCCTCAGGGGGAAAGGGTGCCTGGGCATGGGCCCGCCTAGGCACCCCCTTCCCCACAGTGCCTTATACCATTCTCTAAACCTCTCTCTCTTTTTATGAACCCAACATTTGGTGCTGAGACCCGGGAACAACACTGGGGACCTAAACTCAGATCCTTGCATGCCAAGCACGCTACCCACTGAGCCATACACCCCTCCTTCCTCCCTTTCAGATTCACGGCCTCTTTTTTAAATCGTTGTTACATGCATATATGTATCCATATACATATATACACATAACCATAAGCTGCTCAGTCTGTGTAATGTTACTTCTGCATACACTTTCAAGACTGACCATTTGGTATTGGATAACCGATGGCTGTGTCTTCCGTGGGGAAGGCTATTTTCTCGCTCCCAGCATTCCTTAGTTGCCTGTGGTTCTTTGTGGAGGGTTCAAGCCCAGTGAGCCTTCTCTTTCCACATTAGCTCTTCTGTTGTTCTTGTTCAGTTCATGTTTAGGCAACCAAACTGGTGAGACTCTGGTGTCCTTTGGGACTGTCTATTTTTAACACCCCGGTCTTACTAGAAAAGTCTTAGGAAATAGTACCATGACCTTTAAAATGGTACTTTATAAGGTAATTTTACTTCAAGAGGCTCTTATAACTTTAACTTTGGATTTTAAAAAAAATTGTTGGCTGGGCGGTGGTGGCGCACGCCTGTAATCCCAGCACGCTGGGAGGCAGAGACAGGCGGATTTTTGAGTTCGAGGCCAGCCTGGTCTACAGAGTGAGTTCCAGGACAGCCAGGGCTATACAGAGAAACCCTGTCTCGAAAAAAAAAATTTTTTGTTTTTTCCTCATCCTTTCTAAAACACATGTTCATGAAAGCAGCTTGGGGGTGGGGTAGGGCGGGGCAGGATTGGCACACAGCTATGTGGGGCGTCCCAGCCGGGTGGAATCTGTAGTCTTGCCTGAGCTGTGTATGGACAAGGGGCCCTGCATGGCAGTGGTGGAGGAGGAGGTGGGGAGATGTCATCTTCCTAGGACCCAGGGGTGTGCATATAAACAGTCTCTGGGATTTGGGGTCATTGTATTCTTTTTGTTTTTCTTCTGAGCCCTAAAATCTCCACAGGTGATTGTTTAAGTTGGGAACTCTCATAAAGGGCTATGGAGATCACAGAGCAAGACAGCAGGGGCTGTAATTCCATATGCATCCAAATGCTGCAATAAAACAAGCATCTTTGTTTTAATAGCACATGTCTCCCTGCCCCTGTGGGGGTTTCCACAGGTCAGACACTGTTTATGCACAGGCGTGTCACACAGAGCAGAAACTTGGCCGCTCTCAAGGTTCGGATGCTGGGAGCCAAAGCCAGAGTGAAAATACCTGCGCAGGGGACTCAGCTTGCTGTGTCCTGACCACCACGTGCTTGCTCTGCTCCCCCGAAATGCGAGCTTACGGACCTTTTCTTTAATGTCCAGTTTATTTTTTATTTGTGAATTGATAAATACGCACATTTGTGCAGGCATGGACATGCACACGTGGAAGCCCCAGGAAGACGCCAGCTGTCTTCCCCCATCACTTTCTACTTTATTGTTATTATTTTTCAAGACAGGGTTTTTCAGTGTAGCCTTGCCTATCCTGTAACTCACTCTATAGGTCAGGTTGGACTCGAACTCAGAGATCCCCCTTCCTGGTCCAGCAGATAAGGAGGGTCCTTTCAGAAAGGTCTTCCTCAGTCTCAGACTTGTGGCTTTCTCAGTCAAGCTTTCCAGAACATTCTGTAGGAGGTCCTGTAAGCATTCCGGTTCTTTCTGCTAACAGCGAGTGGTGGGTCTGGGGAGCAGTCGGACTGTGCAGGAGCACTTGCCATGCAGATGAGAGGGCTGTGTCTGAGTCCCCAGCACCCGGAAGAAAAGCCGGACACAGCAGGCCTTTCCTGAAACCCTGGCACTGAGGGCTAGACAGGCAGAGTCTAGGAGGTCATTGGCAGCAAGCCAGTCAGCCTAGCTAAAAGTGATGGATAGCTTCAGGCTCAGGGGAGACCCTGCTTCAAGGGAACCAGGTGTACATACAGAAAGATTCTTACCATCTTCCTTACACTTCCATATGCACACACGGGTGTATGTCTGCATGCACACAAGCATACCACACACAAACACACAAAGGAAAAGTCCAGGTGTAGAGACGGCTCAGCATTTAAAAGCACTGGCTCCAGAGGACCAGGGTTTAAGTCTCAGCATCCACATGATGGCTCTCAACCATTTATAACCCAAATTACAGGGGACCTGCCACCCTCTTCTGACCTCTGGCAGCAGCAGGTACATGAACACACATGCAGGCAAAACACACTTAAAAGTTCTCCGAGTCAGGCACCCCAGAGTGAATGCCCTCTCCTGCTCTCTCTTTCTAGTGTTCAAAGCTGCTGTCAGACACGAGCGTTATTCAGTTCTACCCAAGCAAATTTGTCCTCATCACTGACATCCTTGATACGTTTGGTAAGTACCGTAGCCATCCTGTGTCTAGGAAATGTATTTGTTTTGTCAGAAAGTAGCTGCCAGTGATGCTTACCTTGGGTTCTGCCATGGCTTTAGTCCTTTGGGGTACCTCACAAGGGAGAATGGACTGCTTGTGACTTCTTTATCTCTCGTTTGTAAAGTCAAGTCAAAAGGTTTTCTATATAGAATAGCATGCTGTATATATTTTATCTTAACAAAGTAACAGGTTATGTCTTTATTTTGATTGGTGCATGGTACCTAACTGTATTTAAAGGATGCAGTGTAGCATTTCGGCACGGGTGCGCGGTGTGTGATCGTCAGGGTCATTGGCATGTGTGCCATTGCCTCAGACACCTGTCACTTCCTTTTGTTGGGAACAGTCACGATCTTCTATACTAACCATTTGAAATCATTAGTTAGTTGCGGGATGTCTGTGCGCGGGTCCTTAGGAGTCTTTCTTCCCAGCCCCCTACATTGGGTGCCTTTACTAAAACACCCAGATGTTCTCTTCTAATCTTTACATAGACTGGTAGCGTCATGAATGGCGTAGGCAGGTTAGCAGCACGTGTCCTGGCTAAGCTCAGGTCCCTTGCCACCTCCAGGGACCTACACTCACACTGATCGGAACTGTGTGTGTGTCCGCTTTCTGTCACTGTGACCAAGTGCTTGGAATAGTCAGTTGATGAGGAAAGGTTTACTTGGGCCTGTAACTTTAATTTTTTCAACCATTTAATAATGGTTCTTAGATGATTTAACCTCCTTTTTTAGCCCATCACCCACCAGAGGGAGTGGAAAAGAAAGCATACCGGGAAGTGGACCTGTTTAGAAAGGGCTCTTTAGAGCAGCTCCCATCTGCGTTGTCAGGAAATCAGCGGTGCAGCTCCCAGGTCAGAGCAGCAGCTCCATCCACCCATAAACACCTCATGGATACACCAGCAGTCCAGGTCAGTAGAGTCAGGATAGCAAACACGAATCAGCAGCAGGGCACTGCCTAGCAGAGAGTCAGGCCTCAGCCTCAGCTCCAGCCAGCAAGAGAGACCAGAAGGAACGCAAAAGAAGTTCTCAGTTGTTCCTCTCAGGGAAGTAAAGATCAGCAAAGATGCTGATGAACGAGCGTTGCACAGCTGGCTGTACCAGCAAGCCACGCTCTGTCTCTGTCACTGTCCATCTAGTCCTTTTATACTCCTTCCAAATGTCACATGTCCTCCATGGGTCTCGTGCGTCTGTCTCAGCTGGCATCACTCCGCCAAGGGAGCGGTCAGAAGCCCCGCACAGCACCAGAAGTGTTTTGGTGCGTTTCTCTCTGGAGTCCCGACAGAAGGAGCTCAGCTACTCGGTGTAAGGCAGAACAACACATGTGTGTCATTAGCGAAGAACCCTTGTCACGTGTCCTTTCACGGGCTTGCTTTACAGAACACTATGTCTGCTTGAGGAAGCGTTCCTTCATGAGCTGCCGTAGCTTTTCGCCCATGTCCACTTCGGGAAAACACTCCTTCACGTGTTTACCCCAGCAAAACACCTCCCAACACAACCGACTTTCCGACGAGCTCTTAAGTTTCCACTTCATGGACCTGTGGCAAGGTTTTCAGATCTGGAGTTTCCATTTATGACTTGGGCCTGTGGCAAGGCAGCACAGCTTGGCAGGAGTGTGTGCCAGGCAGATCCACTCACTCCTTGCCTAGAAGCAGAAGAGGGACAAAGGGCTGGAGCCTCACAGCTGCCTTCCTTGGCGCTCTGGGTGGCTTAAATACTTGCCACAAGGCTCCACCTCTTAAAGGGACCACGCCTTTTACTGCTGGGCCTTGGGGAAACAGTGAAGGTCTGAGCTCGGCCTCTCGTCCCTGCCCGCTCCCTGCCCTGCAGTGTGTCTCAGGAACTGGTTCTGACGCGCCACTTTCCTCATCTGGACTCCCAGGCATCTTCTGCATCACTCCTGAAGTTCTCCCTGGCTTGCCCATCCCCTGTGTCACCACAGTTCTCTCTTGCCTATGTTGCGGTCATAGTGCCTCCGAAATCTTCCCGCATTGGTCATGGGGATTACCCTGGTCCCTTACTTCTTGTAGGAGACAGAGTGATCTCTTACGGCTTAGTGGAAAGTTCTAGACGAAGAGACTAATCTGAAGGCCCAGGGGCCCCTTGGCCTGGTGCATAGCAGTGGGTGGTTGCCTGGCCTGGGCAGCGCTCTGGGCTGTACGTGCAGGGTGGAGGCATTGGCAGGAACCTGCAGGCGAGCTGAGAGCTGGAGGTCGGATGGAGGCATTCAGTGTCTCACCCCAGGGGAGTCCATGGGCTTTCAGCACAGCATGCCTTGTCTGTAACCCTTCCAACAAGCCTTCCAGCCTGCTGGAGATCCATGAGTGGGCTCTGCTTTCAGGTACAGCTGGATCTAGGGACTTAGTGTAATCGAGTTTTTTTTTTTTTTTTTTTTTTTTTTTGTCTTTCTGGTACTTTTTCTTGGGGTGACTGCATTCTCAAGATTCACACGTTACTGCCAGTGGTTACAGATTGGGAAAGGCCTTTGGGTTCTATCTCACTGTCCTGGCTCAGGTCATGATATCTGACAATGACATAGGCTGACTTCCAGTGCCCTTGACTGCCCACAAACATGTGCTGTTGTTGCCAAAGAGAGAGGACTGGGCTCTGGTCATGTTGGTGCTTACACATCTCCAGTTTTAAAAAAAGGAGAGCTTGGCTGTGTCTGGGTACAAACCCTGAGTCCTGTGGCCAGTCTTGTCCTGTGCTTTTCTAACAAACGTGCCTCTCGGCTGATAGCACGATGACCTGGGGTTGGAGCATCTTGCAGTTCAGGAGCACAGGGCACATGGCCCGGGCATCTGGAGCTGCGTGAACATGGCAGAAGGGTGACGGGCTTGGTTGGCATCTTGGTAGAGACCATGGGCATCAGTGGGCTGCTGGCTTCCCTGGCTGCTGCCTCTCCTTCACTCGTGTTTGGATTCAGATTTCCTGCCTGCGAAATGGTGCATAGGAGACACTGAAGTGGAAACTTAAGGGTTCTTTGGAGAGTCGGTTGTGTTGGATGGTGTTTTGCTGGAGCAAACACATGAAGGAGTGATTTCCTGAAGTGGACACAGGTGAAAGGCTAAGGTAGACTCGTGAAGGAACTGAAGCAGACACAGGAGAGAGGATGTTCAGCTAGAGCAAGCTCGGGAAAGGACACGTGATGAGGGGCTCTTCGCTAACAACACACGTGTGCTGGTCTGCCTTACATGTGTTCTTGAGCTCCATTTGTCCGGACTCCATAGAGACACACACCAAAAACCTCCTGGTGGTGTGCTGCACTTAATTGCTGCTTCTAAGGACTCGGGCTGATTGGCAGAGTGATGTCAGCTGAGACACACACGTGCTGAGGCAGGACCCATGGAGGACACGTCCTGTTTGGAGGGTATAAACAGAGCTCAGTGGAGCTTGGCTTGCTAGTAGGGCTAGCTGTGCAAGGCTTGCTGCTCGTGCAGTGCCGATATTGGTTTTCCTGAGAGAGGCATAGCCGAGAACTTCTCCTGATGTCCCTGCTGGTCCAAAGCCCTCCTGCTGCTGACTCCGACTGAGGCTGAGGCCTGGCTGTCTCTGCTAGGTAGCGCCATTGCTCCTGATGGTGTTTATTATCCCGACTCCACCGAACTGAACTGCTGGTGTATCTGTGAGGTGTTTGCGAGCGGATGGAGCTGCCGCTGCTGACCCGTGACTTCCAGACAACACAGACGGGAATTGCTTTAAAGAGCCCTTTCTAAACGGAGCCACTTCCCTGTTTCTTTTCCACTATCTCTGGTGGCAGGGGCGTTGGAGCACATTCCCCACAGCTTCCAGAGCCTGCAGTGTGTGTGTGTGTGTGTGTGTGTGTGTGTGTGTGTGGAGGGTGAGCTTCCAAGCTGGGCTTCTCAGCTTGGCTGTACACTGACATCCATCCCTGGGCTCCTACAGTTACTCTCAGATATCTTAGCTGCACCCAGACCATTTCTGTGGGAGCCCCTGGGGATGGACAAAGACATCACATTGGATGGTGATTTTCAGGAGCTCCAGGCGCTCTGCCCGCATGCTGGGCCTGAGAAGTACTGGTTTAGGGCACACATTGGTCACGATTTCTAGATATTCTGACAATTAGTGTCGCTCACACCTGAGCACGTACAAGGATTTCTAGCAGTGTGGTCCAAAGGCCACATTCTAGTCACATTCCCCAAGTTTTTGTCTTTCAAAGCTCCAAGACAGGCCCAGGCCTGTGTTCCCAGCTGCCACACTGCTAGAGGCAGGTAGCAGCTATGTGAGAAGAGAAAAGGAACCTGGAGCTCAGGCCAGAGCAGCGTGAGGTGTCCTCACACTCAGCAGAACGTGCCCTGCACTGGCCTCGGCTCCCTCCGTGCCCAGCTTATATATACGTGGCCTGTGGTCAGGAGTGAAGTCGGTGAGATCCGAGAATGATGAATATCTGACCCGCATCTTGAGGGCCACAACAGTCTGTGATTTTTTTTTTAACTTAATTACCCTAGGTAAATTCTGTGAATTCATGTGAAAACCAGCTTCCTCTCCCAGGGTGTGTCTGCAAGTCTGCCATCTGCTCTCTTTCCCTTCTCACTAAAAAGAAAAAAAAAAAAAAAAAAAATCTCAAAGCTAAAAGTGTGTGCCACTAGGTGGCAGCATACACACATGAGTTCATGCCTGCTGCCAGGTGCCATTTTCCTGCCTCTAATTAGTAACATTTATTTAGTGTTTGCTCCTGTGGTGTGTGATGTCAATACCATATGTCTTCGTCTCCTAGGAAAGCTGGTGTATGAGCGCATCTACTCGATGTGTGTGGACAGCCGTGGTGCCTTGCCAGGTAAGGTCATGCTTCCTGGGTTTGCTGGCCCCAGTCTGCTCAGAACCACAGTTAGACGGTTTTAATCAAGTCAGGATTTATTGAAAACGGATAAGGTTTTTAATTCAATGTGTTGAAAGAAACGTGTTTGAAGTCTGGTTGTCTCAGTCATCCAAAGCCATCAGAAGGTTTGCAAGTAGGGGCGTGGTCAGAATGCACGGAAAGGGTGCAGTGAGACCTGGCCGCAAGGCAGCTTCTCTGCTGCTGCTGCTCAGAGCCATGCTCCTGCTTCATACGGGTCTTTCTTTCCAAGAAGCAAACTGCTTAAGTAAAAACTGCGTATGTATGAAAGGATGTCCATAAATCAATAGTAGCAGATGGCCCAGCTCCTCAGCCTATACATAAATGATGTTGGCGTTAAATTCATTGCCAACCAATTTTAAATTCCCAGGAGGTTGTAATGGGACAGGTGGGTGATGGACTTGTGTTGTCACGTGAGCGATCATGACGATCGTTCAGAGGCAGCAGCTTCAGCCTCGGCTCCTTCCCTTTGCCCTGTTTAACGACCAAGCTTTGCTGGGAGACCCCTGCTCTGTCACACCAGTGCAGCGGCAGCCCGGCGGGCATTGCATCTGTCGTTTCTTCCCTCTCTCTGGTTCTGGCAGCGTTCTTGCCCAGGGACCAGGAGACAGTGAAGGTGGCAGTGATCCATAGTCTGGCCTAGTCCCTTCCTTCTTCCCTACCCCACTCCCTTTTCTCTCTTCTTCTCTTTCCCTTCCCTGGCCCTCCTTTTTGTCCATCTCCCCAGATATCATCCATCTACCTCCCAGCCATCCTCTGTCCATCTCCGCATCCACCTACCCAACCCCCCACCCATCTATTTACCTGCCCTCCTCATCCCCCTGCTCCACCCCACCCACCTTCCAACTGACCCTCCATCCATCCACCCACCTGTCCATTTATCCACCCATCTCCTTAAACTCTTTGATACCAACATTTCTCAGAAGGAAACACAGCAAGCCTGGCGGTGGTGACACATGCCTGTAATCCCAGCACTCTGGGAGGCAGAGGCAGGCGGATCTCTGAGTTCGAGGCCAGCCTGGTCTACAGAGTGAGTTCCAGGACAGCCAGGGATATACAGAGAAACCCTGTCTCCAAAAAACCAAATCCAAAAAACCAAAAAAAAAAAAAAAAAAAAAAAAAAAAGGAAACACAGCTGTACACAGCTTTAGGTCTAAATGAACCCTTGGTCTCACTGTAGGACAAGCCCAGTGCAGCAGGGTCAGAGCTGTGCTGCGCTGTCTGTCCCAGTGGCCACCAGCCCCATGTTTGAGTACTTGAGATGTGGCTGGCAAACTGAAATGAGTTTTGAGTATAAAAAGAAAAGACACTAGGAAGCTTGGTGCAGAGGAACATGTAGTCAGGCTTCTAGAGTCTCCTTCTGGTAAGTTCAGGAGCCTAGAAAGGCATGCCGAGGCCAGCCCTGTGGGAATAACCTCTGCTGGTCGGGGATCCGGGAAATGCACACTTATTTATTGACTGTACGCTCAGCATGTGGTTCATGGGCATCAAACCTCAGCCGGCTGCCAGAATCACACCTGTGTGTTGTCTTTAGCAAGGGTGGATTTTTTTTTTAAATGCTTGTATCTCTACGCACTGCTTGTGCGCCTGAAGCCCTTTGAGGCCTGAGGAGGGTTGGGATCTGCTGGAGCTGGAGTCACAGGTAGTGTGAGCCGTTTCGTGTGGGTGCTGGGAAACAAGTCCTCCGCAGGAGCACGGGTGCTCTTGATAGCTGAGCTGTCTCCAGCCTGACTAACAAGGATTTAAAATCCTTTTGGGGGTCGGGGGGCATTTGGAGAAATGGGCCAACTGTCAAGAACACCTGCAGAGGACCCAGATGGGGACTCACAACCAGCTGTAACTGTGGTTCGACGGCATCTGACACCCTCTTCTGGCCTCCTCAGATGTTCACAGTGCCCATTCCCCTACCCCCCCCCCCGCCCCCAGACACACAAGTAAAAGAAATACATTTCATTCTATTTCCTTGTTGGTTGGAGGCTGGGTCTGGGTTCTTAAAGTCCTCTAAGGACTATCTTCCACTCGTGTAAGGCTGGTCAGTTTGAAGAAAGTTATACAGTTGTTGTGTAAACATGTCCACTGAACCTAGTCCACCAGTGGGGATCCTGCTGGCAAGAGAGGTTGCTCTCAAGGCCTTTGTTCTGTGTTATGAGGCTTTTAACAGGAGGGTAAGCAGAAGCCAGCCATCTTGGAAGCTCACCATCTTCCTTACCTAGTCACGGCCCCTCTCCCTGTCTGTCTGCCTATTAAGGACTCTGACTCTTCCTCCCACACCACAGCAGCAAGCATGTGAAGGTTACAGGACAACTTCTGGGAGGCAGTTTGCTCCTTCCACTGTGTGAGGTCCAGGGATTGAACTCAGGCGTTAGGCTTGGCAGCAAACCTCTTTACCCACTGAGTCATCTCATTGTCCCCTCTCTCCCTTCTTTTTTTTTTTTTTTTTTTTTTGGTTTTTCGAGACAGGGTTTCTCTGTGTAGCCCCAGCTGTCCTGGAACTCACTCTGTAAACCAGGCTGGCCTTGAACTCAGAAATCCGCCTGCCCCTGCCTCCCAAGTGCTGGGATCACAGGCGTGCGCCACCACCGCCCGGCCCCTCTCTCCCTTCTTAATCCAATACACACACACCACACACACACACCCCACACCACACACACCACACACACACACCCCACACCACACACACACACACACACACACACACACACACCACACACACACCCCACACCACACACACACACACACACACACACACACACACACACACACACACCAGGAAGCCATATACCCTGAATGTTAAGTCATTTTGTTTCCTAGTTGGGAGACATCCTAGCACTTGGCTGTGTTGTGGATCTTGCCTCATTTTAGCAATCCTATTTTCGGATTGTCCCCAGGTCTGACTTGAGTCACATCAGGATAGCGGGGACCTTAATATGGCAATAAAAGAAAATTAGACTAATTGCTTTCTTTCCTTCTCCTAAAATATCTGCAAAAGTTCAGAGTTGAAAAATGAAGTACTTAAAGAAAAGGAATGAGGGAAACCCCTCTGTTGTGTGGAATGCTCTTCTGGATTAATTTCCAGATCCTGGATCCCTTCCCCAAGCTGCAGCTGCAGGGCTGTAGCTGAAGTAAGTAAGTGCCTCTGCCCTGGGAAAGCCTGAGGCGCCCTCTGTGCCCCGCCTGCCGGCAAAGCAGGCTGCTCCTCCCTGCCAGCTCATCACAAGGCTGCTCTCAGGGCCTTTGCATTTGTGTTTCCAGATTACATTGCCTTCCTATCTGAGCATGGCGATGTCGCTCTGTGACTCAGGTCGTAGCTCAAGTCCCACCTGTGCAGAAATGGCCCCTGATTCTTTTCTCTAGTCCTCCACCCTCTGCACACCTGTCCACTCCTCTCCCCAGGCCCTTTGTTACCTGGTATCTTATTGTTTAGCCTGCTTACTGTTTCCTTTAGTTATCTCCACCACTGGTTAATTTCCCGAGGGCAGGGGCTGTGCTGTACACTGTCTGAATACACTATCTGTAGTTGGCTTCTAAAGGCCTTCTGGTGAACATATGAAGTATAGAAATCTTTTGTCTAATATTGTGTAGTTTTCTATGCTGTGTTAAAGTCTTGTATAACATAGTCCATTTCTGAATTCTCTCTTGACCTGGAAGTAGTCTCTGTCATTGTGTGAGATTGCTGTATGTGTGTGTGCACATGTGCACATGTATGTTTTTATTTTGTATGTATCTTGTGGATATGTATGTGTGTGTCTCTGTGTATGTACATGTGTACATGTTTGTTTGTGTATCTGTCTGTGTGTGTATGTGTGCAGGTGTATATTTGTGTATCTCGTGTATATGTGTATGTATATATGTGTATGTGCCCATGTATGTGTGTATAAATGTATCTGTGTTTGTACATATGTGTCTGTGTTTTTCATATGAGTTGTAAGGTTTCAGACTTTTTTGTGTATGTCAGAGTCTTGCTATGTGGCCTTGAGTTTGCAATCCTCCTGTCGTAGCCTTCTACTCCTTATGAAAATGTATGCCGGGCTGGAGAGATGGCTCAGTGGTTAAGAGCACTGACTGCTCTTCCAGAGGTTCTGAGTTCAAATCCCAGCAACCACATGGTGGCTCACAACCATCTGCAGTGGGATTGGATGCTACTCCTCTGGTGTGTCTGAAGACAGCTACAGTGTACTCATTTAAATAAGAATAAATAAATCTTAAAAAAGAAAAGAAAAGCTGGGCATGGTGGCACACGCCTTTAATCCCAGCACTTGGGAGGCAGAGGCAAGTGGATTTCTGAGTTCGAGGTCAGCCTGGATTACAGAGTGAGTTCCAGGACAGCCAGGTCTACGTAGAGAAACCCTGTCTTGAAAAATCAAAAAAAAAAAAAGAAAAAGAAAAAAGAAAAATGTATGCTGTGTCTAAAACTGTGAGGGTGAGTTTGTGTTATTGATAACAAAGACAGTATATCAAGATTAGGGTGGGCTGCAGAGCCAGGCCATTCTAAATGCCACCAGGGAGGTAATGCTGGTGGCAGTGCCGCCAAGGGCCGCGGTTCTGGCTATTTTACTCTGGTCCTGGGTCAGGGCAGCTGCAGAGATCCCGCTTTCCTATCTGTTCTCTGGTCATGCAGCTGCGAACACAGGAGGGAGGGCAAAACCTCCTCTTAAAGATGCTTCACAGAACTCGCACTTGGTTGGTGTTCTGGGGCCCAAACTCAGTCAGATGATTATACCGAGCTGCAAGAATGGCCCAGTGGCCAGCTGAGGAATAAGGGTTCTATTATTAAAGAGGAAAGATACTGGAATAAACAAGCAGTGTGACCACAGGGGACTGGGGCGTCGGAGCAGGGTTGAGGTGGCTGCTTGGCCCAGGCCCAGGCCTCCTTCAGTTTTGGCCCTTCATGGTAAAAGCTCTGTTCACATTTCCTGTTGCGAGCCCAGGTGATAGATGCCTCTGCCATCAACTGTTGCTGCAGCGACTGCTCCCACAGCAAGGACCTCTGGTTCAGCAACACGTGGGGGCAAAGAACACAGGCGGCGGGGCTGGGCTGCCCTGGCAAAGAACACAGGCTCCGGGCCTGGGCTGCCCTGGCTTATATTCATGCTCTGATCTGCCTCCTGTGTGTCCTGCGCAAGTCACCGACCGTCTCTGTTTTCCCAGCTCTGGAGGCAGACATAGAGCTACTGTGCGGATATGTGATCTAGCTGATGTTGCGGAAACACTGCCCAGTGCCAGGGTCTTCCGTGTGTGTGTGTGTGTGTGTGTGTGCGCGCGCGCACTGGTGTCATTTTTGTTGCTGTTTCAGTACAGCCCAAGGGCCTCTGCCTCCTCATTTTCTGCCCCTGGACTTGCAGCAGCTATAAAGATCCGGGAGCAGGCCAGTTGTGGTAGCACACACCTTTAAACCTGGTGGTGAGGCAAGCAGATCTCTGTGAGTTCCAGGGCAGCTATGCTGCATAGTTAGACTAGCTTAAAAAAAAAAAAAAGCCAAGCCGGGTGTGGTGGCGCACACCTGTAATCCCAGCACTTGGGAGGCAGAAGGATGCGGATTTCTGAGTTTGAGGCCAGCCTGGTCTACAGAGTGAGTTCCAGGATAGCCAGGACTACACAGAGAAACCCTGTCTCAAAAATAATTAAAAAAAAAAAAAAAAAAAAAAAAAAGCCAGAGTTTGGGAAAACCATGGACCGTTTTGTTTTGCAGATCATTTCTCTCCAGAGAACGTGAATGACACAGCCAAGGAGACATGCCTGAATTGGTTTTTCAAGATCGCTTCCATCCGGGAACTCATTCCAAGATTGTATCCTTTTCTCGTCCTGTTTTAATGATGGGTGGGAAGAGTAGTGCTGGTGACTGACAGCAGCCACGGGCTGGGCTGGAGTGCTGGTGACTGACAGCAGCCACGGGCTGGGCTGGAGTGCCTGTGTCTGACAGCAGCCACGGGCTGGGCTGGAGTGCCAGTGACTGAGCAGTCATAGGATGGGCCACCCTAAAGTTCCCGGTGACACCTGCTTCTGTTGTGGTCAGCCACTAAACTAGAGAGATCCTTGTTGGGCCCTCACTCCTTCCCGATGGTTCTCTTATTTGTCACTTTGATTATGATGCTGAAGTAGGCTTTTGTTCCTTTGAGGAATATTCATATGTTATCTCTATTAAAGTGCCTCATTTCAGAAAAGATTTACTTTGTTTTTAACTGTGTGTGTATGTGCGCGTGTGTGCACATCCTCAGAGGCCAGAGGCATTGGATCTCCAGGAGCTGAATTTACAAGTGGTTGTGAGCCACCCTGAGAATGCTGGGACCCAAACTCTTGGTTCTCTGTCTTTGTGGCAGCCTGATGCGCCATCTCCAGGGTGTGGGTCCTGCCCCTCTGCACCAGTACCTACTACTGAAGCGTGGAGACTTTGACCTACACGCACAGCATCTTAGTTATCTCAGGTCCACGTGCCCCTTGGGGCTTTGCTCTGAAGGCTAAAGACTTGCTTTACATTTCAACAAAGAGCCGCGAACCAAGAGCAGCATTTTCCAGAACTTCAGTTTAAGCGTGGAGCTCGGAGAACCCCGTAGAGAACACGGCAGCCTCCAGCTCAGTTCTCCACAGTGTCAGGGGTCTTCATGGCCTTGTGCCCAAAACTTAAGTGTTTTTCCCTTTTGGCATTGCCTTTGTCTAGCAGGGCACAGGCCATCTGGAACGTGTCTTCCTTAACAGAATGTTTCTGTAGTTATGTGGAAGCATCCATCCTGAAGTGTAACAAATTCCTCTCCAAAACGTAAGGTCCTTCTTTGTCTGGAGCTATAGAATTTCTGCAAAGCTCAGACACATGTGCACAGGCAGAAGCACACGGTAGCGGTGTCATGGCATTTTTATCCCGATCTAAGGAACAGAGAGGAAAGGTCAGGCGTGGGCGTGAGGCAGCGTAGCTCCCAGGAGGTCAGTTTCTCCTGCGTTTTGCCTTGTGCTTCTCCAGTAGGTTATTTTGATCCTGAGCCTCCATCCCCTGTACTGAACATGGACCTAATGAGGAGTTCATGTGGGTCCCGAACCGTGTACATGGCACTGGGCGGCGCGAGAGCAGATCTGGCCAGCACCATGCTGTGTGGACTGCTGCTGTTGGTGGTGATGAAGATAAGAAGGGAGCAGGGACCCTGTGATTTCTCACAGATGTGATTCTGAGAGCCATTCTCAGCTTGAGGAAGTCCACCCCACAGGAAATTATTTCCTATGGAGCTGGGGCGGCTGGGATGGTTTATAGGTGCTAAAGAAATGGGTATTCTTGCCTCCCCAGTTGGGCAAGGATCATGTCCAAGAGGGAAGGATTGTGTCCCACAAATGAATCCTAGGTCACATTGGTGGGTTTGGGGGTGGCTGCCTGCTACTAGCCTGAGGTGGTAGAAAGATGGGACACAGGACGCTGAACCAGGGCCAAACAGTGACCCCTGTAGATCCTTATGTATAGATCAGGGGCTAGCAGTTGGTGGAAAGCCAGGTTCAGGATAAAACTGTTAAAATAAGTAAGGTGTGGCTGGGTCGGTGGGTAGCACGCGCCTGCAACCCCACGGCTAGGGCAGGAGGATTGAGAGTTTGAGGCCAGTGTGTGCTGTATAGTTAGATCCTATCTCAAACACATCAGGGAAATAAATTCATAAAATAAGCCTGGCCTCAGACTGGGATGTGTATGGGGGAAGCCTTAGTAAATTGTATCTGCAGAGAAAAACTAGTTACACTGCCTTGGCAGGCTGAAACTTTGACTTTGATTTGTTCTTAGGAGTTGTGTTTTCCTCCCCTGCATTTAGGATAACACGGCTTTCTCGTGGAAGTTAGGAGCAGGGAGAATGTAATGCTGTGCTCCTCTCTCCGCAGGGGGATTTCCGAGTGCCTGCCCCGACTAACCTGCATGATCAGAGGGATTGGGGACCCACTGGTGTCCGTGTACGCCCGGGCCTACCTGTGTCGGGTATGCTGAGCTCCCAGACGTGGCTGCCTGCCTCCCTAGCCGGCTCCTTCTCCAGCACCCCTCTGCTCTTAGCGACTAGTAGTAGGACACAGCTCTTCTGCAGAGAAGAGCGCTGCAGGGCTGTTTGCAAAAGTTAATTTTAAAGTAGACCAACCTACCACAGTTCTAATTAGGGGACGTTTAAGGTCATCTTTACCCAAGTGAATTGGTTTTCTGGATTAATTTTCTCAGTTCCAGCTGGAAAGGAGGCTCCAGGTCCCTTTCAGTCACTTGAGATAGGCTTTTCCCTGTGTTGAATTCTTTGGCTTGTGTGTGTGTGTGTGTGTGTGTGTGAGAGAGAGAGAGAGAGAGAGAGAGAGAGAGAGAGACTGTGTGTGTGTGTGTGTGTGTGTGTGTGTGTGTGTAAGAGAGAGTCTGTCTCTATCTCTATGTCTCTGTGTCTGAAAAATGGAGAATGGGTGAAACAAAAAAGGAAGGAAAGGAAAGGACATGACTGTTCCTGGAAAAGGCTTATTGTAGCAATGTGGGAGAGCATAGCCAGAGGCAGGGACATCTGGGACAGGCCAGAGTGGACATGACCCAGAGCCATGTCCGGAGAAGGCAGGAAGGGAGAGGGGAGAGGGGGGACCAGGAACAGCACCCAGGAGGCCCAAAGGTACAAAGAGAGAAGGTAACCCAAATGGCTGGATCATATAGGGACGAGCAGTCTAGTCCCTGGGCTGAAGAGTTCAGGGTAGACGGCTGCGCGTGCCAGCCAGGAGGCCCTGTAACCCGTAGGCTTGAGGGATGCTGGGAGAACCTGGGTGAGGCGGACTTCCATGCTGCTGCTTTGGCTTGTTTAGAAGAGATAAAAGGGACAAACGCAGCTCGTGGGTGAGTCTGGAGTTGTTTATAGGGGAGGTTGGGGAGTCCCTCCTTCATCTCTGGCCCCTTTGGCTCCTCTCCGCTGCCTGCCTACTGGGCCAGCCTTCCCTGTCACCTAATGTGTACTTATTAAGTGCGGAAGACCGCAGAATCAGAACCAGTGGGACAGTTGTTAGCTAGGTGGGTGTCCGTGGACAGACCCCAGCACTTCAGCTGCTCTGGGAATGTAACCCCTGGTGGGTCTCACCCAGATCTGCCTAAAGGATGCTTGATATCCTCAGAGCAGCGTGCTTATCGTAACCACTAGGACCTGGTGACCAGGAGAACTCTGTCCCCCTTGGAAGAGCCCAGATAATTGCTTCCTGTAGGAAGTCTTGTCAGGTTGGGCAGCAGTTTGGACCTAAGTCTGGGAAGGGGAGTCTGGGGTCGGGAACATTATGGTATTCACATGCTCGTTCCCTGGTGTGGTGCGTGCCTTCACTTACCCTCCCACTCCAGTGCTCTGACTCCCCATAAGGGAGTTTGTTTTAGCTAAAAGATTTACATTTTTTCTGTCGTATTAAAATGCACTCTCTTCTTTGCCGTATGCATCTTGCCTCAAACTTTAAATCTCGGGGCTGTTTTTTAAATACTGAATCCTGGAGCCAATAATCACCATGTAGCCTTGGCTGTCCTGGAGTTCCCTATGTAGACCAGGCTGTCCAGGAACTCATAGAGACCCACCTGCCCCTGTCTCCGAGTGCTGAGATAAAGTTGCGTGGCATCGTGCCTGCCCTGCACGATGGCTTTAACAAATGATTGCTGTTAGATTCCCCTAATGTGTGTGTAGGCCTGCCTTGGAGTCCGCCTTCTCGCTGCCATTTGGGTTCCAGGAATGTTCTCAGATTGTCAGTTTTGGTAGCAGGCACCTTTCCTGACCATCTCCAGGCAGACGATGGCATTTGTGTTCTTTGTGCTTGTCCTGTGAGAACTGTGTGAGACACGTTTAAAAATGTCTTTTTCTATGACTGCCTGTCTAGAAAAGACTCATTGCTTTTAGCAATGATGTAGAAGCTGACTGTCTTTTACATTGTAAGCTTTGGGGTCTTCAGGAAGATGCTGGGACTTGAACTCTGGACCTTGTGTGTACACAGCACATGGACCACCACCACACCACTCCTTCCCCCTGCTTCATCTAATAAACATAGCCATGAGTGTTGGTTGTCTTGTATGTTTGAAATGAAGAGAATGGTGTTTTCTCCATCCCGGGAGCGCAGCCTTCCTTTGTACTGTATTGATTTTTCTCTGGGTGGTTTGTTCAGGAATATATTCAGCGCTCTTGGGAAATTCAAAGACGATCACAAATGCCCCTTTCCCATTAAAAATAGCTTCTGTGGTTTTTCTTATAAAATGAGTACATGTTTATTGAGTGGGGAAACAGATCAGCAGAATGGAGTAGGCTTCTCTAAGTGTCTGTGCCTCTCTCTCTCTCTCTCTCTCTCTCTCTGTCTCTCTCTGTCTCTCTCTGTCTCTCTCTCTCTCTCTGTGTGTGTGTACATGTGTGTGTGTCTGCACATTCGTGTGTGCTGTGGTACTGGCAGATGAACACTAGGGTCCTATATAAACTAGGCAAACACTCTCCCCAGAGCTATATCCATGCGCCTTTGTTTTCTGTTATCAGAATTGTGCTACAGGTGGGTGTGTGGCACACACTTATAAGCCCAACACTTGAGAGACTGAGGCAGGGGTATGGTCGGGTGCAAGGCCAGTGAGGACACAGTGAGAGCCTGGCTTGGAAAGAAGAAAAATCACATGAGGTACATCTTATTTGCGACTGGCTCTTAACTCTAACGATGGTGTTTGTTTTCTTGCAGGTGGGGATGGAAGTGGCCCCGCACCTCAAGGAGAGCCTCAATAAGAACTTCTTTGACTTCCTGCTTACATTTAAACAGGTAAGAGAGCGCCACGGCAGCTCACTGAGCTAACTGTCCCCTGAACAAATGCACCAAGCTGAGGGTCCACAGCAAAGGGCTGCTGACGCCCGCCTGCTCTTCCCCGGTGTCGGGTGGAGGGAGAGTTAGCACACACACGTGAGCAGGAAGTGCCTCCAGGCAGTCGGCCTTACGTCCTGGCATCTGCTGGTCCATTTTCCTCGGGTTACTTCTGCCCATGCCACACGCCCCACGAACCGCTCAGCTGGGTGGCATGGGAAACTTGGGGTGCATTTTGTTTTGTTTTTAAATTCAGCCGAGAAAGCAGCCATTACCTTTGCCTCCATCCAGACACTTCTAAGCCAGCCTGCTCTAGGTGAGGTGACTCCTTTCTGATGTGGTTCCCTTTGGTCTCCTGTAGATTCATGGAGACTCTGTCCAGAACCAGCTGGTGGCCCAGGGTGTGGAGCTGCTGTCCTATCTCCCTCTGTACTCGCCTGCCATGGGCTGGATCTTCCAGTGTGTCTCCTACCACGCTCCTGAGGTAAGGCCAGTGGGGTTGGGGGGAGGTCACCACTGGGGAGCAAGGCTGGCTTCCCTTCCCCACAGTGTGACACCTCTGCTCTGTGTGTCCTGTAATAGTCCCAGCATCCTTCCAACAGCTTCAGTAATGGCGTGCCAGTTGCCCTTCCGGAGCGCTCGGCCCTGTGGCTGGTTCTCTGCTGACCGCCTCCGAGAGGCCGCATTCCTGTGGCTGGAAGTTGGTGGCCAGAGAGAAGCCTTTGAAATCCTTTTCCAGGGCAGGGGAGGTTCTCACTCTTCCCTTGCCGACCTGTGCCCTTCTGCGATTCTCTTAGCTCCGTGATGTCTGTGTCTCGGGCAGTGTCCTATTTGATGCAAGGGCAGGTAGACCTTTTCTCACTGCTTATATAAAGCTCCTTTCTCCTTTCCCTCCATCTCTTCCTCCCGCTCCCCTCCTTCCTCCTCTGAGTGAGGTTCTCTCAGGAATTAAACTGCTAACAGGAGTACGGTTTTTCCTCCCTGGCGATCCCCAGTGCATGCTGATGTGACTGTGACAGATGGAGCGTGCCTGGCCTTTCTCTCCATGCTTGAAAGTAAAAGGTAGCCTGCTGCTGTTAATAAAAGGGAGCGAAGCAGTTCAGAGGCAGGGGCCTGACTCCCAGTGGGAGCCAGTGCATTTGAACAAAAAGAACAGGCGTCTGACTGACCCATACCACTCTCGGGTTGATCTTGGAGAAGTAAGCAGTGACCCTCCAGCCCTGAGCACTTGTTCATGTGGTTGTAATGGTACAAAGTCAGAGGCAGCCAGCAGTGCTGGTTGAAGTCTTGTGTGTGCATTTAGTGGAAGACTGGGGTCCTTGGGAACCTGTGAGTGTCTTTCTGTGTGTCTTGACATGTGGCTGTTCACAGTTACATAGCTGAGCAGGAACAGCAGCTCTCCTCAATTGCTGTGTGTGTCGTAAGCCATGGGATAGCCTAGTGTCAGAGTGAGGGCTTTGTTGTTGGGGTGATTGGGTGTGCCCTCAGCTCTGTGACCATGACATGGGGCACTGGATGATAGCTGACTTGCTCCTAGTCCCGGAGATCACCGTGTCTTTATCTGTGACAATTTCTGTTTTCTAGTTTATATCTGGACTAAACCAGGACAGTGCTTTTCCTGTGCTGAGTGGGTGTCCTACATAAGTCCTATGTTCAGATGGGCATCTTGCTCGAAACCCCAGGCTGGCCTGGCTCATTATCCTCCTGCCTCAGTCTCCCTCCTGAGTGCTGAGATTCTAGCATGTGCCCCTGTATCTGGATAGCTTTGGGGCCATCTTTCCTGATTTTCCTTTGCCTTGCTTGTGTTTTGACTTTTCAGAATCTAAAGTATGGGGAAGCACTGGGAAAACTTTAATATTTTAGTGGAAGTTCTTTTAGTCATTTGACAATCTGATTGCATGTTAGGCTAGTCTAAAGGGAAGGAGTTTGAGGAGCTGCCGTGCAAGAAAGGTGCCACAAACCCAACTGTGGAAGCAGAGCCCCTCAGCCTTCCTTCCTCTGAATGGTCGACACTTCTACAAGCAGGATTAGTGTGTTGAAAATGAGAACACTTTTTTTTTCTGATTTTAATAAAAGGCAAAATCAGATAAAAAAAAATGCAAGGTGGGTGTCACAAGCGCCCTGGCTTTTATTTGAAACATCGGGAATCTCAGAGGAGACAGAGGCTGGGAATAGAACTGTCAGAGGGAGGGGGAGTACTGCTGTAGGAAATCATCACACAGTAGAAGTGACTGAAAAATTAGGTCACCTAAATAATGATAAACTGTGTTCTTGGGGCACTTAGGCAAGGGACTTGCAGTATCTTTAAAAAAAAAAGTTAATCATTTCCAAATAGTAGATGAACTGATGTCAGCTTGGAAAGTGGAGTTGAAGGGACCATGTGACAGTGTTTGGTGCTAAGAGCTCTGGGATTGCTGGGGATGAGGCAAGGGGAGGACAGAGCTGCGTGCCTTTAGCAGAGCCTCCAAATGGGATGTGGTCAAGTCTGGCCGCAGCAGTTGGCATGCACAGCACAGGCAGATGTGGGGGACTTTAGCTGTGAGCACATGATGTCTACACTGCAAATAGAAATTCACAGCCAGATGTGCTGTGGCAGGCTTGTAAACCCAACATTTGTTTGGCAAGTGAGTCAGGAGGATCATAAATTTGAGGCTAGCCTGGGCTACATAGGAGTGTCGATGTGTGGATGATGATGGTGATGATGATGATGATGATAAAAATTAAAAATCTAAGAAAGGGTGATTATCTAGAAGAGCTTTTCCTATTATAGTTTGAAGGCAAGAGTTTTCTTCCTTTCTACAGCTAAAATGAGATCGTAGTCAATAAAAGATTGCCACTTCTTTTCAGGCACACCACACAGAGAAAAGGGTAGCCTTCATGCACAGCTTGCTGTGGGTGATGAGAAACACCCCCCCCCCCCCGAGAAACTATGTGTTGCTGTGTATTTGGAAGAGGCAATGGGGGAAAGGCCTGGGCCCGGCTTCCGCAGTGATCCTTAAAGAGTCGCAGGGTCCCTAGCTGAGTCTCTCAGCACAGCTTGTAGATGGCGAAGGAGACAGAGGAAAGTGCAGCTCAAGGCTGGCCCCGGGAGGCGCACAGTGCGTTTGTTGTGCCTTGGATTGCTGACATCCGTCCACCTCAGTTTTGGCATCTGTAAAATAGGCATAGTGAACCTTCTAAGGGCTAAGTTGGGGGCTCTGATGCCTGTGGCCTCTGCTGTTATGGGGGACTGGAGGGCCTTGTGGAAGTAAGTGGATACCCCAGTTCAACTAAAGAACAGGGGGCCGGCCGGGCGGTAGTGGCACACACCTGCAATCCCAGCACTTGGGAGGCAGAGGCAGGCGGATTTCTGAGTTCAAGGCCAGCCTGGTCTACAGAGTGAGTTCTAGGACAGCCAGAGCTACACAGAGAAACCCTGTTTTGAAAAAACCAAATCAAAACAAAACAAAACAAAACAAAAAAACCAAAAAACAGGGGGCCGCAGGGAGGGGCATGCTAATAGGAGGGTGCGTGCATGATAAGGGTCTGGCGGTACTTGAGAAGTGGGGGGCTTCAGTGGCAGGGTTGGGCTGGGTCCAGCTGCAGAGGTGACTAAAGCCACACCGTGAGAACAGCGAACCCTGGAGGGTTTTGGAAATAGGATAATCTCAAGAGAGCAGTGCTCTGAGGAATGGCAGGTGGCACCAGGGAGGGGAGGACTGTGAGAGACAGGAGGAGGGACTAAGGGAGAGAGTCCTGCCATCTCTAAGTTGTTGATGTTGTGTCTCGGACCCATTCCCACCATATCTGGTTTATATTCATTCATTCTCTCTCTATCTCTCTTACTCTCTCTCCCCGTGTGTGTTTGTGTGTCTGTGTGTATATGTGCTTGAGTGTGTGTGTGTCTGTGTGTGTCTCTGTGTGTGTGTGTGTGTCTGTGTGTGTGTGTGTGAGATCTTTTGATGTGAGTTGCTTTCCTGAAGCTTCTCCTTCCCTTGGCCTTGTGGTGCACGCTCTCCTGCTCTCCTGCTCACCTCTTTCCCCAGTGACCCTCAGGGAGCTCTGTGGCCTCGGTCTTTTCTGGAGGTGTGTGGAAGACCTTGTGACCTTGTGAAGTAGGCAGCTCAGTCACAGACAAAGTGAAGTCTTTGAGCCTGTCATACTGCGATGGCTCTGTTGAGGCGCACCCTGCGTCATGTCTGTCTGGGGTTCACTCTGCTTCAATTATCCAAAATTATTCTTTGTGTGCTCTTGCCATCCTGGCTTTCCAGTGGAGGCAGCCATGGCTTAGATACCACACAGCTGAAGGAGTCTGGCTGTGTGATACTAACTCTGAAACCAGCAGGTGTCTTTGTCCTTGTACCTTTTGGAAGTCTCCTGATAGACTGATTCAAGGGACTGTTTATTCCAGTCTGCTTACTGGAAATTACTCCTTAAACATCATAAAACATAGGGCAGGCAGGGTGACATACACCTGCAATCTCAGTTCTTAGGAGCTTGAGACAGGAGGGTAGCCTCAAGGTTGAGGCCAGCCTAGACTATATAACAAGCCCCTGTTTTGGAAATGGAAAGGTATAGGGCCAGTGAGATGGACTCAGTGGGTACAGACACTGTGATAATGCCACACAAGCTTGGTGACTTAAGTTCTACCCACAGAACCCACATAAGTATAAAAGGAAAGAACCAGATCTTTAAGGCTGGTCTCCAGCCTCCACACATGCCCCATAGCATGCGTATGCCTGCACTTACACCCCCAGTAGTAATAATAGTAAATAATAATAGTAGTAAAAATCATAACATGAAGCTGGAGAGACAGCTTAGCAGGTAGTGTACTTGCTACATAAGCATAAGGACTCAAGTTTGAATCTCTAGTACCCATGTAAAAAGTTGGCTGCTCATTCTCTTTTCTTTTCTTTTCTTTTCTTTTCTTTTCTTTTCTTTTCTTTTCTTTTCTTTTCTCTTTTTTTTCTTTTCTCTTTTTTTTTCTTTTCTTTTTTTGTTTGTTTGTTTGGTTTTTTCGAGACAGGGTTCCTCTGTATAGCCCTGGATGTCCTGGAACTCACTCTGTAGACCAGGCTGGCTGTGAACTCAGAAATTCGCCTGCCTCTGCCTCCTAAGTGCTGGGATTAAAGGCATGCAACACCACCGCCCGGCTTGGCTGCTCATTCTAGTGACTGCACATACCCCTGGGACTCCAGTGTTCTTGTGGGTTCAGAGACAGAAGGCCTGGGGGGTTGACTGCTGGGGGGTTTACTGGCTACCAGAATAGCTCCAGACTCAGTGAGGGACCATGCCTGAAGGGAACAACACAGAGAATAAGGGAGGACAACTCGTGTCCTTTTCTGGCGTCCACGTGTGCATGAACCCGCACACATAGGTGCATATATACCACTCACATACCTCCTGCACACCCACAAGTGTACAAGACACATGTACCTCCTGTACACCCACAAGTGTGCAGACACACGTACCTCCTGCACACCCATAAGCATGCAAGAGGAGGATCTTAGCCCAACCTTCCAGTAGCTAAGCTTCCGCACACAGTTATGATCCATCTGTTTATTAGGAAGAAATCCCAGTGAAGAGAAATGATGGGAACAATGGAAGAAAAACCTAGACATCCGTCAGTCAGGGGCAGTTTGGAACCGCCTGCCTGTGGTGGGTGCTCAGCCCTTAGGGTGATGGTGGCTGGCTCGTGTGTGCCATTGTGGAAGCAGGGGGTCTGTCCTTGATTCTAGAGTAGACCAGGTAATTTGTAGTCACATGTATAGGGTTATGTGTTTTCCTCAATTATATTCCGCCTTTATTTTTTTAATTAAAATCTATTTATTTAGCCGGACAGTGGTGGTCCACGCCTTTAATCCCAGCACTTGGGAGGCAGAGGCAAGCGGATTTCTGAGTTCTAGGCCAGCCTGGTCTACAGAGTGAGTTCCAGGACAGCCAGGGCTACACAGAGAAACCCTGTCTCAAAAACAAACAAACAAAAATAAATCTACTTATTTATGATTATTGTGTGGGTTGAAGAGGGGTGTCGCATGTGCCACAGTGAACACATGGAGGTCAGAGGACAACTGTGTGTCCTTTGTACCTGTCCTGGGGATCGACCCAGGTCCCCAAGCTTATGTGACCAGAGCCTTTACATGAGCCATCTTGCCAGCCAGCCATCCTTAGTTTTGGAGACAGGGTCTCTCACTAAACTCAAAGTTTATTGAGTAAGCTGGGCTGACGGGCCAGTGAGCTTCCGGGATCCTGTCTCCACTCCCTCAGCCTCCAGGTCTGAGGTGCAGACGGTATTGCCTGGCTTTCCTTGCATTTTGAGGATCCAAACTCAAGTCTTACTATGCTTATGAAGCAGGCGCCTGGGTGGCTGAGCCGTCTCGCCAGCCTCCCAAAAAAGGTGTTTTAGAAAGACAATTGCTTTCCCTATAGATGGGTATCTTCCCCAGTTCATCTTTTCAGAAGCATGAAGTGGGCCAGGCATGGTGACCCAAAACCCTAGAGGCTGAATCAGGAAGATGAAGGGCCGGAGGCTAGCCTCACATAGCAAGTTTCAGTTTGGCCTGGGCTATACATCAAGACTGTCTAAAAGTCTAAAAAAGACCAGCACATTTCTGTGCGTGTGAGCGTGTGGAAGAATAGCACTCAAGAAACCGTGAGGTCCTGCCTGCCACCCTGCCAGCCTGTGCCCCGTGCCCGCACATTGGTCGGTGTTAAGGGTGCTCCTTCCGTCGGTTTTGAATACGTGTTTGTATGCTGTGGAGTATCACAGTCATATGGAGCGTCCCTTTCCCAGCTTTTCCAAGACAACACTTGGCGTTAGTCATCAAGGGTAACTTTCCAAGTAGCTGTGTATCTCAAGTGGGTCAGGAAACCATTGAGACAGCATCTTAGCAACAGTCGGGATGCTTCTGTCTGTGAGGAGCAGACAGTCAGCAGGCCTGGCTGGCAAATATAGTTCCATATGTCCTTCAACAGCAAGGCATTCTGGGCCCGGCAGCCTCCATCTGTCCTTCTGTTCTGCAGCCCCCTGCTGGGAGCGAGGTGTCCGCAGCCACTTCAACCCTTATGTCATAATTTGATTTTTTTTCTCTCAAAGTCCTTAGAATACTTCCCAGCCTGTCTCAGAAGCTAGAAATGGATCACATGACCAAGTCAACAAGGAAAAGCAGTTCGAGGTTGCAGTGGCTTGGTGGAATATTTGTTAGATGACTCAGGCCCTCCAGCAGGCGAACACAGCCTGGGAGACCTGAGCGCCAGACCTTCGCTGTCTCGGTTCTGGAGGCCTTGAAGGCCGAGCAAGGTCGAGGTGCCTGCAGCGCTGGCCTCTGGTGTGGCCTCCCTCCTGTGTGTGCAAATGCTGCGTCCTTGCTGTGTCCTTTCCTTTGTGCACACGCCTCCCTGCTCTCTCTGCCTGCCTTCACGAGGAAGCTAATCCTTTGGGGTGGGGTCCCGCCCTGATGACCCCAGTTAACCTTAGTACTTCCCCAAGGCACACTTCCTGATTAATGTCTCCTTGGAATTAGAGACGGGGGTGCATGATTTAGTCTACAACCGGATCTAGTTTGAAAAAGGAATCCTAAAAACTCACAGGCAGTTATTTAGGCTTCAGGGCCCAACCTCATTTCCACTCCTTATGAGGAAGCCCTTGCCTTGTCTGGGATAGGCTGTGTGGTCTGATGTTTGCCAGGCCTCCGGTCCCATGACAAAGCATGCAGAAGAGAGAAAAGTTATTCTAATGGCGCGAGGTCCATTGAGTCTTGGGTCATGTGCTCCGTGTCTGGAGCTTGACATTAGCCCTTCTGTCCTCGGCTTGACCTGTCTGTACATAAAACTGTCCCAAACCACTGCCCTAAAGGCCACTTCATGCATCGATTTTTCAAAACAAAACCCAAAACCCAGGAGCTCTCTGGAAGACGCGTCATTGTCTTAAGATAGCTCCAAAGCCATTAGGGCCCCGGAGTAAACCCGTTCCCCTTCAGCGGGAAGGACACTCTTGGAACTTAGGAAAGGACACACGGCCAAGAGTGTACTCTTTGGTGCCAGCTCATTTGGGGTCATTGCTGGCTCTGGTTGCCGGCAGTCTGACTGTGACTAAAATCTGTTGCTGTGCCATGCCTCAGTTTCTCTTCTATGAAATGGGAGAAGAGTGGTGCAGTTGGGTAGGAGAGGTGAGAACACAACAGCGAGCTCTTGTGTGACTAGTGGGCACAGAGCTGTGGCCTGGCGTTTGTTGATTGCCTTTTGACTGCATTCTGAGCAGGTCACAGGCCCTTTGACAAACAGGAGTGTCATACAAACTTATGAAATTTCCACCCTTGTCTTGCCCAGGAGCCTGAGGTGCATCGCTCTTAAGTGACCATGTGGGTAGGATGATTCCACCCGTGTCCTCTGTGAGTGTCGGTCTCTCACCAAGGTCTCGCCTTTGGTACCCAGAGAGGCTGGGCCTGACCCAGATGCGCCTGATGCTCAGCCCTGGTGCTTCATCCATCTCTTCAAATGCCTTAAAAGCGAATCGTTTGCTTTGTTATCCTTCCCATCCTGGTCAGGCACAAAGGATTATGGGAATTCGCATTATGTAAACTGGCTGCTGTTTAGAGTGTGGGGCTTTGAAAAGGTCGTAGGAGACTTTGCTTCACATCCACCACGCTGACGCTTCTCCTCTTAAACTTCCTAGGCTTTGCTGACGGAGATGATGGAAAGATGCAAGAAACTAGGGAACAAGTAAGTACTTTAAAGACTCCTAAGGCATGTGCTTGGAGTCAGAGTTAGTGACTTACGCGAAAGTGTATATGCGTGCGCGCGCGCGCGTGTGTGTGTGTGTGTGTGTGTGTGTGTGTGTCTGTCTGTCTGTCTGTCTGAGTGCACGCATAGCAGTCACTGTTAGGTTTCTTTCTCTGTTGCTTGTGGGCTTCTCATGAACTCAAAGCTCACTGGTCCCGTTAACCTGGCTGGCCAGCCAGCCCCAGTTCGATCTCTTCCTGTCTCTGCCTGCCCAGCAGTGAGGTTACAGGTGTGCACCCCCACACCCCGGTCTTTATAGAAGTGCTGGACATTTGACCCTCGCTCCTCGCGTGCAGTAAGCTCTTGGCCAGCTGAGCTCTCTCCTCAGCCGGCACTTGCTTCCTTCTGGGCATGTCTTTGACCTCCATCCCCACCCCACCTCCAACATGGGTGAGAGCTGGCAGAGAGGCTGGTTAGCCTGTGTGGAGGTTCAGGGCAATGGATTTGAATTGCCTGGTCTCAGACCTCAGCTCCATTCTAGCTTAGCTTTGTGATCTTAGGCCATTTACCTGACTGCCTTGTACCTCAGTCTCCCCCTCCACAAAATGGGGGTGTGTGTGATAATAATAGCCTTTTCCTTATGAGGCTGTGGTCAGTGGCAGGGCCAGAATGCGCGAGGTCCTCCCACCTCCTGGGTGTATGAGGCTCTCTTTAGCTACTCTCTCGATGGCAGATGCTCTACATCCACGAGTGGGTTTTGTTCTGCCTCAACCCAAGATTCAAAGGTCTCTTCATTAGAAAGTCCTTTTATAAAAGACACACATTTGTAGCAAGGACCCAAGTTGTTATTGGATATTGAGTTTTGTTAGTGCGCCAGCCCCTTAAGGCTCACTTCCACTTAAGTGGGTCGGATGTAGCTGACTCTCCTGTCCACCCATCTAGTTAACTCAAACATTGTCGGAGTCTAACTGTGCACTGAGTCTGCGGCAGCCTCAGAGACTGCCCTTGCTGTAGCTGCTGTTTTTTTTTTTTTTTTTTTTCTTTCTAACCTTCCCATTAAAAGCTGTCAGTCACTCTTCTTGGCAGTATTCTTCCTGGCATTAAATGTGGCTTGCAAGCCAGGTATAAGTGTAATCCTACCATCTGTAATTTGAGGCGTGGAGATGGGAAGATTGTAGGTTCAATGCCAGCCTAGGCTACAGAGAAAGACTTGCTCTCAGCGTACAAACAAAAGTAAGTTAATCAGTAGAGACTTGCATCCTGAGGAAGCCGAGTGACTGGGCGCCTGTGTCTTGCAGTGCTTTGCTCTTGAACTCCGTGATGTCAGCTTTCAGGGCTGAGTTCGTTGCCACCAGGTCTATGGACTTCATCGCCATGATTAAAGAGTGTGATGAGTCTGGCTTCCCCAAGGTAAGCTCTGGGCTTAATGTGCAGCGGGAGAAGAGGCAGACTGTCTGTCTGACTGCCCTGGAGGGTAGAGTCAGGGGTGGGGGCAGTGCGGGCCCAAAGGATGTGACAGGAGATGGCTGAGAGTGGGATCATTAATGCCGTGTAAGTGCTGTGCGTAAACGCCGTGCAGGGCTTGACTGGAGAATCCGTGAATGGACTCACTGAAGAGTACTTAGGAAAGACTTTGGTCACACGTTTTAAAAATATATCTACTGTTGGGCATGAAGGTTGCAGTCAGTTAAATACTGTTCAAGCTTGGTTGAGGACCGGAATATGGTGCCCATATAGAAAGCCTGGAGTGATAGCGTGTGCCTGTCATCCCAGCGCTGGGCAGGTAGAGACAGACAGACCCCTCAGATCACTGGCCAGACAACCTAATTGGTGATGCCCAGGAGCCAGTAAGAAACCTTGTCTAAAAATCCGAGGCCGGAGAGATGGCTCAAGGGTCAGGAGCACTGACTGTTCGTCCAGAGGTCCTGAGTTCAATCCCCAACAACCACATGGTGGCTCACAACCATCTGCAGTGGGATCCGATGCCCTCTTCTGGTGTGTCTGAAGACACCTACAGTGTACTCACATACATAAAATAAGTAAATCTTTAAAAAAATTATGAAAATAAACAAAACCAAGGTAGGTGGCTCCTGAGGAACAACTCTCTGATCTCTGCCTTTCCTACACATGCACACATGTCTGTGAATGCACATTTCCCACCCACTCCGGTCCTACCCAGTGGCCTTTCCTACACACGTACACATTCTGTGAACACACACATTCCCCACCCACCCTGGTCCTACCCAATGGCCTTTCTACACATGCACACATGTCTGTGAACACACATTCCCCACCCACCCCAGTCTTACCCAGTGGCCTTTCCATACGCATGTACACATGTCTGTGAACACACATTCCCCACCCACCCTGGTCCTACCCAATGGCCTTTCCATACACATGCACACACGTCTGTGAACACACACGTTCCCCACCCCCCACCTCGTCCCACCCAATTAGTGGAAACTTCGTCCAGATTAGACCCGCAGAGCAGAGCACTACCCTAAGCCAGCAGCTCACTTTGCGGAGTGCCGGGACCTGAGCTCAGGCTCCGGCAGATGCAGTGCATGCTCTGCTCTGAGATGCTTTGGCAGCTGGAGCCAGCCCTGGGTTTCTCAGAGTTGTTTGGGTGGACCCATAAAACCTCAGAAGGCTTGGGAAGGTTTCCCCGGAGACAGGTGAAATGTTGGAGCCCTTTCTTTCTCTTTTTAAGCCTCGTTATTTTGACTTAAAGTCTCTAGTAACATAACTGTTTGCTACTTTCTTAGCATCTCCTTTTTCGTTCACTGGGGTTAAACTTGGCCTTGGCTGATCCTCCTGAGAACAGTCGACTTCAGATTCTCAACGAAGCTTGGAAAGTCATCACTAAGTTGAAGAGTCCCCAGGTGAGTGGGCGTTTAGAATGTACGTTCCTGTTTGTACAGAAATTGTATAATATACACTTAATTTAAAAAAATGTGTCTGGGTGTTTTGCCTGTGTGTATGTCTGTGCACTCCATGTGTGCAGCAGCTGTGGAGGCCAGAAGCGGGCTGGGAACCATGGGGACTGGGAACCAGCCCTGGGCCCTCTCTAAGAGCAACAATTGTTCTTAACTGCTGAGCCATCTCTCCAGCCCCATACATTTTGTTTTTAAGAAACAAGCTTTAGAAGCCGGGCGTGGTGGTGCACGCCTGTAATCCCAGCACTTGGGAGGCAGAGGCAGGCGGATTTCTGAGTTCGAGGCCTGCCTGGTCTACAGAGTGAGTTCCAGGACAGCCAGGACTACACAGAGAAACCCTGTCTCGAAAAAACTGAAAAAAAAAAACAAAAAACAAAAAACAAGCTTAGCCATCTATGGTGATTCACATCTGTACATGCAGTGTCCAGGAATCTGAGGCAGGAGGATGAAGCATTTAAGATCATCCTGTACTAATGAGGGAGACCCTGTCTCAAAAAACCAAAACCAAACTGCAGCAAAACCTGATGATAATAAATGAAATCTCTACTAATCAAACTTAAAAAAAAAAAAAAAAAAAAAAAAACTGTCCTTGTATTATTTATTAACCTATACAGGGATCGAATGGCGTTAAAGATGTTTCTTAATTTTTCTGTCCCAGTCGTACTTTGTTTGTAAGGCCCCGCGATGCACTCAAAGCATAGTTACCAAAGTCATTGAAGCGTTGGCGGCTTCCGGCTGTGCAGAGAGCACCAGAGTGCAGCAGCCAAGTGGATAGTAAATAGCACCCACTAGGACAGCCCTCAGGGCCTGGGGACTAGCTGCTGGACCTCTGGGCTGCCAGAGGTCACAGCGACAGACCAGCTGGTGGCATTTGCTGTTGTGCGTGTGACGACGGCCATGGCTGTGAGGTGTGTGTGCACATAACTGCACTTGTGCCTTGGTATCCATGTACAAGCCCGAGGGACAGTTCAGGCGCAGGCCCTGTCTCCCGCCTTGTTTCTGAGCACCTCCAGGCTAGCTGCCCGTGGACTCTCCTCCCGTTTGGCTTGTTGGTCATCTTTGTTCCTGGCCGAACTCTAAGTAGACCAGACTGGCCTGGAAGTCACAGAGACCCTCAGTCTCCTGGGTGCTGGGATTGAAAGTGTCACCAGGGCGTCGGGTTTTTGAACATGGGTTCCAGGAATCAACCTTAGGTTGTTAGCTTGGTGGCAAGTGCTCTTACCTGCTGAGCTACATCGCTGACCCCTTTGGGCTTTTCCAACTTTCTCATAAGATAGATTTACAGCCTTCTGTAGATCAAATGCTTTATTTTCGAGGCAACACGTAAACCTTGAACTCTGAGTCAGATCCCCCCTGGGGTGTTCTGCTGAGATGTGAGGGGTTTTCTGCTGAGGAGGAAGGGCTCCTCACGTCTTGGGCCCTTTGCTCCTTAGGCAAGGCAGAGCCCTCTAGATTTGTGTCTTGGCCTAAGGAACAGTGCTGGAATCAGTCTACAGCGAGCTTCGGGCTACATGTCTCCTTTTATAACTTGTTTCTCATGGTAACACATGTCAGTCAATTAAGTGTCTCACCAAGCCTGGGGCAGAAGCAACCTGCAGGAGGCAGTTTCATTTGGCTCCCAGTCAAGAGGACACTACTGTCAGGGCAGGGTGAGCAGAAGAACTAGGTTCACACTGTAGGGGCTCATGCTGTATGTAGCCTGTTACAGCTTGGTGGAGTCAGGAAGCAGAGAGACGAGGCTGGAGCCTAGCCTGGGCTACAGCCCTCACAGGGCCACCTCCTCCAGCTCTGCCTCCCACTGCATGTTCCACACACCCCAGAACAGCCCCAGCCATGGGAGCTGGTGAGGGACATACTCCAACTGTAAGAGTCAGCTAGACACTCTTTGTCTGTCTCTGTGTGTGTCTATCCCTCTCCCCTTAGAGCCCTTGAGGATTTGTCTGTGATTTTTTGTGATGAAAGTTCAGAGGTGCCGTGCTGACCCTCAAGCTGCTTTCCCCTTTCTTTGTAGGACTACATTAATTGTGCCGAGGTTTGGGTAGAGTACACCTGCAGGCATTTCACGGTGAGTACCACTGTGGGCTTGTTTTCCAAAGGGTTTTGTGTTTTAATGGTTGCCACAGCAACAGCATCTGCCCACTTAGGAATGCTACAGTGGTACTTGAGCTGGGGCCTTGCTGTGTTGTTCAGACAAGCCTCAAGGTCCTGGGCTGAAGGAGTAGCTGGGGCTATAGGCACACACCGCTCAGCCCAGCTCTTCGATGTCACAGTCTGAGGAGCATTAGTGTGTGCTGTCAGCAAGTGTGTCCCACACTGGGACAACACTGCTACATCGGGCAGTGCCGTGTCAGATGAAGCTGAACAGCGGTCCCTCGGCTACTGAGTTACTGAACAGTGGTCCCTCGGCTACCGAGATGCTGAACAGCGGTCCCTTGGCTACCGAGATGCTGAACAGCGGTCCCTCGGCTACCGAGATGCTGAACAGCGGTCCCTCGGCTACCGAGATGCTGAACAGTGGTCCCTCGGCTACTGAGTTACTGAACAGCGGTTCCTCGGCTACCGAGATGCTGAACAGTGGTCCCTCGGCTACCGAGGTGCTGAACAGTGGTCCCTCGGCTACCGAGATGCTGAACAGTGGTCCCTCGGCTACTGAGTTACTGAACAGCGGTCCCTCGGCTACCGAGATGCTGAACAGCGGTCCCTCGGCTACTGAGATGCTAAAATGCTTTGTAAACTTCCCTGAGCATGCAGTAGGTAGTGTTTCCCTTTTCCTTTTTCTGTTTTATTTAATATTGTTGTTGTTTAGCATTTTCAACATTCACAGCCTGCATGTGCTTCCTGCCCACAAGCAAATACCAATACTTCTTTTCCTGGGGTGCAAACAAAACCATAGTTTGGGGAATTTTAGACTCATCAAAGAATAAGGACTTTAGAATCAGGTAGACGTGGGCTCTTCTGACCTTCTTGCCAGAGTTAATTTGTTTTAAAAACATTATTAAATATTTTGGTGTGTGTATGTGTGTACTCTGCATGCACACATGTAGGTCAGAGGTCAACACTAGTTGTCTTCCTCTTACCACATCATCATCACCATCATTATTGTCATCTAGAACCAGTTTCTTTTTTTAAGGTTTATTTCTTTGTGTGTGTATATGTGTGTGTCGGAGGAAACTTGGGAAAAAGGGGTTGCGGCATGCATGTCTGTGTGTGCCTGTGGAAGCAGAGGTGTCAGAGTCAGGTCCCTGCAGCTGTAATCAGAGTCCTTTGTGAGCTAGTGGGTATTGGACTTCAAACCCTGGTCCTCATGATAGAACAGCAAGTGTTCTTAAACTGCTGAGCCGTCTCCATTTATCATTATTATAGGCGTGTGGGGGGGCTGTGTATGTGAACATGTTTAGGGTTAGAGGCCAGAGGAAGAGCCACGTTACCACTCTCACCTTGTTTCCCTGAGGCAGAGTGAGTTCCGGGAATGAGGCCCTCGCCGTTTGTTGAGCAGGCTGATTGTCAGCAATCCTCCTGTCTCTAGTCAGCAATCCCCCTGTCTCTAGCACTCTGTTCTCTGCCATCTCCAGTCCTGGACCTACTCCTCGCTTCTTATGTGGGTGCTGCGGACCCCAGCTCAGACCCTTGTCCTGAGCACCAAGCCTTTTGCTAGTTAGTGCAGGGTTATGGTTTGGACGCTTGTGTCCGCCCTGCCTCCTGGATTCACATGCCCGGACCTGTTCCCCGAGGCCTCAGTACTAAAAACTGGAGCCACAGGCAGCTGCCCACAGCTCACGCTGCTGCTGGCATTCTGAGCGCAGGTCATACCAACTCTCCCAAGGATGCCAGCATGATTGAGAAAGATGTGTCATATGAGAGTGGAGCCATCATGGGTGGGGTTAGTGGCCTTAAAACAATGGGAGTCCATTGGCCCCTCCCATCAGTAGCGGGCCCTATGAGCAGGAGCTGTTTGTTAGGAAAAGGCTTTCTTCAGACCCTGAGTCTGTTGGTGCCCTGATCTGAGACTCCCCAAGGGTGTAGGGCCACAAGTGGGAAAGCTCTGCTCTCTTAAAACCACCTCCAGGGCTGGAGAGGTGGCTCAGCGGTTAAGAGCACCGACTGCTCTTCCAAAGGTCCTGAGTTCAAATCCCAGCAACCACATGGTGGCTCACAACCCTCTGTAATGAGATCTGACGCCCCTTCTGGGGTGTCTGAAGACAGCTACAGTATGCTCACATATAGTGAATGGATGAATCTGAAGCAGAGGTGCTGGAGCAGGGGTGGGGTGGGGGCGGGGAGAGTGTCTGAAGACAGCTACAGTGTGCTTATATATAATAAATAAATAGATCTTTTTAAAAACCTACCTCCATATAGTGTTCTGTTATAGCAGACAGCATATGAGGTGGCATGGCTGGGTTCCTATAAATCTTACACACTGTGAAAGTTCAGCTCGCAGAACTTTTGCTATGATGAAATGCCATGTGTCTCAGGGCTGAATGTGGACTGTTCTTCACTCGCTGGCTCCGTAACGATAGGCTGGATTTGGGCTGTACGTGGCTCCCCGGCACTGATGACTGAAGTGAGCGGTTAGGGCAGGCTTGTAAGGGGTGAGTCTACACCTTTCCCACAATGCCTCACTGCTCGCTTCCCAGGTGCCGAGGCAAGAGCCTGGGCCAGGTAGGCAGAAAGTAGCCTAAATGACTTTATCTTTGAAGACCAGTGTTCAGTACTGACTTAGAGTAACGTAGCCCTCTTGAGGGTGGGGGTGGGTACTAGACTAAGGCTGTGGACAGGATCTCTTTCCTTGTATTTATTCTTTCGGAATATTTGAAATGATTTCCTGGAAAGTGTGGCTTATTGGCTGGTTGGTCGTTTGGTTGGGTTTTGGTCCTGGGATAAACCCAGGGCCTCGAACGTGCAGGGGGAATACTCACTGAGCTATCCACCCAGCCTGGTATCGCGGGCATGTCAGTGGTTTCTCCCAGGAAGATAGCTAGTCGTCTCAGCCTGACAATAGTGTTGGTTTTTGTTCCCTGTATAGAAACGAGAAGTTAACACTGTTCTGGCTGACGTCATCAAGCACATGACTCCGGATCGAGCATTTGAGGACTCCTACCCCCAGGTAACAGGTTTGCACTTCCACTGCAGGGATCTTGTTCTGTCAGTGAAGAACTCTTGTACTGGTCAGACATACACCTGGGGAGCCTGCGCTTCATCTTGGCTCTGGTACATTCTAGCCTCAGGCCTCAGTTTTGTGCCCTGTAGAATGGGGCTAATGTTAATCCTATTCTCAGAGGTGTTGTGAGGGTTGGGATGTGGCACAGAAATACTGAGATGATTTTGGACACGTGGCAAATTCTGAATAAGCATTGTCAACGTCCCCAGTATATAACATGCCTGTGTTCCCAGTAAATTAACTTAAACTTTAAAAAAAGTATTGATATTATCTCTAACATTATAGCTCATTGCTAAATGAAAGATAATAAAAACATAATAAAATATAAAATAAAACATAAAAATAAAATCATCACTACTTAACCAAACAGCCACTGCCTACCTTAGCTTATCAGTAAATTCAAGGCCAGCCTGGGCCTTATGAGATCCTGTCTCAAAATAAGCAAACTGTGTGTGTGTGTGTGTGTGTGTGTGTGTGTGTGTGTGATCTTAAAGTAGTCCATTCCTAGAGGGGGAGGGGCCACACTATATTATAATTCTGTCACACTAAAAAGAACTTAGAAAAGATGCCCAGAGCGCTGGGCCTTTAGCTCAGTAGATAAACTTAAGACACAAATGTGTGAAGCACAATATTGAAAAATTGGTCAGACGCATGAACAGAAAATCAGGGCTCTCTGATAAAGCAGCATCTACAGGCAGACAGCTGTCCACACACAGTCACACTGCCGACCAGAGAAGGCTCACGGAGCTTGTCCTGGAGACATGAGTGAGTAAACCTGCCTCTGGAAAGGGAAGAGCCACGGAAAAGCAGACATGATGCAGGAGAGAAACTGACTCCCGTTACCCTCCTGGGACGCAAGCCCTCCTGTTGAGGGTATTCCTGTTTGTGCGTGGGCCTCCTGGTAAATTGTCACCTTACTATTGTGACATTTTTTAAAGCCACCAGTCACACTGAATGTTTCGTATGTTCAATTCAGTTCTGTACCCATATATTTTGTGGTAAATCTATATGCTCCGACATGCCACTTTGAGACAATAAATTATCAAATTACAAGAAAAAAGTAGAAGTATGTAAGTGGGCAGTTCGTGGCAGGGCTCTCTGCCGAAGCGAGCTCACGTCAGAAAACGGGAAACTCCAGTGGCCCGGAGAGAAGGGGCGAGGAGCAGAGTAAGCTAGAAACGTGTGTATCATGTTTATTTTGTGTGTGGTGTGGGTACTGTGCTGGTCAGAGGACAGTGTGGGGACGTTCTCTCCTTCTACCCTGTGGGACCTGGAATCAAACTTGAGTTGCAAGGCTTGGTGGCAAGCTCTTTTACCTACTGAGCCTTCTCGAGAGCTAGCATTTTTTGTTTTGTTTTTGTTCTTTTACTGTATGCCAGAAAACAAGGAAGTGGCCAAACGTTCATGGGGGTGTGAAATAAGCTAGAACAGATTGAAGGGGCTCTCCCGGGCTTCCAGTCTGAACAGCAGGAGGAACTGGGGAGAGCTGAGGAGTAGCTCCCCAAGTTAGAGTACTTGATTTGCAAGAACCTGAGTTCAAATCCCCAGCACCCATGTAAAAAGCGCTCTTCCAGTTGTGCTATCCAGGAAACCAAGACTTCAATACAAGGACATTTAAGAGACTCCTATTCAAACCATAGCACATACATTGGTCAAATTAGTAAAATTTGGTGAATTTGGGTAAAGAATGTACAGGAGCTCTTAGTGTAATACTTTTGGCTTTCCTGTAAACTTGAAATTATTACAAAATAAAAAAATCTGCACACATTGTTTATGAATCACACCATTATGGGTGTCTGGGTGAGGGGCACAGCAAGGGAAGACACTTGTTCCTTTTGTAGAATCTGCTGAGGAGTAATTGGGTGCTGGACAGTGTAATGAAAGGTCACTGGAAAAAAAACTATTTTTTTTAAAACGGTAACATACATGGTGCTATGCATAAGTGTTTAAAAATGTTTTTGTTCCAAAGGGATTAGTTGCCTGTGTTAGAACAGGCTAATACAGTATAGTGCCCGTGACCGTTCGTCACGAAGTTTCCCATGTCTTGACTGGGCTGGCCTTGAACACACTGTCTCCCTGCCACTGCCCACCTTAGTCTTTCCCTTACACTTCTGCTTTTGTGCTTGTAGATCTTGAGAGAAGATATGGGCGGCAGTTCCTAGTACAAACAAGGGGTTTGTCAGGAAATGTTCCGGGCAGCATCCAAAGGCCAGGAATTATTTTTTATTTAAAAGCAGCATCTCCCTGGTTCTCCCAGACCAAGCTGTTTTTGGCCAAGAGTCTGTATTCCTAGGATGAAGGCTGTAGCTGGGAAGCTCTCGGCATTAATGAGCCTTGGTACGATCTTCGGGTCAGTGGCCCTTGACTCTACCAGTAAACTCTATCATCTTCCTCTCACTGAAGAAATAAATGCAGAGCCATGGTGGATTATATAATAGGGGATGGCAGTCTGTGGCCCATACCCACTTGTGGCCCATCACTTGTTTGTTTAAATAAAGTTTTGTTAGCACATAGACACTCATCTGTTTCTGTATTGGTTCTAGCTGCTTCATGCTTCACTTACAGCTTAAATGGTTGTGTGAGACTGTGGGTCTAAGTTGTTTGTGCTCAGCTATACTGGCAACAGAGGCTGGGATGCCTAGTGTGCGCAAAACCCTGGAGTAGATGCCCCAGAGCCACATAAGACAGGCATTGTGGCACATAGCTATAACCTCAGCATTGGGTAAGTAGAGGCGAAAGGATTAGACGTTCCAAGTTATCCTTGGGAACACACTGTGTGTGGCTCAAGCCACCCTGGGCTTCATTTTATTTTGAAAGATAAGTTAGAAAGCATTGTAGAACAGGCTCTTCCCTGAGAGCATGGGCAGTCCTACTTAATCATCATGGGACACCGCCACCAGGGAGAAGGGGCTGAGGCCAAGACACAGTTCGCTGAAGGATGAGGTAGAGAACGGCAACCGACTGAGGCAGGGTCTAACCTGATCTATGTTTCCGTCCTTGAGCAATTCCAGCTACTCTGTTGTGATTGTGGTGGCACGTGCTGAGGGAGGGCTGCCTTTTGGGAACACAGAGGTTTTATTAAGCAGTTTGCGTTCTTTTCTACAGCTTCAGTCAATAATTAAGAAAGTCATCGCCCACTTCCACGATTTCTCAGTTCTTTTCTCAGTGGTGAGTAGCATCTCTCAGAGACCTTTGGAGACATGTGTCTTCTTTTACAATGTTTTCCCCATTACCCAGGCCTTTGTAAAAGCAGGCCCTATCTGCTTAACAAACAATTATGCTCCAATGACTGAAACACTATTAAAAAATACGGTACACGCAGCCTGAAAGAAAACTGCAGTTTCTGTGTAATCTCTTCTTCCTCAGAGGGGTGAGCACCCCACATTGCTGCAGGTGAGCACCCGTTATCCAGATGATCAGGACAAGAAGTATTTCATACTTGGTATTTTGTTCTCAGATTTGAGGACATTTTTAGGACCCAAATCTAAACATAGAATTCACCTGTGTTTCATCTGCACCGTTACGCAAAGCCAGAGGGTCACGCAGCAGCTTCAAGATTCTGCACGGGAGACTAATGGTGCAGCTCAGGGATGTGCCTGGCGTGTTCTGTGCCCACACTGCCAACCGTGCAGCGACAGTGATGCAGACGTCATGATAGAGAACTGGAGGCATCGTGTTGGTACTTCTCTGAAAATTACCAAATTGGGAACATCTAAAATTTCAGATTTTAGATTAAGGGTGTTTACTCTGTAATCATTAAAAAACCAAAAAACCAACAACAACAACAACAACAACAACAACAACAACAACAAATTCCAAGCTAGCTCTTCCAGGGGACTCCTGAATATTCCTTCTGCTTTGACAGTCCCCACCTCCAACAAAATGACTCACAATTCTTTCTTTCTAGTTATTTGTGTCAAGTTACACATCAAATGCTTTCTCTATTCCTAGGAAAAGTTTCTACCATTTCTGGACATGTTCCAGAAAGAGAGCGTGCGGGTAGAGGTTTGCAAATGCATCATGGAAGCCTTTATCAAGTGAGTATAGGACGGCACAACTGGCCGCCTAGAGGCCCAGCACCGCACGAGCTGCATTGGTGGTTCACGCTATCTGAAGCCTAGTGTTGAAAGCGTCCCAAACAGCCCAGGGAGAAGCCCACTAGGGGCAGGTGCCATGTCAGCCGCAATGGCTCGCTCTTTCCCGTAATCCCATTGCCAGGAGGCTGAGCTAGGCAGATGGTAGGTTCACAGCTAACAAGACCTTCTGTGTGTGTGTGTGTGTGTCTGTGAAAGAATTACATATATAATACATATTACATATATGTATACACATATACTTTTATATATATTTAAATATTTAAGGCTAAATGCATTATATATACATGCATTATACATGTGTATTATCTATTATATAAATAACATAAATATATATAATATATGTATTATACATAAAGATTATTTAAAATAATTTATTTTAAAAAAGCGAGCAGTCCCTGGGGAGTAAGGTAGGAAGCAGCATTCCTTTGCAGTCTCTGCTTCAGTTTCTGCCCTGACTCTTTCATGACAGACTGTAAACTGTACGCTGAAATGAACCCCTCCCCCACCATTATTTTTCCTAATTAGGGGCTGAAAAAATGTGTTGGTAATTAAGAGTGCTTGTTGTCCTTGTACTGGACCAGGTTTCCGTTCATAGCATCCACCTACAGCTCACAACTACCTATCACCCCAGTTTCAGGGGCCTGATGCCCTCTCCTGAAGGCTATAGGCATCAGGGATGTACATGGCGCAGTAGGTGCATGCAGGCCGAACACTCATACACTTAATCAATCTTTACAGCTTTGTTTTATCGTAAATATATGTATGTGTATGCGGGAGCCCATGGGCGTCAGAAGAGGGCATCAGAAGAGGGCATATCAGAGCCTCTAGAACTAGAGGTAGAGGTGGTTGTGAGCCACCCTGCTGGGAACTGAACCTGGAAGTAAGTGCTCTTAGCTGCTGAGAAATCTTTCAAGCCCCTTGATAATTTCTTAAATATCAGGCATCATTTTAAAAGTTAGTAGCCGGGCGGTGGTGGTGCACGCCTTTAATCCCAGCACTTGGGAGGCAGAGGCAGGCGGATTTCTGAGTTCTTAGGCCAGCCTGGTCTACAGAGTTCCAGGACAGCCTGAACTACACAGAAAAACCCTGTCTCGAAAAACCAAAACCAAACCAAACCAAACCAAACCAAAACAAAACAAAACAAAACAAAACAAAACAAAACAAAACAAAACAAAAAGTTAGTAATTAATGCTTAAGAAAGCAAAAGGTTTGGAGAGATTGCTTAGCCGCGACAGGTGATTGCCACTAAGCCTGATAACCTACATTATCAGAACCCATATAATGGAAGGAGAGAACCAGCTTCACATGCATGCCACAGAACACACACACACACACACACACACACACACAAACCAAAATAAATAAATGTTTACAAAAAAAACCCTAAGTACAAATTGCCACATGTGGACATGATGCTGGCCACCAGTTTCAGGCCTTCAACATGATTTAGGAATCTTTGCATGAGGATTGGTGTTTGTTTGTTAGTTTGTTTTGCATCAGTCAGGGTCTTATATAGCCATGGCTACCCTGGTACATCCTATGTAGCCCTGGATGGCCTTGAACTTGCAGTTGAGCTTGTCTCAGCCTCCCGAGTCCTGGGGTCACAGCCGAGTGCCGCCACATACACTGTGAAGGAATTGCCTGCCGAGCAGTAGTTACAGATGGAAGCAGGTGTACGCAGAGGGGACTGGGGCCAAGAAAGCCTCTGTCTTCAGGGCGGGGTACATAGCAGGCTGCTTTTTATTCATTTTCTAATTTGGTTCCTGCCATTTTCTTAAGTCCATGTTTCTTAAGACTGCCTACTGGTAGTGTTCCATGTAATGTACAGCAGTGCACAGCCACATCTGGCTTTTCACATGGCACTAGGGATTTGAACTCCAGTCTTCAAGCTTACACAGCAAGCAGTGTTACCTGCCGAGCCTTCTTCCCATCACTTTAATTTTAATTTAGTTTTTTTTTTTTTTAAGATTCTAAGGCATTAAGTGTTCAAGGTAGAACATTATCTATGTGAATAGATACACGAAATGCCTGTCAGACAGTGGAGACTGTCCACACAAGTATGCCAAGAGCCTATCGTATATGCACACTGTTCTAGAACTGGGAAACCTGTAATCTTGCCCTCATGTGCATGGTGGCATGGGGCTGCAGTTCCAGAGACTCAGGAAGCTGAGGCAGGAGGATTGCTTAGGCCCTAGAATTTGAAACCAGCCTGGGCAGCACAACCAGATTCTATCTCAAAAAACCCCAAACTAAAAACAAAACCCCTCAACCTCCTAAGTGATGAGGCCAAAAGAAGAGACATGCATATTTTAAAAGGTTTTTAGTTACATTTATTTCCCTGTGTGCACATGTGCATGTATGTGTGCACAAGTACATGTATACATGTATGTGTACACGTGTGTGTGCATGTGTGTGAGTGAGTGCATATGCAGCGGTGCAGGTGGGGAGGTCAGAGGGAACTTGAGTTAGTTTCTCCTTCCACCCTATGGGTTGTCAGGCACAGTGGCGTCTGCCTTTACCCACGTCGCCATCTTGGCCCTCTGCTTTCCTTTCTAGAAGATTAATTCCTGGCCTGGGATGATAGTTCATGGGATAAGGCACTCATCCTGCAAACCTCATAACCCGAGTTCAGTCCTCAGAGTTGTCCTCTGATCTCCACATATGTGGTGCAGTGTGCCTGCACCCACCCACACAAATATACACCATAATGATAAATGAATAAGAATTTTAAATGGATTCTTTCCTAAAGATTAACATTGAGTGCTTTATCTTTATTATACTTGGAATGAATACGCCTACTTTACATGAAGGTTCATCTTGAGGGTTTGACCTCTTACGCCACGGTTTGTCTGGCACTTTTGTGCAGGTTGTGGGCAGCTACAGAGGTGTTAAATGTAGTAGAACTTCCCGTGATTTGGGGAGGAAGGTCGGTCCTGTGTGTAAGGATCACCTTGTGACTTACAGAGGAGCTGAGAGCACACCGGAGCAGCGCACCTAACGGATGCACTGGGGCTCCTAGACATACGAAGCTGTCGAGAACCCGCCCGCTCTTCCATGGCCGCGGACAGAGCTTTTACAACTGTCTCTTAATGTCTCCTAGGCACCAGCAGGAGCCAACCAAGGACCCCGTCATCCTCAATGCCCTTATGCACATTTGCAAGACTATGCATGACTCTGTGAAGTAAGTTTCTCTTAAAACTGATTTGTAGTGTAGCCGGGGTGCATTGGGGAGTGACATCTGTAAGCAGCTGCTGCAAACAGCGTGGCCTGGTCTAGATTCCTGAAAACGGGCTGGAGAGAGAGTGCACAGGATAAGAGTGCTCTTGCTCTCGTGGTGGACTTGGGTTTGAGTCCTAGGACCCAGCTGTTGGCTCACAATCTCATGTAACTCCAGTGCCAGGAGATCTGACATCCTCTTCTCAACTCTGCAGGCTCCTGTATGCACAGGGTGCACACGAACTCATACAGACTCACTCACATATACACAAAACAAGACAAATGAAAAGAGATATCTGCTCACAGGGGCTGGGGGCAGAGGGTGGTTCGATTGATAATGTGCCTGCTGTGCAAACGAGGACCTGGGTTTGGATTCCTAGCATCCAGGTCAAAACCAGATGCTGCTGTGCACATCTGTAACCGCACTGGTGGAGAGGCAGAGACAAGTGGATTCCACCAAGCCAGCCCAACTATCAGAACCGAAACGCTCCAGGTTCAGTGAGACCCTGCTCGGAATAGGTGCAGCACAATCGACAGAGACGCTTGCCACCAGTCTCTGTATTCTCTGTATGTGTGCACATGTGCACACACACCTCCTGTTAACAAGAACCTTCCAGTCCTAGAGAGCAAGGAGTATAGATAGGCCAGCTTTCAGAAGAAAAATGAGCTAGCACATATTTTGCAGAGAGATTTTTATTGGGAAGAAGAAAGTTCACTCTTGTGTAAGTGAACTCCAATTCTGTGTCTCCTAGAGATTTCTGAGGGCAGTAGTTAGTGTATTGACCGCTCACCCAGCTGGTAGCATAGCCTCTAAATTTATCTCTCATTTACTTAACATGCAAATAACATAGCTTCCATCTCTCTTTTTAAGAATGATTTATTTTATGTGAATTCGTGTTTTTCCTGCACATGTTTCTGTGTGAGGGTGTCAGATCTCTTGGAGCTGGAGTCACAGTCAGTTGTGAGCTGCATTTGGCTCCTGGGAATTGAACTTGGCTCCTCTGGAGGAACAGCCAGTACTTGTAACCACTGAGCCATCTTCCTTAGCTTTCATTTCTTACATTTGGTTTATGTGCCTGTGTTGAAAGCTCAGGTCGAGCGTCAGGTCGAGCCTTTCCATCAGAGGATGAGCTAGCCCCCTTTGCCTTTTAGATTTTATGTTTATAATTGTATTTCCATCCTGTAAGTTATTTGTAGCTATTTTAGTCTCCGAAGAATGTTTGCCCAGCAGCTCGATTCACGGGGTGTGTGTGGAGGTGTGGGCGGGAGTGTGGGGGTGTGGGTATGGGCGGGGTGTGGGGTGGGGTTAAGGATTGAGAGCTGCTTTGGAACTTCATCATCCACAGGATGTGCCCCTCCTTTTAATTTCAGAATCTTTACAACTCTGCCTTCAAATTCACAAGTAGTCATAAAAATCCAAATGTTATCAGTATTACACCTTTGCCAGGTAAAGTGGCACACACTAGTAATCTCAGCACTTGGAAGACTAAGGCAGGAGGATCACAAGGTCAAGGTCAGACTACATAGTGGGACTTTGTCTCAACAACAACAGTAATAATGCGTTTTCATACTAAATTAGCCCAGTAGACTTTAATTGAGCAAAACTAGAAATAAAAGCATAGACACTTAAATTTGCAAGGTAGTGTTTGGCTCAGGAGACCTGCATTGGACACTGATAGCTCGGGAACGATCCACTTCCTTCTGTGGCGTTGCTGTGCCATCCCTGAGCCCTGCTGCCCATCCTCCTGCTGGAAGGCAGCCTACCTCAACAGTCCACAGGCCATGCCTTAGAGAGCAGCAGCTTTCTCTGAGGGACAACACGTGGAAGAGTCACACTTGACCTGCATTCACTTTATCGGCCTAGCAATGAGGAAGGCTGGAAGATGCTGTCTTAAGGAATTATAGGGCTGCGTAGTGGTGGCGCACGCCTTTAATCCCAGCACTGGGGAGGCAGAGGCAGGTGGATTTCTGAGTTTGAGGCCAGCCTGGTCTACAGAGTGAGTTCCAGGACAGCCCGGGCTAAACAGAGAAACCCTGTCTCAAAAAACAAAACAAAACAAAAAAACCCAAAACAAACAAAAAACAAAAAAGAACTAAAAGCATGATGCTGTGCACCTCTAAGCCCAGTTCTCTGGAGGCCCAGGCAGGAGGCTAGCCTGGTCATATAATGAGACCCTGTCTCGAATTAAAACAAAAACAAACAAACAAACAAACAAAAAACCAAAAAGACCCTGGGGCACATTGTATGTCAAAGCTTATTTTCCCTTATAATGAGCCAAACAAAACTTTGATTCCTGTTTATTTTTGTTCCTGGAGATTAAACCCAAGGCCTTGCCTAGTGCTAGGCTGTCACTCTGCTACTGATCTCAAGCAGCAATGCCAAATTTTTAAAAACTTTAAAATTGAATTTGGGGGAACTGTTTGTATATGTAATCAAAACTAGACTCAACAATTGGAAATTTGTATTTGCATTAAATTTTCTGTTAGTTATTAATGAGATCTGTTTTCAAATGCATCTAAAAATAAGGTAGCTTGCTGGGTAGAGGTAGGGATGTATAGTCACGTGCAAACAAGCATCGTGGGGCAGTGGGAGATGGTAGGAACTGGGTGGGGAAGGTGTGTTTATTAGTCCGTTGGTATATGGTAGAATTTTTTTGAAAATGAGAAGATGCCAGGTTTTTTCTGAAATACAAACTCTTATATTAGAGCTTGTTGCCTGAGTTCCAAAGAAGAGAAAATTGCCATCTCTTGTTCTGTTGATAAACACACTTTCAGAGCGGTGGGCATCTTTAGGGAGAGGAAACACACATTTGAATTGTGTTCCCTTTGGTTAACACTTCTATCTGAAGATAGACAGCCTGTTGAGAGTTTCTGCATCTAGAAATTACACAGGCGCCTCAGCTAGTTAAAGCGCCTTCCTCAGGTGCTTTTCTCTTCAGACAGCATTTGCTGCCCCCATGTTAATTATGCACCATTATTGATTCTAGTGCTCTCACTCTTGAGGATGAGAAAAGGATGCTGGCCCATTTGATCAATGGATTTATAAAAATGGTAAGTTTGTGGGAAAGAAGCTTCAGTTCCCTAGGAAACATGATGTAATGTTTATCCCCTCTGCGGAGAGTGGCTCCCAGTGTATTCCCCAGTGCCTTTCATTTTCACTGACATAAGACAGAATTAGAAATTCCGTATGTTTGCCAGGGCTCCCTGGGGCATGGAGAGCCAGGATAAGCTGACTGTGGGCAAAGTCAGGGGGGAGAGGTGGAACAGGGATTTACTGGCTCCTTCCACAAAGTGTGGTGGAACGCTCCTGGGGTCTCTTCTGCCACAGGACCTCCCCTCTGTGTCATCTTCAGTTCCCCCTCTTGTCCGTCGCCTTCTGTCTCTTACAGGCTTACTTCTGACCCTGTGGCCTAGCAAGACAGGCTCTTCTTGTATGCTCTGGGACTGGAGCTCTTTGGATTAACTTGTGTACTAGTTACATTTCTCATTTCTGTTATCAAATATCTGACACAGCTACTTAAGCAAGGAAGGGTTTCTTTGGCTCATAGTTTGAGAGTCCAGTCCATCAGGATAGGGATGGTGGTGGTGGTGATGTCTCCAAGGTAGGAACTTGAAGACACAGTCTCTTTGTGTCCACAGTCAGGCGGGGGGTGGGGGGGGTGGGGGTGGGGGGGCAGGAGACAGATATGCTTTTGCTTAGCACAATTTCTCCTTATGTAGTCTGGGACCACAGCCCAAGGAATACAGGTACTACTTACATTTAGGGTAGATCTTATGATCTTTAGTTACCCAATCTTGGTAATCCTTAGTAAATATCTCAGAGGCCTGTTTCCCTGTTGATTCTAAACTCAGTAAAGTTGATAGTCGAGATCAACTTTGGGAAAACCCAAGAGACCCCTGGTGACCCAGATCATAAAGACCAAGAATGGAGAGGAATCAGCTGCTCTGTGGATTGTCAGGTGGCAAAGCCTGTCTCTGGGCAGAATGCCATGTGTGCATACACATCCCTTGTATTCATATATGCTACATGGCAGTTTCCTAAGTGTGGAAGCAGAGAATAGCTGCTTTCTTTGTGTTTTTTTTTCCTGTTTGATGATTGTATACATGTAAAAATGATTGTATTTTGTTCCTATCTCCCCACCACCCTCTCTCATCTCCCTCCCACTCCCTCCACCCTTTCCCAACAAGTCTGGCTCTTACTTTCATGTCTTTTATTTTTATTTTTTGTGACCCACTGTCACATTAGAGTTTCATTAGCGTTCCTCGCATGAGCTTGCGTATGGCATTATTTAATAGAGCATGGGCATATTACCATGAAAGCTGACTCCCTCCCTCAGCAGCTATCGTCTGCCTTGTTCTCTTAGTTTGTTTGTGCATCCGTGTGTTGACTGGACATCTGGGCTTCTCCACAGGGTGTCAGCCCGTATGGCTCGATGGAGTACCCAGGAACACTTTGCTTACCTTTCAAGAGTGTGGCTGGGTGACTCCATTTTCTCCCAAGTAGCCTTTCCCTTCCACTCATGTCTTGTCATCTAGTAGTCCTGTTTCTAGCTCATATAGTGCTGTCTTTCATGGGGGTACAGTATGGAAGCCCAAGGCTTTGGAAAGCCAAGCCTTAGATGTCCAGTGACTCTCCGCTGTGTTCTGCTGAGTTCTCTTGGTCAAAGTAAGGCAAAGGGTCATCTGTGAGGGAGAGGAGGGAGGAGTCCTCACTTTCTAATGGGAAGAGCCCACAGTGGGAAGGGTTGCTTCAGTCTTTCATAGAAACATCCGTCACTCGCTGTCCTGACTCATCTTAATTCTGTGTGTTATTGAGGTCTTACTGTGCTGCGTAGACTGACCTTGAATTTCTGGACTGAAGAAGTCCTCCTGCTTTAGTTTAGGATTATAGGTGCGCCCACACACCTGGCTTGGAATCCTCTATTTTAATAAAAGAGAAGAATCCAAACTGACTGGGGTAAAATGTTGAGGAACGTGACCTGCTCAGCAGCAAGGTGAAGCGCCTGCTGGTTCCATGGGTGCCATCGATGTTGATAAAAATTCACCACAGCCTTTCTGTTCTCGGGTAGGAATGGACCCAGGGGTTTTACCGAGTGCCTGTCCTTCCTCCTTGACTTACACAGCATGCTGACCTGGGGCAGTCTCCCTTCTTCAGCCTCTGTCTGAAGGTTACTGAGTCACAGGAGTCAGTTGTGAGCCTCACACCTACTATGGGGCAGTAAACTGATCTGAGGAGAAGGGGACCCTTCTCCTGTCTATAAAGCCAAGGGAAGGGGTGCCAAGGGCTGTGGTGGAGAAACTTCCTCTATGGCCCTGGCTGCCACTAGGAGCTGCTGAGGTCAGGTCCCCATCAGAAGGCAGTTGGGCATGGCCAGTCTCAGGGAAACCCCTGTGACAAATGGCTCCCAAGGACCCAATTTATGTTCTGTGAAAATTCCATGATTTTCTTTCCTTCCCAGTCTGGAAAATTCTATTTTTGCCCAGCTGCTACTTTGTACCCTTGGACTTTTTGTCCTTACCCAGAACTGGGCTGCTCAAGTGGAAGGAGACCTCTGTAGTCAGGGAGAAAGAGTGTGTGTGTGTGTGTGTGTGTGTGTGTGTGTACACAGGAGCGCGCATGAATGCGTGGGCACACACACGTTTGTCTTCCCACTAATAACAACAGTGTCTTTTCACATTTCTCTCTCTCTTTGTCCCTAGGTGTCCTTTGGCCGTGATTTTGAACAGCAGCTCAGCTTTTACGTTGAGTCCAGGTCGATGTTTTGCAACCTGGAACCTGTTCTTGTGCAGTTGATCCACGTGAGCATTCCTGTCATGTGTTCGTTCAATGAGTGTGATTGGTTATCAGTACACCACACGCTAGTTCAGTTTAGGAGGGTTCCTTTAGTTGAGGCTAGGTCTCGAGTAGCCCAGGCTAGCCTCAAATTCACTATGTAGCTGAGGCTCTCTTTGAGCTTCTGATCCTCCTCCGTCTTCCACACCATGCCAACACGCCGAGTGTTGCGATCAGCTAGCTTGTAGTCCATGATTCTTCAAACACCCACCCTCCTGCTACTCTTCTGGAAAGGTGGTTTCTTGGAGGCTGATCAGATCCATAAGTCTTTGAGTGCTCATAGTCATTTTTTCTTTCTTTTTATGTTTCATTGATTTTCTTTCTTCTTGTTGCATCTCCCCCTGCCCTGCCCCAGTCTTCTCAGAAATTTGTGTGCTCTCATTTCTGCATGATAGTGACAAGAGTGAAGTGGTCTGCACTAGGTCCACTGATGGGCAGGTGACCTGGACGCCCTTGTCTCAATGTTCTCTTGGGTTAGCATTCTGCAGTCTTAGTGACCCCTGGGTCAAAAGAAATAGTGACGGTTCTGGTTATTATTAAACGTCTAACAGTAAAATAATAATAATATATATATATATGTATACATATAACTATAAGAAAGCCAGACTGGGTGTGGAGCACAGTGGTAGTATGTATGTGTGAGGCTCTGGGTTCCATCCCTGTATGCAGCAGAGCAGACAAAAGTATGCTGCTTGCACAACCATAACCACTGCACGCTTAAGTGTGTGCGTGCCGGTCAGCACTGCGAGTCCCAGCCTTGGAATCCAATCACCCACCATACCACATGCTTGTTTTCTACTCCTCATCTGTCATACACACACACACACACACACACACACACACACACATTTGCTTTGCATAGTATTTGCTTTTATCACCATAGCTGCTGAAAAGTCCCATTATGCATAGTGTGGCTACAAGGGGTGAAATCCAGTGCGGTTGGGAGTCATGAGCTACATCACCCCAGCACTTTGCACAGCATCTGTCAATCGCTGTCCCTTAAAGTCTGCCCTTGATTGTGGCTCTCTGGGGATGCCATGGCACACAGTTTGGGAACCCAAACTTCCAACATTCTTTTTAATCGATTAATAACTATTGCAGAAGAATAACACTCTGTATGTACTTACTTCTTCTTAGTATGTTATTTTGCACAAATCATTCTAAGATGTAAATCTAGAGGCTTTATCTATAAAGAGGGGGTTGGTCATAGCGCCCACCCCATAGGATTCTTAAGGATCAGATGACCTAGTGGCGTGTATCAGCCGAGTAATGAGTAATGACAGTTACTGCTGTTAGTATCAGCACCATGTGGTCACGTTGCTGGGTCTACTAGACTTGGAAGTTTCCTTGGAATGTGGAACTTTTGGAAATGGGGTAAATGAACCCTGGCTATTCATTAAAGCAGAAAGAGTTAATTTGTTATGCTCATTGGTATGCATGACCAGCACAGCCTTTTTTCTGCTGTCTTGGGGGTGTTTGTTCAAGTCACGGCGACCTAACCTGCCTAAGTTCAGCGTCGGAGCCGCCTGCCCAGCCACGGTCTATGTCTGCTTATTTGCACTGCTGTCTGTGGAGCCCACACCCTAACCTCTGGAGGATGCTAGGTCGGGTGTGATCATAACCATTTCTGTTTTATTGTCTCCTCACAATCAGAGTGTGAACCGGTTGGCAATGGAAACAAGGAAAGTCATGAAGGGAAACCACTCCAGAAAGACGGCTGCGTTTGTCCGGGTGTGTTCCAAAGATGAGTGCTCCAGGCTTGGCGGGCCACTGAGTTCGCACATGGCGAAATGCTCGGGAGAGCTAAATGTACCATGATAAGGATGGCTTAGTGTTGATTTTCTAGACTTGTTTTTCCCAAGGGATCGATGAGCTAATCAGCTTCTATTCTGTTTTCAAAAGAAATGTCCAAGTAGCCTAATTTCAACACAAAGCATACATCTCCAAAACTCTAAAATCTGAAACTTGCTGTGAACCCATGAATGGACAGCTCCACACGATGACTGCGGTTCCTGTGTGAACGTCCTGTGCACAGCAACCTTCCTGTTGCGTCAATCAAGCACATAGGGATTCTGTGTTTAGACTCGGGGTTCCCTCTACAGGACACCTCACTATATGTTATACATACAAATACTCCAAAATCCAAATCTCTTTGAAGCCAGAAACACCAAGGGATGCTCTCCTCTGGTGTTCTGAGGTGGTTGAGATGCGTTTGTATCTCTGTGTGCTAGCTATGTTCTCTTGATTTTTTCCAATATATTAATATACAAAATTTCTCTAGCCATATCATATTCATATAATATCCTCATGCCTGTAACTAGTATAGTTTTTGCTCTTAGGTTTATATCCGAGTCAATGTTAGATCCAGGATGTCAGCTTCCTGAGTTGACACTCCTATCATAGTAGACTGGTAGTGTCCCCACCTTTTATGAGACCATGCCCAAGTGATTAAGTGACGGGAAGTGTCCACCTGCGCCCCTTTACCTCTTGCCTCTGTCCTTAGGGTCAGCCACTATCAGGCATTTTATCCTCTCCAGCTAGCTTCTCATTACCCCCATAATTCTTTTTTTACCTGTATATTTTATAAATTATAGGATGTTATTACACAAAACTACCATTTCTAATTCATACATTCTTTTTTATTATTAAATTTATTTATTCACTTTACATCCCAACACCAGCGCCCCCTCTCTTCCTAGTACCCTCTTACACAGATCTTCCCCCATTCCACCTTCCCTCCTGAGGAAGAGAAGCCCCCCTCTACGTATCGCTCCCCTCCCCCACATTAAATCTCTGCAGGGTTAGGCACATCCTCTCCCACTGAGGCAGACGAGGCGGTCCATTTAGGTACCCCCATATTTCTTAGCAAGCAGTTTCTCTTGCACACATGGAGGTGTTATCTATGTATAAGTGCAGCCGGGGATGGAGAGTTAGTTTCGAACTCTATTTCCCTCCTCCTGATGAGCCCCAACCTCCCAGGGCTCATCAGAACTGGGCTTGATGGGGAGTGTGTGTGCCTGTGTGTGTCTGTGTGCATGTATGTGTGTCTGTGTGCATGTATGTGTGTCTGTATGTGTCTCTGTGAACGTGTGCATGTGTGTGTGTATGTGAATGTGTGCATGTGTGTATATGTGTGCGTGACATGTGCATGTGTGTATATGTGTATGTGAATGTGTGCATGTGTGTATATGTGTGTGTGAACATGTGCATGTGTGTATGTGTGCATGTGTGTGTATATGTGTATGTGAACGTGTGCATGTGTGTATATGTGTGTGTGAACATGTGCATGTGTGTATGTGTGCATGCGTGTGTGTGTGTGTGTGTGTGTGTGTGTGTGTGTGTGAACGTGTGCATGTGTGTGTTGGAGAAAACAGAGTAAGTGTGTGTCTGCTGGTACCCATGGGCATCTTGGCTAACCCTCCCCGTCTCCCATCTCTCCAGGCCTGTGTTGCCTATTGCTTCATCACTGTCCCGTCCCTGGTGGGAATCTTCACCCGCCTCAACCTCTACCTGCATTCCGGTCAGGTTGCCCTGGCCAACCAGTGCCTCTCCCAAGGTAAGCCTCTCTCTATCTTTGATGCCCCCTTGCTGCTTAGGAAGTCTGCCCAACCACATCCGGCCCTGTGTGCATGTACGGAGCGATGTCTTGAAGGAGGAAAGCACACAGCAGCCAGGGATGTTTTTAAACGTCTCTCCAGTAGGAAGCATGGGAGTCAGGCCACACGGAGGCAGATAGAGACAGATGGAGCAGTGCAGGTATTTTTCTGTCCTGACCTTTTCCAGTCCATCTCAGTCCAGGTCCAGCAGCCAGACATCCTGGACTACGATGCCCAGAAAGCCTGAGAACTGCTTGGCCACAGGAGTTCAGGGGTGGTTTTAGTGTCTCTGTTTGTTCATGTGTTTGAACACCAGACACAGGGAAATGGAATCTAATCTTTGAAGAGCAAATACCCTGCTATTGGGGGTGACGCCACTCTCTGTGTAGCTCACACAAGAGACTTCTAAGTATCGGAAGGGTGTTGGGAAATTGAGACAGGGAAGGGGGCCGGCACATAAGCGCAGCACCATGGTGCCTTCACCCCGACTTTAAACTGCTGCTGGGCACAGTGAGGTGGTGTCTGCTTCATGTTTAAAAATTCATCTGATGATTTTTGCTTGAGTCTAAATGCAGTCGCACGAAACCTTAAAAGCCCATCACTGTTGCCCTGAAAGCCACACAAAGCAGTTACTGGCCAAATAAATAATGCAGCCAATTACTGAGAAGAAGAGAGCTAAATCTGAAGCTCTCGGGGGCTGGCTGCTTTGTTCGTCTCTGAGAACGACCTCCCATCTCGGATTCTTCTGAAGCGTCACCCTCCTCCTCCTAGTTCAGTCTCTGGCTTGACTTCTTCCTGCCCTGACCACATCTCCACTTTCAGGCTGAGCCTCTGCCAGGGCTGAGTTCATCAGTCTTGAAAACCCCTGCAGACCGTCTGAGGATGCTAGAAGAGGCTTAACTCCCTCCGTTTATGCACGAGGGTCCCCGCACATAGATAGGATCATGCTGGCACTTAGTGCAAACATTCTTGCCTGTCACCCTGGAGCACAGAGCAGTCACCAAAGGCTTATACATTAGTACCTCCCACCTAGAGGTGGCCCAGAAATGCCTGCCTGCTTTTTCTTAGAGCCCTTAATCCAGATAACTTCTTGCCCTCGATTGTCGGTGGCTCAGAGGAATGTGTGTGCTTATACAGAGGATGTGGGAAGAGGAGAGGGAAGGAATACTCGGCCTCTGATGGAGTGAATGGTCTGAGCAAAGACTTGGAGAAGTAGAGTTGATTACCAGTGTGTTTGGCTGCAGCAGGATGTGCTGAGGCCCCGACTGATGGTGGCTTTCAAGTCTCCAGGATACTGTGGGTCTGCCTCTGGTTCTGCCACTTTGGGAAATAGATGACCTTAGACAAGTTGGCCTTTTTGTGTGTACCCATGTCCAAAGCAGAGGTGATGGCAGGGTTCCATCGAAGCTGAGAATAAAGGAAATCGTATCCTGAGGCCTGAGAGCTCTGGACCCCTGGCACAGGCCAGGTGCAGGGTTGGAATCTTAGCTGTCTCTACAACCACAGGGTAGAGGCCGAGTATGGATGTAACATTGACAGCACAGGGCTTTGGGAGTTTTGAGGGCCCAGCTCTCTGGGCGTCTGTCTCTTTCCCTCCTCCTCCTCCTGCCCTCCTCCTCCTCCTCCTCCTCCTCCGTCTCCCCTCTTCCTCCCTTGACTGTGTCCTTCTCTGTGTCAGACCTCTCTATCTCAACGATCTTGTGATGTAGTCCTGCCCTGGTTGGTTTCAAACTCATGATCCTCCTGCCTCAGCCTGCAATGTACCTCTATCCCCAACCCTTTGGATTGATTTCTCACAGGCAAATCTTGGGTCTGGGGAAAACCGGTGTTTATTTCTAGATGGCTGAACTGGGCTTCAGATCAGAGAATGTAGCTCAGTGCAACAGAGTGGGAAAGCCAGCGAGGCCCAGACCTGTGAGCAGAGCCGGCTTGTTGTTGCTAGTGACAGTGTTTCTCCTCTCCTCAGAGCTCTCTGCCCTTCTTGTAGTTTTATTTCTATTTTAAAGATTTCCTTTATTTTTGGAACATTCATACAAGTATACAGTGAAACATAATCATATCAAACCCCCATTTCCTCCCCGCTCAGCCCCTCCATGCCCCCCACAGCACATTCCCCTTCCCACTTCACGTCTTCGTTGGTAATAGTCCCCCGGGGACAGCCACTGGAGCATGGGAAACCTGCCATGTCCTATCTGGAAGACAGCGTTTCTCAGTGATGCTCCCGTACAGTCTTTTTTTTTTTTTTTTTTTTTGAGACAGGGTTTCTCTGTGTAGTCCTGGCTGTCCTGGAACTCACTCTGTAGACCAGGCTGGCCTCGAACTCAGAAATCCACCTGCCTCTGCCTCCCAAGTGCTGGGATTAAAGGCGTGGGCCACCACTGCCCGGCCCCATACAGTCTTTTTGTTTATTTTTTTAATTTTGTATATTTTAAACCTACTATCCTCTGTTTTTTCCTTCTTTATGAATCTTGTTATTTATGGGAGAATTTATTACAGTGTATTTTGATGACAGTCACAGCCCTCAGCCCACGCCTCACAGATCCACCCCTCACACCCAGCTAACTGTGTACTCTATCGTTTCTCGTTGTTTTATTAAACCTATCAGGTCTGGTTTGTGCTGCCCATATGCTGGATTGTGGCCATCCATGGAGCGCTGCTGACCTTCTGTATGACATACCGTCCCCCTGAGGTTCAGAGATGCTTGTGGAAGAGAGGGGCAGGGTGTGAGAAACTACGTCAGAGGGTACAGCGGATACAGGGGAAGTGTATTCCAGACCCAACAGGGCAGTTGCTCATGAATTCAGAGTGACCATAGCAGCATTCACAGCACCTACCTGCGTGTGTCCAGGCCAGACAAAAACAGCATAGAGAAGGGAGGCAGGCACGAAGCCCCACCCCTAGCTGGGGAGCCGTTGGCAACTGCTAGCTGCTGGGGGAGGAGAAGCCAGCTTTCTCCCAGTCTTTGCGCCTCCTTTTCATCGGTGCTCCCAGGCCCTGGTGGGGACTGTGGCACTGGGGTGAGGTGTTGGTGTTGAGGTTCTATTTAGGGCTAAGCACTAAGCCTCTTCTCAGCACTCTGGCCAGTTCTGCATCTCTGCCTTGACCATGCTCACTACATGAAGGGAGCTTCTCTGACCAAGGCTGAGAGCAACCCTGGCGTCCCTCATCGAGGCTCAAAAGCACTGCTATTAAGAGCAGTCCCTTCATAACAACACAAACTTTCCTTCCGAATCCAAGATGCATGTGGTACTAAATGCCTGTTACCATAGACTGCCTTTTTGATACACTTGTGGAAGAAATCTCCATATGTGTGTTTATGTGGTCTATGTGTGTGTGTTTCCATGTGTGAGTGCAGGTGCATACATGTCATGGTGTGCATGTGGAAGTCAGAGGACATTCTTGCTTTGAATCAGGGTCTTTTGCCGACTAGCATAGGAGTATTGGCTGGGCTGTCATGCTGGGCTGGCTCTACACGGGAGCTAGAGATATGACCTCAGGGCCTCAGACAGCATAGCGAGCACTTCCACAAGGGCTCATTTCCCCAGGCCTGGTTGGCTTTTGTTTGTTTTTTGAGACGGAGTCACAGGTAGCCTAGACTGACCACAAACTTGCTCCAAAGCCAAAGATGACCTTGAACTCCACATCCTCCTGCCTCATTCCCCAAGTGCTGAGGTTGCCCCGTGAGCTGCCATACTTAATCCCTGGTGCTTAAGGAAAACTAGGCTTGCTAGTCACAGACAGAATGCACAGCCTTCTGGGTGCTTTGCGGACAGAAAGTCTATACCCCTGCCCTGTCCCACACAGATGAGGTGACTGAGCAAGCCTGGTTCCTGGCTCAGTGCAGAGCCCGGGACACTCGAGAGTAGCGGGAGAGTGTAGACTGACACCCTCTGGAGCTTTGGCTTGGTGCTGATGAAATGGAAATAATCTGTGTGTCTCCAGTGGGCCTTCACATTAAATATTGATGTCCACCGTGAACGGAAAGGGCATGCTGCCGAATCCGTGTGGCGAGGACAAGGTTGTGTTAAGCTGTCATTGGGAACAATTAAGCCATAATGAATATGCCACTTAAATGTCTCTAGGCATTTGCACTTCTGTAAAGCTGGCTCTGTTTTGGCATCACTGAAATAGTGGCCCTCATGCCCTTAAACATAATCACTTTAAGAACAGATTCTGTTGCAGAAGCACAGGTGGGCAGTCACAGGATTAAACCTCAGTGGCCAAGGGCCTCTGTGGCCTTGCCAGAGTCCTCTTCATGTTTCCAGTTTTCAGGATCTGGTGCGTGCTCGTGTGAATGTGTGTACATGTGTGTGCATGCTTGTGTGTGTATGTAATGCACCTGTGTATATTCTTGCATGTGGAGTCCCAGGTCAGTCTCAGGTTTTGTTCCTCCAGAGTCGTCACCTTGAGGCAGGATCACTAGCCTAGAATTCATTGATTCTGCTAGAGTGGCTGCAGTGAGCCCTTTGAGGGTTGGGGCGCCTGTGTTGTATATCAGATATTTATTCACATTACAATAAATAACAGTAGCAAAATTACAGTTATGGTGTAGTAACACGCTTATTTTTTTCAAGACAGGCTTTCTCTGTATAGTAGCCTTGGCTGTGCTAAAACTTGCTCTGAAGACCAGGCTGGCCTTGAACTCAGAGAGCCACCTGCCTCTGTCTCCTGAGTGCTGGGAATTAAGGGTGCTTACCACTGCAACCAACAGCAACAACAACAAAAAATTTATGGTGGGAAGGGAGGGTCATCACAACATGAGGAACTGTATTAAAGGTCACAGCTGTAGGAAGGTTGACACCTTCTTAGAACATGAAATCCTATTGTTGAGACAAGGGAATGAGTCACAAAACAGAAAGTGAACTCCTGGGACAGCAGTGTCCAGGAGAGGCCCTGGGGTACCATGTGAGCAGTGTTGCAGTGGGGTTCCTGAGACCTGTGACCCTGGAGCAGGCCTAGCCTCATGGGGCGCTTCCTTGGACACATGTGCTCTGTAGGGCAGACCGGGCTCCAGCTGATTACTTAGGGTGTACTCGGCTCGAGTGCTGCTCTTCCTGAGACCTGGGACGGCCCCCTCAAGACAGCAGGGACCCAGGATCATTGTTTCCTGAGGCCGGTTCTCATGCATCACAGGCTGGCCTTGAACTCACCACGCAGTCAAGGAGGACCAGGGCAGAGAGGCTGAGAAGGGAGGTAGGGAATTGGAGCATCAGCAAACGTCTGGAGACTGTGGGCCAGGTGCCGGGCTGAGGTGCAGGGTATGCCTTTCCTGTTTTCTTCTGGCCTCAGACTAGGGAGGTAGCCGGAGATGAACTTCTGATCACCTGTCTCCAGCTCCTCAGTGCCACCACGCCTGTTTTCTGCAGTGCTGGGATTGAACCTCTAGCTTCTTGCATGCCAGGTAAGCACTCCATCATCCGAGCCGTGCCGCCCCAGCACAGGAGAACACTTAATGAAGGAGAGTCCAGTTCCTCCTCCTATTTGTTCATCTTTTCTTTTTATAAAAACACACGTGGTATGTCTTCTCTTGAAGGCAGTGTCCTCTGCGGCCCTTACGGCTATAGACTGAAGTGCTCTGCGGTATCAGATGTTAGCTGGCGCAGTGACTCACACCCGCACCCCCAGCAGCTGGAGGCTGCGATGGGAAGATGGCTTTAGCCGGGAGTTTGGAAACAGTCCCGTCTGGTCCACATAGTGAGGGCTCCCATCTGTTAAAAATTTTAAATGTTACAGTTTTGTGTTTTGTTGTTGCTATTGTTATTGTAAAGAGGAAATTTGATGTTTCAACTCTAGACTGAGAAAAACCTGTCTTCATTTGCAGACATATTTTTAAGCTGAGTTTTGTTTACTAAGTGGACATGGAGAAGTCTCCCAGACATTTTTAGTGCGGGGTGCGCCTTCTGGGAATGGAGTAAGAATTTGCCTTGGAACATGTGCCTAGCCCTTAAATAACTGAGTTCCTCCTTTAAATAAGAACTGGGTGGGGTGAGTAGGAGGAGCCACGGACAAAGCTGCTGCCACTTTAATGGGTAATAATAATAGACATTCTTGCAGGCAACAAACACATACACAGGAAAATAGTAATGGGCCTCCACGTCGTTGAAGCAGTTTCAGGTCCCTCCAAAGCGCTCTGCTCCGGATCTTCAGAAAGGTTTCCAGGGCAGCAGAGTCACCAGGCATGGGTACCATGGACTTCTCTGCATTAGACAGCCAGACATGGTGGAGCCTGGCACCTGCCTCTGCTGGGAGGGCGGGGAAGCAGGATAATGGCAGGGATAGTTCTGGTTCTTTTGTCTTTTTTATAGTGGTTAAGTATGCATAACATAAAAACTTAATTTGAAATAATTGGGCTAGATATTCTTATATATTTAATTTTTCTTTATTTTTGATAATTTCATGCATGTATATGATGAAATATATCTATCTAAGGTCCCTATTTTTCCCCTTCAACCTGATCCTCCTTCCAAGTTCATGTTTGTCTGTTTGTGTATTGGTGACCTGATACGTTGAGGTAAAGTACTACACATATGTACATGGGTGTGGACGCCCCCCCGCAGCATGGGCAACCTCTCCCAGCAGCTATCCGCTGCCAGTCGCATCTCAGTGAAGCCCATGGCGTGGAGATTCTATGCTGGGCTCCTGACTCTCTTGGTCTTATGAAGGTCTCAGGCAGATAACACAGCTGCTGTGAGTTTTGGTGTGATAGCCATGCCTTGACCAGAAAACAGCATCTCACAGTGCCTTCCCCGTCTGTCCTCTGGCTCTTGGATTCTTCCTGCCTCCTCTTCAGGGATGTTCCTGAGCCTTGATGGATGGAGGTGTGATCAGTGTAGATGTTTTCTGAGTGCTCGGCCTTTTTAGCACTAACCAGCTATGTGTCTCTCCACTGACTGTTGCCCACTGCAAAACAGAAGCACCTCTGACCAGATAAACAAGCTCTTTGAGCATAAAGACTATTTAGAAGGCAATCTGACAGTGTAATCATTTAAGAACGTAAGAAGCAGATTCCACCATAGGGTCTAGGCCTCCCCTGCAGTGGGCTTGTGTCCAGGATTATACGGGGCATAATTCTTTCCTGTACAACAGGGCTCAAATCCAGTTTTATTTTATTTATTTTTATTGTGTAATTGTTTGCAGGGTGCATGCGTGTGTTCATGTACGGGTGTGTGTGCCACAGGAAACATGTGCAGATCAGATGGCAACCCCTTTGTGTTCTCTTTCCACCCTTCCGTGAACCTCCCGAGTGGAGCTCGGGTCATTAGGCTTGCACAGTAAGTGTTTGCACACTGAGCCGTCTCACTAGCCTGAGCACTTAAACTTTAAATGTACATTCAAGTGACGTTAACACGGTTCATAGTGTTGTCTAATAACATCAGGTTCCTTCAGGGTCTGAGCCGGGTGTTTCCAGATTCTTGGCATTTTGTTAAAGAAGAAATAAGGGAGACTCCGTTTTCTGTAAGGGTGAGGCCCCTGGTGGGATGACCACTCTCCAGTGAAGGCCGTGTATCCAAGAGTATCCGGGCAGCCCCAACTGTACTTGATGGGTTCAAAAACCAAAGAGGAACCAAAGCTGGGGTGAGGGGGTTTGGGGGGATAGATCTTGGAGAAGTTGGGGAGTAGATGAATATGATCAAAAACCTTGGATGAAATTCTAAAAAAAAAAAAATTAAGAAAAATGGGGAAAAAGATGGAATAAGGCACACAGATTACAGAGCAGCAAGAACACTGTCTGAAATGATAGTACAGGCTGGAGAGATGGCTCAGTGGTTAAGGGTACTGACTGCCCTTCCAGAGGTCTTGAGTTCAATTCCCAGCACCCTCATGGTGGCTCACAGCCTCTGTGATGGGATCCTGTGCTGCCTTCTGGTGTTTCTGGAGGCTCATACATAAAATTATAGTACAGAATGGAGGAATACACTGTCGAGATCTACGAATGAAGATACTCAGTGACACAGGCTACTGTTGGTGCCTCCGTTTATGGACTCAAGCGGAGAAGGAGTTTGGTTGCTGAGGAACATAGTTTTTTGGGTGGTTCTGTATTTTGACTGACAGATTATGTTATATAACCATTCTCTACTTCATATATCCCGTCTCTCCCACAATGCACCTGACTTTAACTGTTTGCATGCCCAGTTATGCATAGGCATAGGGTGGTAAATAGGATTGCCCATGGGAGTTCACTTGGAGGACACAGGTTATTGCATACGTACTTAAAACTAGCTCAGGCCAGATCCACCTTCCTGCTCTCCCACCTGGATGTGACTAGAGTAAGATTGAAAGAGCTCTCCCTCCTAACTCCTTAAGGGGAAGAGAAACCTCTGCATTGTCAGAGTAAGGTGTGTGTGCAGGAGGGGGCTCGAGGCGAGGCTGCCACTGGCTTCCCCCGGGTGCATCGTTTGGAGAGGTGTGGGCTGCCAGGTGCACTAGCAGAGGAGGGCTTGGTTTGTGCATCGGCCAAAGCAGATGGAGGCCCAGGGAGTTAAGCTGTTCCCTTCTGTGTTTGCCTGCCTCAATATGGGCATGCTGGTTCACTTTTAGTAAACCTTAGACCCTGCCCTAGCAAAGCAGCAGCAAGGATCTGCCTTTCTCTAAAGGGAATAGTTTCCTTTCGAGGCAGAGAAGATGAAGCAGGCTGAAATCAAAAGTACCTTTTTCTAGCTCCATACTATCTCGGTCCTCAACATGATTGAGGCCAGCTGCTCCCGTAATTCTAGCCCAGAGCTCGGAACAGGCTCCTGTGCAGTAGTCTCATTAGTTAGTTCATGGGTCCCTTGGCCACTTCTATGACATCTGTTCTTGTTCTCATCTCCTGCCTCCCCGCTCCCCCGGAATATTCCGAGGGCCACCAGAGTGCCCTGTGCTGCCTTCCATTAGGGGATGTGGGCACTGGAGTGCCCTGTGCTGCCTTCCATTAGGGGATGTGGACCCCAGCCTGTCAGGGAAGATCCCAGAATTCAGCACCTCACAGGAGGCTCCGCATTGAGCCTCTTCAGGCTGTGTTTCCTTGAGAAAAGATAAGTTAGCCGCCCCCCAAGTCCAGTCACGTGATTTTCTTGGTAACCACAGCCCTTTGTTCCTTGGGAAGCCAACTTCTGCCATCAAGCCAGCCCCTCAGGCCTGAGTCTGTCCGGGTTCCTGCTTTAACCCAGGGTTCTGCACCCTGCTGCCGCATTCTTGCATGTCATTAGAAGTCGACCTAGTCCGGGAACCTGTTTGATGTGGCTGAGCAGTGGAGGGTTGATTTCTCAGGCCAGTGCTTGCCTTGAGGGATTTTATCACGGTCAATACCTTGGCAGATCTACAAAGAACTCCCCTCTTTACCTTCCCCAGAGCTCTAGTTCTCCCCCTCCCTCCTCCTCTCCTCCTTCCTTCCTCCCAGCTTTGGAAGTCCTCTTGTTTTACAGGTTATTTCATATCTCTCTTAAATATCTCTACTTTTCAAATAATTCTCTGGAAATGTTACTTGGTTAGAACTCTACAGCTTTGTGTGTGTTTGGGTGCATGTGTGCATGCATGCCTGTGCTTATATGTGTGTGTATGTACATACATATGTATTGCATACATCCATTCCTTCAGCCAAGTCAGTGTGTGTTGGCTTGTTTTACCAGCACAAGAATTCCTGTGTAGCCCAAGGCGCCCTGGACCTCACAGCCCTGTGTCACCCTCTTGGGTGTGGGATTTCAGGTTTGCAGCACAGCATCTATCGTCCTGCTTCACCCGTTTTGAGTATAGGGTTAAAGGTTCAAGCTACAGTGCCTAGCTCAGTGGTTGTTTCTTTGTGCTATGAGAGTCAGACCAGACTTCAAGCAATAGCTTTGCCAGCCACTCAAGACCCTTCCACCCACATAGGAGTAAACTGAGTCCTGCCTCACTTCACGCCTAATTTCCCAGGTTTGAAATGGTCTTGGTGACAGCCCTCCCTTACCTGTGAGCATAAGGATTCATTGATCCAAACCAGTGTAGGTCCTAGCTCAGGTGACTATATGTATGTGTGTGTGTGGTGTGTACATATTCATGTGGGTGTGTGCCTATACACCTGCCTTGGAGCATGTGTGTGGAGGCCGGACATTTATGACCATATCATCTTTCACCACTTGCTACCCTTTTTGTTATTGTTGTTATTTTGTTTGTTTTTTGTTTTTGTTTTTGTTTTTGTTTTTGTTTTTGTTTTGAGACAGGGTTTCTCTGTGTGGCCCTAGCTGTCCTGGGACTCACTCTGTAGACCAGGCAGGCCTTGAACTCAGAAATCCCCTTGCCTCTGCCTCCCAAATGCTGGGATTAAAGGCGTGTGCCACCACCTCCGGGCATTTTGTTGTTGTTGTTGTTGGTGGTGGTGGTGGTGGTGTCCTTTTGAACTGGGAGCTCTCCCTGGGTCTGGAGCTCACTGATTGGCTAGCTGGCCATTCATCAGGCCCCAGGGATCCTCCTCTTTTTGCCTTCCCGGTACTGGGATTACAGCCACACCCTGCTGCACTTCGCTTCTGTGTGGGTATGGGACATCCATACTCTAGCCCTTGTTCTTGTCCAGCAGACATTTCATGGGTTCAGCTGTCTCCTCAGTCTGCTTTCTAGACTGTCCATACAAGTCTCCCCTGTTTTAGTTCCTCAGTCTCAGCCTGGTTAGCTGTAGTGGTTCCTGGTTGCTCTGGTCAGCAGCAGCTCCTCATCCATGGTGGTCTGAAGAACCTGCTGCTGGCCTCCCTCACTAAACTGAACCCTCAGGTTGTCTGGTCCTCTGTAGGCTAAGGAAGGGTCTAGCCTTGAACTTTTTGGACTGCTTATCCCTACTCTTGTCTTGCAGCTGATGCTTTTTTCAAAGCCGCCATCAGCCTCGTTCCAGAAGTCCCAAAGACGATAAGCATTGACGGGAAGCTGCGGCCGTCGGAGCCCTTCCTCCTGGAATTCCTGTGCAATTTCTTCTCTACCTTATTGATCGTGCCGGTATGTTCCTGGGAGCCGTAGGTGGTTTTCACTCTCCGTGCCTGCCTCCTGTGTACGCCCAGCCCTTAGTGTTTTACCTTATGTATGTGAGTGTTTGCCAGCATGTATCTGTGTCCTACGTGTGCCTGGTGAGGCCAGAAGAAGGTATCACACACCCTTGAACTGGAATCACAGTTATGAACCACTTTATAGGGCTGGGAACTGAACTTGGGTCCATCTGCAAGAGCAGCCAGTGCTCTTAACTGCCAAACCATTTCTTAATTATTTCCAACCAGGTGTGCCTTTTAGCTGATTCAAGGTCTGATAAATTGATAGCCAAGATTAATCAATGATGTAACCATTACGTCATCTAATTGGGATCATGGTTTGAGCCTGTGTGTCTGGGTTGGGGGAGGCACTGACATTCAGTGTTCTATATTCTACACTGCCGAGGCAAGGGTGTAGTGACCTTGGACCGTGATGGTGGCAGTGAGCACCGGCTCTTTCTCCTCTACAGGTTTGGGAGTTACTTATGTGTGTGTCCTGTCCACAAAGTTAGGGTGATCTTCTGCCAGCTCCCGGTGTTCTGGTGAGGACCGGGTGAGCATACAGCGTGTAGCCACACAGTGAAGCTCTTGGGTGGCAGGATTCTTTGGAACTGGACACAGTAGACACTGGCCCCTATGGTCATGAAGGATGAGCAGTCATTCCTGGGCCCTTTGAGCAGTAGGATTCCGGGGGCGTCCCAGAGCTGGGGTTCTCAGCCTGGTCTTGAACCTGCTTCCTGACACCCAGGTTGGATGAAGAAACAAAATGGAGTCTCTGTTTTCCCAACTGTCCTGGTACATTTTCCTGTCACCAATTGGGAGCTGCAAGTGGAGAGCCTTGATGGTCACTGCAGTAGTTGGGGCTTTGTCGCCGAGAGCCATGAACAGGCCATGAATACCATTCTGTTATTACAGTTCAGGCGCAGAGACTTTCTTTTTCTTTTTTTTCTTTGTTGTTGTCCACCACCTGCCCCTTCTCCTCACTCCCTCTTCTCTCCCCTTCCTTCCCATTTGTCTCATCCCATGTTTTGTGAGCACTCTTTTGGTTTTTTGTTTTGTTTTGTTTTTTTGTTTTATCTGAGAGTCTCACTGTATAGGTGAGACCATCTGGAACTCAAGATTCTCCTTCTGCAGTCCTCCTGTGCGGCATGCTGCCTTACTGCAGTCCTCCCATGAGGCACACCGCCTTACTGCAGTCCTCCCACACAGTACTCCACCTTACTGCAGTCCTCCCACGCAGTACTCCACCTTACTGCAGTCCTCCCATGCAGTACTCCGCCTTACTGCAGTCCTCCCATGAGGCATGCTGCCTTACTGTGATCCTCCCATGAGGCACTCCGCCTTACTGCAGTCCTCCCATGAGGCACTCCGCTTCACTGCAGTCTTCCCATGTGGCATGCTGCTTTACTGTGATCCTCCCATGTGGCACTCCTCCGCCTCACTGCAGTCCTCCCATGTGGCACTCCGCCTTACTGCAGTCCTCCCACGCAGCATGCTGCCTTACTGTGGTCCTCTCATGTGGCACTCCACCTTACTACAGTCCTCCCATGAGGCACTCCACCTCACTGCAGTCCTCCCATGCGACATGCTGCCTTACTGTGGTCCTCCCATGTGGCACTCCGCCTTACTGCAGTCCTCCCATGCTGCATGCTGCCTTACTGTGGTCCTCCCATGTGGCACTCTGCCTCACTGCGGTCCTCCCATGTGGCATTCAGCCTTACTGCGGTCCTCCTATGTGGCACTCTGCCTTACTGCGGCCCTCTCCACCAACACACGCAGCACCCACCTCGCTTCTGAAAGAGTTCAGGCTGCTGCTCTTCTCCCTTCCTTAGAAAGCACCATGGTAACTCTCCCCACAGAGAGTCCATAGATTTTCACAAAAGCGTTGGGAAAGTAGCCGCAGGATTTCATCGCTATGACCGTGCTCCCTTGAAGCCTTGGGTGTCTTATTTGCTGATTTACAAATAACAGCTCCAGGAATCTATAGGCTCCACCTGGCAAAAACTGCAAAGCAAATATCAAAACAATACCCCAGAAGCCCTTCCTTGAGGTGCTGTGTGTCGGGGTTCCCTTTTAAATGCACGTTCCTAAAGTTCCCCCTTGGATATCTCTCTCAGTAGGTTGAGACTGGCCCTCTGGAGGTTAATGCCCTCAGTGGTTGGTGGGGGGGGGCACTCCCAGGACTACACCTGGAGACATGTCATGCCAAGTTTGGGCTGTGCCACAGTGACTCAGCACTCGCTGGGCCCCAGGTTTCTTTAGGGGTGATGAAATACTCTTCAGTTGATTGTGGTGACAGCCACACAACTCTTGATACAGGAACAGACATTGAATTGTGTGACCTGAATGGGCGCATTGTTCCCTGTGCAGATTGTGTATCTCCGTCAAGCTGAGAAAACAAAACATGACTCAGCAGTGGGCTTTCTGCTCAGATTCCAAGTTCTCAGAGGGGAACGGGAGGCCCAGCCGCAGACCTGCTCTGGGTGAGGCTGTGGTTGTCCTTCCTGGCAGGGAGCGGCCTGGTGAGGGGTGGAAGGGCCAGTGGCAGAGCTGCAGGGCCTCCCGCAGCCCCTTCCCTGGACACTTGATCGCGTGCTCTGCGGTCAGTGCCTCCTGTCTGTGGGACCTGGTTGTTTGTCAAGTAAGTAGAGCCGAGGCAAAGCCCAAGGTTCTCATGAAGCTCTTGATGGAGATTGTTCTGGCGATTTGTTGAGGTGCTTTTCCACCTGCACACAAGCTTCCCACGTGCTGAAAACATCAAGGGTCTTTCTGAAAGCCTTCTCCTCAGAGTCTCAAATGGGTTTAGTCCTGACCCCGTGACCGCAGCTCTGGGACCTTGGAGATGGTTTTGTAATCCCTCCAAGTCTTACCTGTCATCTTTCAAAACTGTCATGGAAATGCCTACCTCGCAGGACTGCCGTGCGAGTTGAGTGAAATCATACTTAAGAAAGAAAGTGTAAGCCAGAGCCCTCCTCCCTGGGGTTACACGCCGGTGACCAGAGGGCAGAACCCAGCCTGTTGCCACTCTTGCTTCCTCTGGGACGACAGAAAGCACTTGGAGTGAGTTTTTCACAAAAAAAGGTAAAGCAAACACAGATGTGTGGCTTCCCTTGAGGAATGGGCTCCTGCCATTCACGCTGGTATGCTATACTCTGTTGAGATAGCTAGAGCTGGGGGCGGCTGCCAGAGCACGCAGGGCCTCATCCTCCTCCCCGGCTCCCGGGGCACCTGAAGATACATTTAAAACCTCAGTCCAGATGCCAGCCTGACACAGGCGTGGAGAAAGCACCTTTTGCTATGAGTAGGCCTTCATTGCTTTTCCTGGTGTCAAAGTCGCACTTTGGGGAGATGCAGGCAATGGAGAGCAACTGCAGTCTGAGGACTGAGGGTGCATGTGGAGGTCAGAGGTCAGCATCAGTGTCTTCCTTGTGTTTCTTCCTTGTTGTCTCTGTTCTTGAGACAAGGTCTCTAAATGAGCCTGGAGTTCACCAGTTAGAAGAGAATGGTTGGCCAGCAAGCCCAGGGATCTGTCTCATCCCCAGCACTGAACAGGTAGAGGCAGCCATTGCCCCTGGCTTCTCTGTGGATGCTGGTGATGTAATCAGGCCTCGGGTTTGTGTAACAAACACTTCACCGACTGAGCTGTCTCCCAGTTTTGGCCCCAGGAACATGCACTTATTTGGTGCTGTGCCAAAGCCCTTCATGGGCACTTCCATAGCCTCTGAGAGTCCTCCCTGAACCCTGTAAGGTAGGAACTAATGACTGTTTCACTTACAGAGACACCTAGAACTGAAGAGGCTGTGCCTGGGGCTGTGCAGATAGTTGGTAGCAGAGCAGCATTTGTCTCCTCCAGGGAGATGATCACAGGTGATGTGAGCCCAGAGAGGCCGCCATGCTCTGCTCACTCAGAACCATTGGGGTTAACAGCTCTTCATCCTTAGGAGAGGTAGCATTAGGACAGAGGCACCTCCCGTCTCTTAGTTGACATTCTGTTTTCAGTGGCCAGCATCCAGTCTCTATCTAATACATTAAATAGAAATCTCCAGAAATGTATATGTTTTCAACTGTGTGTCATTCTGTGTAGTGTGATGACATGTCATCCCACCTGGGCTGCGAGTCTGCAGTGGGTCCACCCTGTGTATGCTACCTGCTTTTCTCATCCTCAGAGCACCTGTGTGTCAGTGAATGCACACTGCTTTTACCTCGGTGCCCAAAGCACAGGAGCAGTGATGCTACTCTTTGGACATCTGCTATTCTACCTTCTATAGACTATCTGCCAAAGAGAAGCCCTGAGTGGGTTGAAGTCGAAACTTGAGGGTTCTCTGGAAAGTCCATTGATGGTGTTTTGCTGGGGCAAACACGTGAAGGAACGTTTCGTTAACGTGGACACAGGTGTGAAAGGCTAAGGCAGACTCGTGAAGGAACATTTCACTGGAGCAGACACAGGAGAGAGGACTTTTGCTAAACAAGCTTGTAGGAGGACATATGGTGAAGGATTCTTTGCTAACACACATGTATCAGTCTGGCTTACACTGAGTAATTGAGCTGCATTTGTCCAGACTCCATAGGGAAAAAAAAAAAACACAAAACAACTCTGGTGCTGTACTGCAGTTTCTTACTGCTTCCGTGAACTTGGGCTGCTTGATACACGTGCTCAGGCAAGACACATGGAGGACACGTGATGTTTGGAGGGTATAAATGGACTCCACAGAGTGATGGAGACAGAGCTTGGTTTGCTGGTACAGCCAGCTGTGCAATGCTTGTGGGTCTCCTGAGAGCTTCTGACAGCCAAGAACTGCTGTCCCTCCTGCTGACTCCAGCCCAGGCTGAGACCTGGCTGTTTCTGCTAGATCTTGTCACCTCCGCTGCTAACCCAACTCTACCCAATTGGACTGCCGTGTATGTGGGAAGTGGCTGTGAGTGGATCAAGCTGCCGGCCAACTTCTGAACTGAACTGCCGATTTCCAGACAACACAGACAGGAGTTGCTCCAAAGAACCTTTCTAAGCAGGGCCACTTTCCCTGTATCCTTTCTTTCCCACGACCTCTGGTGGATGGCGGGCTACAAGGGAGGTTAAAGCTTTTAAGAGCCATCACTAAAAATAGGATTTAAAAAAATTAAAAGTTACAGTGGGTCCTTTCTGTGAACTTTCTTTTCAACTTAATTAGAAAAGAAAAACATCTTAACTTTTGTTGTAGATGCTGTTAAATTTGTTCTAATTTATGATTAGTTGTTGTTAATTAGTGTAGTCTTATCAACTTGACTTGCTCTGGAATTGCCTGGGAAGGTCAGGTTGGCCTGTGGGTGTGTTTTGGGGAATTACCCAGCGTGCTTTAATTCATTGGTGTCTGCCCTTGGCTGTGGATGTGATGTGACCGCTGCTTCGGGTTTCTGCTGCTTTGACGTGCCCCCAGTGTGGACTTGTCGCCAAACAAACCCAGCTCGCTCTTAAGCCATCTTTGTCAGGACATTTTTTTATCACAGCAACAAGAAAGGAACCAAGAAACTTACTGTGTCTGATTTGTAAGTTAAACTTTATCATGTATGTAGGTGTAAGGAAAAGTGGTGTCAGTAGGGCCAGGTACTTGTGTCTGGCATGACTGGAGTCCAGCCTCCGGGACTAAGAGTGAGGTTCTTTCTGAGAAGTCAAGGCCTAGGCGATCAGATGAGATGAGCCACCCCTCCGGTGAGCCACAGCAGCTGGATGGGAATTTGCATGACAAAGCCCCCCACCCCCACCCCTTCCTCTTACCTGTTCAGACTGGCTCCTCTTCTGTGACAGCTTTGCGTGTGCTTTCCTTACTGCTTGAGAGTTTGAGTTTAGTATGATAGCAGCATGAAACATGAGCTCCACTCTCAAGTAAGCTGTGCAGTCACTGACCTCACGGAAAATGGTGTCCAGGAGATCTCGGGCGTGTTTGGTTTGCTTTACTGGAAGTTTAGGCTTGCTGGTCCCTACCTCCCCATTCTTCCCACCCTTTGTAATAGCCATTCACCACTAATTAGACAGTTTTAGATTTCTCTAAATGAACTCAGGCAGTGCTTGTACTTGTGACTGGTCTGTTTCACTTAGCTTAGTTCTCAAGCTTCATTCATTTTGTCACGTCCTACAGACTTCACTGTTGAAGGTCCCTGCCTTCCGCTGTGTGCATAGACAGACTTCACTGTTGAAGGTTCCTACCTTCCTCTGTGTGCACAGACTTCACTGTTGAAGGTTCCCTACCTTCCGCTGTGTGCATAGACAGACTTCACTGTTGAAGGTTCCCTACCTTCCTCTGTGTGCACAGACTTCTCTGTTGAAGGTTCCCTGCCTTCCGCTGTGTGCATAGACTTCACTGTTGAAGGTTCCCTACCTTCCGCTGTGTGCATAGACTTCACTGTTGAAGGTTCCCTACCTTCTGCTATGTGCATAGACTTCACTGTTGAAGGTTCCCTACCTTCTGCTGTGTGCATAGACTTCACTGTTGAAGGTTGCCTACCTTCCGCTGTGTGCATAGACTTCACTGTTGAAGGTTCCCTGCCTTCCTCTGTGTGCATAGACTTCACTGTTGAAGGTTCCCTGCCTTCCTCTGTGTGCAGACAGACTTCACTGTTGAAGGTTCCCTACCTTCCTCTGTGTGCATAGACTTCACTGTTGAAGGTTCCCTGCCTTCCGCTGTGTGCACAGACATTCTTTTTCTATGTATTCATCTGCAGAAACAGTAGGTGGTTCCCACACCTTGACATTATAGCAGTATTGCCATAGACACACATAGGTATGCTAATATCTCCTCCAGAACATGGATGGATACCCAGATAGTACTGGTAGTTCATGTAGTAGCTACAGCAAGCCAAATGACTAAGGGTACTCAGGGGCCCTAGTATTATACGGGGCTCAAGAGAGTTCAAGTTGGTTCAAGTTCAGGGGCTCAAGTTGTTCAGGGATATAGAGTGGGTGGCTCTCAGTTTTGATTGATAGGCATGGATTATGTAAGTTTTTGCTCACGTGCATGTCCCTTCCCAGAGTGCATCACATTTTTATCATATGCATATTTGATATGTATGATCAAAAGAGAGTAAACAGGACATTTTCCCTGAAAGTTCACATAGGGGACAGTTTGACTTACTTTGCATGCAAGTAAGCAAGTTTGGGCTTGATGGTTCTCTGCCTTTCATACCTGGATAGAAACTATTCACAAATGGGAAGTTTTTGATGGTTTTCAGAGGAGAAGAGATTGATTTATTTCATTGTTTGGAATGGGATGTACACGAAGGTTGGGGACGGTGTTCTAGGTTACCAGCAGGGTTGCTAAGTGTGTTGTTAGGAGTGGGGTGTGTCTAGTCCCTACCACGTGGAGTTCCAGGTTGCTAAGTTATTCCCTATGCCTCACTGCTGTCTGTAGACACCTTCCCCATACAGTGGAACAGACGTCTCATTAGCATCCTTTGGCAGGATGAATAAAGTAGAAATTGGCACAGCAAGTTCAGTGACTTCAGAGTCCTAAGTTTGTGTTGGGATTTGTGGGAACTAGAAATGTTAGGACCTGCTGTCTGATCACTGAGACTGCAGTGGGGGATACAATTTCTTGTCCTTATCAAAAGCAGCTACAGAGAAGCCACCTTCACCCTTTCCTTTCCCTCATCCTACCTAGTCCTTGACCATCTCCTAATCTGGGAATCGAGGAAGTGCCCAAGAGGAAGTCAGGCTTAATGTCAAACACAGTTAGCTCCGTCTGTAAGAAATGCCAGGCGCTACAGCACTACAGGGGCATCTTAGTGCCTCACTCGTGGGGGTTGGGTACTTTTGTGGTTTTAGGAGTTGCTGGGACGGACGGACGGACGGACGGACGGACACACACACACACACACACACACACACACACACACACACACGAGTCACCAAGGAGGACTCCAGTCACTGCTGGTTGACTTTGTGAGGATGGTGGGAAGAGCAAAGGTCAGATGAGCTCCCGGTGGTGAGAGAAGCCATGCCCACAAAGGTAATCTTCAGCTGAGATTAGAAGGAAAATGAGCTCCTGGTGCAAGGTGAGAGGAGAAGGCTTCAAGGCAGGGAACACTGTGTAAATGAAGGCCCAAACGGGGGATCGGGTCCTGTGCACACGAGAGCCACTGGGATTTATGAGACCATGCAAACCTGACCTGGGAAGCGAGGAGACGCAGGCCCCTGCGGACAGCCTCCTGGCTGCTGAGGCTGTCTCTCCTGTCTCACCTTCCCACCCAAGGGCCCTTCTGTCCTGCTTGCTCCCAGCCTGTTGGTGTTCTGGCTCCTTTGCACCCGGCCCTTGCTTACACTCACTTAATCATATATCCTTCTGAAGAACCAGCCAGCGGTTCATAAATATGTCCTCAAAACATTGAACCGAAGTGGACGGCAATCCACAGAGGTGAAAGGTCACTGGCCAGTAAGTGCCCCTGCCAGGACTCAATGCGTGGTTGCCCTCTTTGCTGCAGCGCCATGGACAGAATCTGTCACCTTTTTGGTAACGAGCTGAAGCCCGCAGAAGTACTCAACCCCAACCATTCCGCAAATTCCGTTGCCCATGGCCCCACCTCTCTGAAAGTGTGTTCATTGTTCTCCCACAGGGTGGGAACATGAGTGCTGACATGAAGTTCCTAAAATATTCAGACTATGATCTATTCCCAAGGCTGATCCTTAAATTAAAAAAATGTATTTTAGTATCCATGTAGCTGAACCTAATAGCCTAGTTAGAAACAGCTGCAGGCAGAGGAAGGCAGCGGTGAGCTTCAGCTGGGACGGACTAGCAGCAGCCTCGCCTGGGTGGTCCAGGTGTACAGAGCTCACATTGTTTGGGTGTCTGAGCATCGTGCATCCTCTTGCTGATACAAGAAATACAAAAAGGGCTTCCTGAGCCAGTGAGATGACTCAGCGGGTAATGGCACCTGCCACCAAGCCTGAGGACTAGAATTCAATCCCCTGTTCCCACCTGATAGTAAGAGAGAGCCAGTCCCTAAAGTTGTCCTTTGAGCTCCTCATATGCCCTGGCATGACAGTGTATACAGACACACACACTCGCACACATGCACGCACATAAATAAATGTAATTTTAAGGTAGACTGGCTTCCTACCCATGGAAGAGGATGCTCTCGATTGGCAAAGCTGTCCCATTTAATTGATGCTGGATTGGGACTTATACAGGGAACATTCTTTACTGTTCGGCTGTGAAAGTGCCAGGTGATTCTGTGCACTAACCAGTCGGTGCTTCTTGAGACTCCTCTGGCTTCCAGCCCATCCAGCCAACAGACACAACCTGCAGACCAGAGTGTGTGAGGGCCCCGCGCTCAGTGCCCGTCACCTCAGGATCAGTTCCCAGCCATGCTGTGCCAGTGGCCACGCCCCTCCATGCAAGGCTACATCTGTGGCAGGCAGCCTCCAGCTACAGCTCTTCGGTCTCAACAGTGCCCCCACCTGCACCTTACCCTTTCAGCCTGGGATAACAACGGCATCCTCCTGGCCCCTGGCCCTGTCTCCTGGCCTCAGGCTGGCCCCAGCTGTGCAAATACTCCTCCTCTGCTCCTCCTTTTCCAAACCTGTCGGCGTGTTTCTTGCTAGGACCCAGTGCTGTGACGAGGGTTGGTGGGGCCAGCTGGGCATTTAGTTCCTGCAAGTAAGGACTCTAGGTGTTTCCAGCAGGAGAGCCACACCCGGGGAGTGGCACTGAGCTGGCCACTTTTTTGCGTTGCAAATCTTTGGAAAGATTGTGTGTAGTGTCTGACAGCTCACTTGGCTCTAACTTTGAGTGGTCCCTTGGGTCTTCCCTCTCGTGGAAGGAGCCCAGGTCATCCTGGCTGCTGGCGAGCATCCTCGGGAGTGGGACTGCACTTAGTCGATGCAGTGGCTTCTGCCATGTCATCCTCTGAGGACCCACAGTATCTTTTTGTAATTAGGCATACGTGACTTGCTTCTCCCACTGCTCATGGGAGATAAAGGAGTAATCACAGAAGCGCAGGTCCTTGGACTGATAGGCGATTGCTTGTTGTTCCTTGGACCCAAAAGTGAGGCTGCTGCTCATGTCCCCAGCCTGAAATCTCTGTGCCGTTTGCCTAAGCTTATGTGTGGTCCTGCTCTTAGGAAGCAATAGGCATTGTAATCTCAGCACCTACTTAAGGGAAGCGCTCGGTTAGTGGGCACTTTAGCTGATCAGCTGGGCTTATCTGTCTTTTTTTTTTTCTCTCCATCAGGATCATCCAGAACATGGAGTCCTATTTCTGGTTCGAGAACTTCTCAATGTTATCCAGGACTACACCTGGGAGGACAGTAGTGATGACAAAATCCGAATCTACACTTCTGTCCTGCACCTGCTGTCTGCCATGAGCCAGGACACCTATCTTTACCACATAGACAAAGGTAGCAGCATCCCGGCCAGCTCTCAGCATGCCCCATTTCATGGACAGCGAAGGGACTGTCTCACCGTCTCTTGTTGTACTTGTGCGCACATGAGTTGCATGGATGTATTTGTGTGTGTGCACGTAGAGGCCGAGCTTGGCTCCGGGAGTCTTCCTTAATCACTCTTCACCTTATTTTGAAGACAGGGCTCCTGACTGAATCTGGAGCTCATCCACCAGTCTAGCTACTCTGGCTCGCCCAGGAGCTCCAAAGATTTGCCAGTCTTTGCAAGCCCAGCACAACCCTGCGTGTGTGCAGTGTGACAGGCACACCAGCTATGTGCAGGTTTTACATAGGAGCTTGGGTTATGGGCTCAGGTCGTCATGTCTGTGCAGCAAGCATGTTACCCACGGAGCCGTATCTCTAGCCAGGGTCTCTGGTAGTCTGGCCTCAACTAACTGTAGTTGAAGACAACCTTGATCCCAGTTTGTTTGCTCTCTCTAGCTCTGGCTGCCTCTGTGTCCCTATACCTGCAGAGTGCTGGGGTTACAGACATGTCCCATCATGCTCAGTTAATGCAGTACTGGGGCTTCACACAGGTTAGCAAGCTCTCTGTCAGTTGATCTATCTTTTTTTTTTTTTTTTTTTTTTTTGATTTTATGAGACAGGGTTTTTATGTGTAGCCCTGGCTGTCCTGGAACTCACTCTGTAGACCAGGCTGGCCTCGAACTCAGAAATCCGCCTGCCTCTGCCTCCCAAGTGCTGGGATTACAGGCGTGCGCCACCACGCCCGGCTGATCTATCTCTTAATCCAAAAGTCTGTAGTCCTGAGCCACTATCTGTCTATCCCCACTTTAGACTCCCCAGGAAGAGGACTGGAGATTTGTAGGGTCAGTTTTTTGGTGATGGAAATGGAACTCAGGGCTTATATGTGCTAGGCAAATTCCAGGCCATGAGTTCTCTGCCCAGCACTGTGTGTGTGTGTGAGTGTGTGTGTGTGTGTGTGTGTGTGTGTAGGTCAGAGATTGATGTCAAGTGTCTTTATACTTTCCAGTTGTTTCTGCGACAGTGTCTCACTAACCCCGGAGCTCACTTATTGCTCGGCTGGTGCCAGTGAGCTCTGGTGATCCCCTGTTCCTGTCCCCTTTGTCCTTTACTACAGTTACAGACATGGACAACCCACCTGGCTCTCACATGCAGATCCAAATGTGGGGTTCATTCTCAAGTAACTGGCACTGAACTGATTGAGTCATTGTCTTAACTCCTAAAGGGGGCTCTTTTTTCTTTTTAGACAAGAACTTACTATGTAGACCAGGCTGGCCTGCAATTCACAGGGTTCTGCCTCTGCCTCCCAAGTACTATGAGTAAAGGTGTACACTACTATGCCAGGTTCCACAGAGTGGTTTCTTAAGAGTTCCAAGGCCTGGCTTTCCTTGGTCTTGGAAAGTGTCTCTTGAACATCTTCCCATTTTGTAGCCCACATCTAGGGACTGTTTCTGTGTAGTCTCTGAGAGATTGTGACATACCCCGGAATAAGACTGTCTCTCTCCACCCACCCCCACCCACTGCGTCTGCAAGTGGGCCCTTTTGTCTTTTGTTCTTCATTTGTACAACAGGATCAAATTGGAGGTCCTTCTGTGTTTCTCGTTGATATTGTCTCCTCTGAACTGTGGGTGAGGTGGGATCCTCCCCAGTTGTTCCTTAGAGATAATAGTGACACAAGGGTGCCAGGAAATCACAACCACATCCCAGCAGATAAACGGAGAGCCGATGAACTTCCTCCCTAATGACTGGATTACTGCTCTGTGCCCCACCCCCAGGACTGGGCATGGCCATTTGACTTATCAGATGGCACACACTTACTTCTTCCTGGCACTGATCTTTTCTTCTGTCACCTAGACACTTGGCCTAACAGCACTGTACCAGCCATGGGGACATTTCTTGTTGGGCATTGGGATGGAAGAAATTAAAGGATTAGCTGAGAAAATGGGAGTAGCTGTGTGAGCATGGAGGAAAGGAACACGCTCTGAAAGGGAGAAGCTGTGTTCTTGTTTTTGCAGCTGGTGCCAGCCAACCAAAGAGGGATGGGGGGGGGGCGTGACTCAGCCAGTGAAGAACGTGCCCTCAAGGATGCGGTCCTCTAGGATGCAGAGACAGGCGATCCCTGAGGCTTACTGGCCGGCCAACCTAGACCAACGAGTAATTTCTATGCCACTGAGAAACCTTATTGTATAAATCAATCAATCAATCAATCAATCAATCAATCAATCAATCAATCTGGACAGCTCCTGAGAAACGACATTCGAGATTGATCTCTGGCCTCCAAATGCATGTGGAGATCATAGTGTAGTGTTGGGACCCCGCCTGACATGCACATTCTAGCTCCAGCCCTACACAACAAAAACAACAACTCAAGCATTCACAGTAGAGACTCGCTGCACTGCTCTGTGCTGCATGCAGGGGACGATGCCAGTAATCATAGGCAGAGCCGCGGAGCTGTCCTCTGCTAAGCAGATTGCCTGAGATTCATCATCGAGGCAAAAACCCAAAGAACCACCACAGACTGCACAGTGTCCGCCCTGCCCAGCAGAGACCATGGTCTTTGAATGAAGGAGGGAAGAGGAAGCTGTACTTAAGCCATCCGTAGCTGAACTGGTCTTTCTCTAGGCTGTGGCTGTCACAGGAGGTGGCCAAGCAGAGACTTTGTTAAAGAGTTAGGCATGGTGGCTCACACCTGTAGTTCCAGGACTCTGAGGCTGAGGCAGGGGCGTTGCTGTGAATTAAAGGCCAGCCTGGGTTACAGAGTAATTTCCAGGCTAGCTTGAACGATAGCGAGAGATGCTGTCTTATGAGAGAGGAAGGAGACATTGTCAGGCATAGGAGCTTTGGGAGTAATTGGGCCATGGACCATGATGGCGGGCATGAGTCAGAAAGTTGACTGTTCCCATAGCACTCATGCCACTGCTGGCTCTGTTGGGCATCTCAGTCATTACTGTAGGTGTCAGGGTTCACATCTGAGTAGGAATGTTGAATACTTGTCTTCCCTGGGAGTATAAATAGAACCTTCTAGAACTATAAAGCTAGCCAGTTGGTTTCAAGGATCCCAGGGCAGGTGTCTGGGTGTAATGGTAAGTGCTCAGGCTTTGGACTCAGACTACCCAGCTTAACATCTTAGTTGGGCTAGCTTCTGAGCCTCAGTTTCTCCACTCATTGAAGGTGTATATGCCATCCCTTCCTAGTGCTGGTTCTGTGGACCCTTTTACAGAGAGAGTGCTTGTCACAGTACCTGGCAGCTGCCGAGAGGGTCACTGTGATTACTGCCGTGGTGCCCTCCAGGCCTGGCCAGTGGGGGATCGCTTTCCACACTGCTGGCCTCCGACCAGATGTTTTCTTAGTGAATCCCAGAGTGAGTGGCCATCTTGGCCGGTCAAGCCCGCAGGCCTCACCGCCATCTGCCAGCCCATGTGACGTGCTGCTCTTGTTTGTTCACCCAGTTGACTCCAATGACAGCCTGTACGGGGGAGACTCCAAGTTCCTGGCTGAGAACAGCAAGCTGTGTGAGGCGGTGATGGCTCAGATCCTGGAGCACCTGAAAACCCTGGCCAAGGACGAGGTGGGTACCCACCCCTCCACCTCTCTACAAGCTCTGGAAGCTCAGGGCAGAGCAGTTACAAAGTGGTCCATTGTGCAAGGCAAACAAGTCCGAGCGAATTGTGGTTCCTGGTTCTTTAGGCCCTTGGAGGCCGTTCTGTCTCACAGTGCTCCTCAACACCCAATCTCAGCTCACTCCAGCCTCTGGACACACGAGTCTGCTCTCAGCTTGCAAGGTTTTGTTCATTTGTTTGTTCCCTCTTCCTCTCCTTCTCCCCCCTCTCCCTCTCTCTCTCCCTCTCCTCCTCCTCCTCCTCTCCCTCTCTCTCAATATTATATATCAATTAGAAACAAACAAAAATGCTGGGCACAGTGGCATATATCTATAATTCTAACACTTGGAGGCTAAGACAGGATGGTCACTGGTTGTCTTAACAGTGGTCTGGGGATATAGCGCAGTGTTGCTAGCCTAGTGTGCACAAGGCCCTGGTTTTATCCCAGCACCGCATGAAACAGTGTGTGATCCCAGCATTTGGGAGTAGAAGCAGGAAGGTTCAGAGTTCAAGAGTTTCCTACACTAAGAGTTTGAGGTCAGCGTAGACTCCATGAGGCTGAGGCTAAAAAGAAATGAAGGCTAGCCAGTTGTGGTGCTGTGTGCCTTTAGTTCCAGTCCCAGCATTTGGGAGGCAGAGGTAGGCAGATCTCTATGAGTTCAAGGCCAGCCTGGTCTACATACTGAGTTCTAGAACAGCCAGGGCTACAAAGAGACTCAATGAATGAATGAATGTATGAATGAATGAATGAGAGGCTGCAGAGATGGCTTTGCAGTTAAGAGCATTTGTCCTTCTTCAAGAGGACCTAGGTTTGGTTCCTAGCACCCACATGGTGGTTTATCCATTTCGGGGGATCCAACACCTTGTGGTACACATACAAACACCTAGCCAAAATATTCATATGTAAATAAAATAAATATCTGAAAAAACATTATAAAAAAGTAAGTAGCGAGGGAGGGGAGACAGATGGACTGAGAGCTGACAGGGAGTTAACTGACCCTGCTGCCCTCCGTTTCATGATACCCTGTCTCAGCTTTCTGGGGAACACAGGGCCAAGCTGCCCGGCCTGCCGCCACCCAGGCGGAGGTCTGCTTCCTGCTCTCGGGAGCCCCGCACTTAAGTAGCCCTGATTGTCCCATACCCTTATGCTGGGAACCACCCTGGTTCCAAAACTGTCAAAGTCACATGAAGGATTGAGTTCTGAGAGAAATTGGGTGGGTGGGTAGGTGGCACCTGTGCCCGGCCCCTAGAGCTTCCTGGAAACGACAGTTCTCACAGGAAAAGAGCTCCCCACACCCCATTAAAAATCTGTAGAGCGCCTAGGGGGTGCGAGGCACATCTGGCTTCCCTGGAACACAGTGGCCCTTCCAGCTTTACTATCTGCCAGCATGCCTTCACACCCTGACACACATCAAGTAATGTCATCTACAATTGGCTGTGGCATTGGAAACCCACATTGGGTGTTTTAGGGTGCCACTCAGAGCCTAGAACAGGCAGCAGGCACGAGTTCTGGAGCTGGGCAGCCTGAACCTACTCCTGAGCCCGGGAAGCTTGCCTGCAGAGTGGGTGTGTTTGCACTTCATTGCCATGTCAACCAACAACCAATGGCCACCACTTAACTAGCAGCTTCTGACACCTCCCATCTGTGACTGGGTGTATGTCAGGGTCAGAAGTCAGTGCTGGCTGGGCTGGTGCCTGTGCTCCAGGAGGCCAAATTCAAGGTGTTAACTGATTTGATTCTTACCAGTGGGTTACTGGGAAGAACCTGCATCAGTCTAATTGTTGTCTGTGGACATTTCCTTGTTGGCCATTGACCAAGTTTTCCTGGGTCTTGGCCTCCTCCTTCCATTTTGAAAGCCAAGGGGATTTAGTTCTTGTGCTTTGGATCTGCGACCTCCCTTCTGTCTTGCCCCCCTTCCCCACCATGTGTGCATGTGCGTATGGAGGCCCAAGGTCAGACTTGGGTAGTATTCTTCAGGAGCTGGCCATCTTATTTGTTTGAAGATGGGTATCTTCATTGATCTGAGGCTTATCAATACTGCTGGGCTGGCTGGCTGACCCATGAGCCCCAGAGATCATCCTGGTTCCCACTGGGATTACGAGTGTCATCACACACATTTTTACGTGCATGTTGGGGATCAGCTGAGGTCCTTGTGCCTTGCTGGCCTTTCTTTACCATCTTTCCCTGCTTGTCTCTGACTCTGGCAAGACCTTTCTTTTGCCTTTGAAGAGCTCCACCACTAGACCGGGCCTGCTGGACGCCGCATTTTCATCAGCACTTCCCTTCCAGCCGCACCTGCATGGTTACTGGACCAGGAACCCAAGGACAGAATGTTGGAGCAGTTCTAGATGGCCGCCCAGCACAGGCTCTGTATGTCCTGCCACAGGGATGTGAAGTGTGCAGCAAAGGTCCTCTTAGCTGCCGTAGAGCAGAGCAGGCACAGCAAAGGCCCCGGGACCTCAGAGCGCTGCACGGCAGTGGCCACCATCCAGTGACAAGGGTTCCATGGCATCCCGAAATAGCAGATGCTGTGCCCTGTCACCTGAGCGGTCACTGCGATACTGTCTCTTTTCCCTACTGTCTCTGCCACTCAGAGCTGGTCACATATGGTTAAAAGGTTGTTTGGTGGGGTACCTCATAGATGATCCAACAAAGCAAGATTCTAGAAAGGTCTGGTATTACAGTACAGTGTCAGCAGATTCTTTGTTCTTTGACTTTTGGAGATGGGGTCTCATATAGCTCCGTCTGGCCTTGAACTTCCCCTGGAGTCAAAGATGACTTGGAAGCCCTGACTCTCCTGAGCTGGACTTAGGCGTGCACCACCATGTCGTGCAGTTGGTGTGTCTTGTAAATGCAGGACATGGACCCTGGTTCAGGAGCTGTGTTGGTTAGGATCAGCAATCGCGACTACAGATTTCAGAAGCTTGAGCCATGGCTGAGAGCCACGAGGACTCCGTCGGGCTTGACTTGTGCTCGAAGCACAGCTGTTCTACTGTTAGGTTTCACTTCCAACCCAGGGACTGTGGGCCTCTCCTAACCAGGGTGACAGCCAGTGACTGCTGGGCCTCTCCTAACCAACGTGACAGGGGCCAAGCAGAGCTTGTGGTGCTTCAGTCCTCATTCACTCCGCGTGTTGTACACTCACTCCGTGTGTTGTACACTCTCACTCTGTGTATTGTACACTCACTCCGTGTGTGGTACACTCTCACTCTGTGTGTTGTACACTCTCGCTCTGTGTGTTGTACACTCACTCCATGTGTTGTAAAGCTCACTGATAATTTACACATGTGGTGGGTGGGTTCAGCAAACACATGGCAACGTTGCCATGATCAACCTACCAAGAACATCTGCACTGAGCCAGTCCAGTGTGCCAGCACAAGGTCATATCCTCCCTTTCTCTTCCAGGCTCTGAAGCGACAGAGCCTGCTGGGCCTTTCCTTCTTCAATAGTATCCTAGCCCACGGGGACCTTCGTAACAACAAGCTGAACCAACTCTCTGTCAACCTGTGGCACCTGGCACAGAGACACGGCTGTGCAGACACAAGGACCATGGTAAGCACCAGGGACCCTGCCAGCCAGTGACACTGACCTTGACACAGCATCGGTAGCACCTTAAGGTGCCCTGTCACCCGAGATGGGTGCCAGACCCAAAAATTCTTTTGGGTGACTTCCTTCTGTTAGAAAATATGCCCAGATAGTCCCTCTCAGTTTTTACTGAGAATGCAAAATGTCATCACTCCTGGCCACAGCCAAGTCTGAATCTTCCTAAGACAAGTAGCAGCTCAGGCTACCCTTAAATTTGTGATCCTCCTGCCTTTACTTAGCTTTTGTGGTGCTGGGGATGAAACCCAGGACTTTGTGCATGTCAGCACTCTACTGACAGAGCTATGTGCCCAGGTCCGGAGACTGAATTGAATGATATGCAGAGGAGGCGGCCCATTGTCAGCTAGGTGGGGTAGACTCACGTAGAGGCAGTTCACAAGAGGCTCTAGCCCAGGTCAGTGGCAAAGGCAAATCCTAGCTGGAGCTGTTCTTTCTAGGTGAAAACTCTGGACTATATCAAGAAGCGAAGCAAACAACCCGACATGAGTCACCTGTCCGAGCTGGCCCTGAGGCTCCCTCTGCAAACCAGGACCTGAGAACTTGACCTTTGGGAGCCCCAGTGCTACATCCTGGAAGATCTGCTTGGCTGCCATTAACTCTTCTGGAGTGTAGAGGTTTTGTTATTTTTACTTTTATACAGGTTGGTTTTAAGCCTTTGCCTTCTACTTGGCTATTCTGACAGCAGAAGGGGAGTCGACAGGACATTAAAACCCATTCTTGTTCTTTTGATAGCGTCTTGGTGTGTGTTGGAAGGCTTCTGGTTCCCAGCCTGAGGGTCTGTGGGCACTAGCAGAGAGCAGCCAGGGTGGAGGGCTTGCTTTTCTCAAGGGTGTTTCCATTTGCTGAAAAGCAGCCCCTGGTTATACATCACACTCTAAGGTTAAAGACAGTGTCCTATAAAACACCTTGAGAATTTCAACTTGCCTACTGACTCTTTTCCAACCATAAGTTGCACATTTGGATTTAAAGGATAAGAGAAACTGAGGTCACGTCTGAGACTCCAGATAGTTGCAGTAGAAATGTCCTGTAACCAATGGGGCATGGAGGTATTTCTGTAATCCAAACCCTTCAGAGAAAGAGGCAGAGGATGCCATGAGTTAAGGTCAACCTGGACTATGGAGACTGCAGTGCCCTTCCTGTAACTAAGTAAACTATCCTGAAAGACCAGCGGTGCCTCCAGCCGCTGGCTGGTCACTCCGACTCCTAGAGAGCATACCCGGATCCGCGCACTGCTGGGCACTATGGTGGAGCTTCTCAGTGAGCTTAGGACTGCCCTTGATTGCTTTGGGCTGCAGCTCGCAGTCACTGGCCAGAAGCACTGATCTGGAACCTACTACTGCCTGTGAAAATAATCCAAGTTCTGGTTCAACTGTGGTTCAGGCTAGACTGCCCTGGTGGCACACACTTCAAGTTGCAGCTACTTGGGAGGCAGAGGCAGGGTTGCTTGAAGCTAGTCTGGGCAAAACACACACATTCAAAAAATTATTTGTGCTTTATGCATAGATTTTATTTATCTTTATTCTGAAACACTATACATGACTAACCTCAGAAAGTAGAAGTTATAAAGCCATATATGTGTGTCTTTACTAGTTTAAGACCACGGTTACTACTGTACATACATTTGGTTCCAATCTGTTGAGTACCCTCCAGCCCAAGGAATTGAGTAAAATTTCTTAAAAACCAAACCAAAAATGAACAGATGAGGCTAAGGATATGGCTCACTTAGTAGAATGCTTGCCTGGCAGACACAAGACCCCCACATAAAACAGAGTGCAGTTACAGACCTATAACCCCAGTAGTCAGGAGGTAGTGACGGGAAGATCGAGACCCGATCAAGGAAGGTCCCCAGTTACATGTTTGAAGCTAGTCTGAGATATATGAACCCCAGTCTCAAAACCAAAAATCAGATGCTAAAAAATGCCTTTCCTGCCGGGCGGTGGTGGCGCACACCTGTAATCCCAGCACTTGGGAGGCAGAGGCAGGCGGATTTCTGAGTTCGAGGCCAGCCTGGTCTACAGAGTGAGTTCCAGGACAGCCAGCGCTACATAGAGAAACCCTGTCTCAAAAAACAAAACAAAACAAAACAAAAACAAAAAAAACAAAAACACAAAAAACAAACAAACCAAAAAAAAAAAGCCTTTCCTTCTGCTGTGAACATGCATGCCAGAACCCAGAATGCACTAGGGCGCTGTTGAGATACTCGTAAGTGGCCTTTAGTTCACAAAACTGTTTCTACTAAAATTATTTTATATGTCACTCTCACTGTGATGCTAATTCTTTGAAAAATAACTGGCAAATTCACAAATAATCCTTTGTAAATCACTCTTCTGCCTCAAGGCTGCCCAGGTTGAACGGCATAAGCACCTTACATTGGTCAGGAGAATTCCCAGTGTTTCTGTGCTAACCTCCACTTAGCCTTACATTAGGTCCACACCACAGGGCTCCTAATCAATCTGCTGACCTGGGCAGAAGTGGTACTGACAGGCCAGTCTCTGAAGCCCACCTCCACAATGGCATCTACTTCCCCTGGGAAGGACACATGAAGACTTTTTAGGAAATGGAAACAGGACTCCTCATGTCTCTGCCAATCATTCCTGGTTCTTCTCTGGGCTAGGTCAAGATGTCACCATGTCTAAGTTCTTTTGTGGGCACTCTGGTGGAAAGAAATGCTGCAAGGCTTCTGAAGGCTGCATGGGCTCTTGGCTTGTGGCCTTTTCCCTCCTGTGGCTGTGGTGTCTTCCAAATCTCTTCCACACTTCTGCTACCTTTCAGTTAAGGAATTTGTGAAGAACCTACTCAGGTAATCAAAGGTCTTATTTCAAGTTCATCTGATAGCCAGTGGTGGCTTGAAGCCAGGCAATAGTGATGCATACCTTTAATCCCAGCACTCCAGAGGCAGAGACTGGTGAATCTCTGTCAATTTTAAGGCTAGCATGGTCTTCAGGGCTACACAAAGAAACCCTTTATCAAAAAACCAATAATAATAATAAAAGCACATCATTAGTGTCTTTAATTTCCCTTCTGCTGAACGTGTATGTGTGTTTGTGCCTGCTATAACCCATGTAGCACCAAGAGCAGGGGACAACTATGTCTGAGAGAGACTTTTGACTGGTTAGTCTGATAGTACATGGTCGTCTCAGGGCAGGGCCTTATGGGCCCAAGTGGATACAGCACAGAAATCAGCTCAAGAACAGAGTGGTAGGAGCCATGAGATTTTGGTGACTGGTGGACAAGGACATTGCTAGAGTGCCACCAAGCTGGTAAGAAATGCCTGAGGGACAGTCAAGGTGAAGGCTGTGTTGGATCACTGACCCCACCCCAGTGCCTTGGAGATAAGACTACACCAGGTGGAAGACTGCAGGGTTCTGCAGAAGGTGCAATACATGGAAAAGGGGAGTGGGGAGGTCAAGCCACTACCAGTAGGACTGGAGCCTGGTTAACAAGCATAGGCCTTAAGTGGCCCATACTTGTGAGAAGCAGAGACAAGGCTGAATCACTCTGATGAGGCCCTACAGCTAGTTGTCTTTGCTTACAGACTTCGATTCTTAGAGAAAAATGAGCAAATAGAGCACCTGAGTCAATGCTGAGGTATCAAGTTACAAAATCAAGTCCTTCAGCACTGAGGTATGTGTAACAGCTAAGAAAAAGATCTAGCTCTCACACGTTGGTGAGTTTCCAAACCATATGTGACATAAGATGGAAAACCATCTACCACCTATGAGGTGGCCACGTGCAAGTTTTTGATGAGCTAAGGCATGCTCAGACTGGAGTGTGACCTAAGGAACACAAACTATTGGAGTTATGCAGATGGTTCCCAGGGTTCACCAAGGCTGGGGAGATTGTCTGGAAGTTGCCTCAAGTGCAGACTTCTGCCGTCTGAGACCAGAGGTGGTCTTTTCGGAATCTTGAAGTTGAATTTATGAGGCCAAGTTCATCCTAGGCACGTGGTGTAAAAAGGTCTTTGCAGTGTGGCCTATGCCCACAGGTTAGGGGACAGGATAGGGAGGCAGCTGCCTCAGGCACAGCGTTACCTCTGCTGCCCATTTAGCAGGGCTGTGCACCTCACCCTCTCCCCGGCTGGCCTGAGGGGCATCTCCTTATCAAGGGGGCTGATATAGGAACAACTACACAGTTGAATGAAGCCATCAAAGGTTTCCTAAGGACTGCTGCAAGTTTCTTTGGTTGTAGAGAGGGTTTTCTCCCATCTCTGGAGTTGTCTCTCATCTTCCTAGCAGCATGAAGACACCAACACTGATAAAGGTGCTGGAAGGATGAATTTCCTGGCTGAGTGCAGCGCCAGCACCAACACCTAGGAAAATATCCTTATCTGAACCTTGACACCAGACTGCCAAAAGCTGGCAGAAGAGAAAATCATGTCACATGGGCCTCTGTATCTGGAGCTCTGTGAAGATTGCTGTGATTTTTGGAGTGGGGTGGGTATGGTGCCCACAGCAGATGAAGTATCTTCTCCACTCCTTATGTTTGATTTCATTACAAGTGTCTAAGGTCTTCTGTCTAGTGAACACAAACATGGAACATGTTGCTGAGAATGTCATGAGTCCATACGCAGGATTACCTCTTGTCCAAAATGCCTTGCGATCCAGCCAGTACAGCAACATCCAATCCAAGCATAACAGTCAGAATGAAGAATGATAGCTGGAGAGAAGCCAGCTCAGAGGTGTATTGGCCACAGAGGGGAAGTCCAGCCACATCTGCATGGTGCACCACACCTGCCTCCTGATAAGGAAAACAAACTCGGAAGTTTTGGCTCCTGTGGAAGTCATGGCATAACACTTTTCTCCACTGATCGCTGAGTGACTGGGTGATGTACTCATGATGGCACTTAATGGAAGGTGACCCTGGGCCGCTTTATTACTTTATCCCTGAACTTGATAGAGATGAGAACAGCACCCATTCCATAATTAGATTTAAGTATATCAATGCAAGGAAAACAATTTAGTCAGAACCCTCCACGTGTCAACAACTACTAGCTACCATTAAAATACCGTCACCCAAGGAGTTTAACACAGAATAGGAGGCTTTAGCAATTCATTATTGGTCCTTAGTAACTGCAGGTGACTATTTCAGGCCAACTTGACAGATGCAAAACTGGTCAAGAAATGCAGTTTGAAGAACAGGACAATAAAATTTAATCTTGCAACTTGATAGCCCTAGAGGCATTCCGGTCAATGTAGAAGACCTTGCGGGCCTCAGAGTTAAAGCCAAGGCCAGCCCCGTGGCTGTACTTCCAGCTCATGGCCCGGTCATAGTCCTGCTGCAGACTCTGCTGGAGCATTTCTGAAGACTTCTTGTCCAAGGCCATGTTGGACCTGACAGTCATGCTGGGAGGGCGGCTGAATGACGGGGACAGATGCTTAAAGCCACCCATAAGCTTCAGGAATTTTAGCTTCTGTTCTTCATTTTCAAAGCCGGCAGTGTCCCACTGGCCAAACTGGGTTCCCTGTGTGGAAAGTAAAAGGCTGTCATTGTCCTTGAAGACCAATGCTTCCCTCACCCTCAGCCATACAATGAACTGTCTCATTCATCCTAATGAGCCCTGAGGGATATGGCTACTCATTCCCACATTACAGGTGAGGAAATGAGACCTAGGGCTTAATGGGGGTGATATATCCAGATGATTCCAAACCCAAGAATGACTAGCCTCAGAGCCCGTCATTGGCGTCTAACAAATATCACTGCACACCAAGCTAATCTGCGCTCTACTTTCTCCAAACACATGGTGATAGCAAGAACACTTCACCTCACTTCATATGTCATATACTGCACCACAAAACATCAAACACCTCTTCTGACTTTGGAACACATCTTAACCTTTCCATAGTCCAACTAGTGTTTTGTTTTGTGTGTGTGTTCATACATACTGTGTGTGGACAAGTGGAGTAAAAGGACAACCTCAGGGGTTCTTGCCTTCTAGCTTATTTGAGACAAGATCTCTATTGATTTTTCTGCTGCATGTGGTTGGCTGGCCATGAGCTTCCAGAGACCCTCCTATATAGCCTGTGTTGTATAACGATCCTCTGATTTTAAGTAGTTCATTCTGAGAAGGGAGCTTATTAAGACCCAGGAAGTAAACAACTAAGTTTTAGGCAGTCCCTGAAACTTAGCAGGTTCATAAGGCCTCTCCCTCCTCAAGGTTACATAAGCAATAATGGTTGCAGATCTATTGAACTGCCTACAAGTCATGTAGAATGCTCTAGCGCTCTACCTTTCAGGAGTTACCATTCATGCTGGGGTAGAGTTTTGGTGATGCAGCTGCCCTTCAGTTATCCATGCTCTTCTAAGTAACCCTTACTCCTGTAACCTCAATGAACTAATTTATCAAGCTTTGGTGGTATCATTACTTGGGTCTCACTTGGCTCCCTATGCGGGATGAGTATGTTTTGTTGTACCGCTATAGATCAGTGTCATACCACAGACTCTCACCACTTCATAGAAGTTCTAGGATCACAGACACTTGTGCTATGTGTCTGGCTTTCATGTGGCTTCTGGGGATTCCAATTCAGGGCCTCATGCTTGAGTAGCAAGTACACTACGCACTGAGCAACCAACCTCCCTATCCCTTCTTGCTGTAGCACAGGCACATCATCACCCTTCCCTCATTCTCCACAGAGCAAAGTTTCCCCAACAGCATGGCAATTGCCAGCCAGCCAGGTCTAGTCTGACAAGAGAAGGGTCAGGAAGCAGAGGCGCTATATTTATCACCGGTGTACAAATCCTCCCTGCTAGAAATGTGAGAGCTTTCCAAGACCTATCCCACCTCAGGTTTGTAAGACTGACTCAGGTCCCCAAGACTGTGAGTGACCCTGAAGTTATGCAGCTTGGATAAAGGCCCACCTGTGTGGCTGATCAAGTCACAACTTCTCTAAGCCTCAAAGTCCCCTAGAGGATGGGCCAATACCTGTTAAATAGGAGGCTAAAAACAAAGTAGGCAAACTGCCCTTTCCTCCAGGTGTGGTCCTTCCCTTTCACCCTGAATGACTCCAATGGCCACACCTCCCATGCATATTATAAAATTTTTCTTCCTCCTAGTCCCTTTCATACCTGTGCTCTGCAGTGGCTCCCTCGGGTCACTACCTAGTAGAAACTTCCCTGTGGTCCTGGACTGTAATGGTGTGGCACATTAGGTTACTCCTGCTACCCTGTCATCAGCCTGGCTTTTTCAAGGGCTCAGTCTGAGTCCACTCCCACCCACTTTTGGGTCATGCATTTGCCACTGCCCTGTTTGCTAGGGACTGGGACTACCATATTCAGAGTCTTAGGATAAGTGCCACCTGTCCTGAGAAGCTTTACTTCTGATCATCTAGTACAGTACACCATCCAACACCCTTCCCTTCCAGGTACAACAGAATCTGATGATGAGGGTCCTGTATATCTCTGTACACGGCACAGTGCCAGCCCAGGTAGACGCCAGCTAGGAACTGAGGTTATGAAGCTGACTAAAGGCACAAAGAGGCGGTGCTATGGCCAGGCTGTAAAACTTATGTGGCCAAGCATCATTGTGGGGAAGTACAAGAACAGGGAAGTGGGAGGGGGTGGATGAGGGAGCAGGGGAGGGAAAAGGGCATGTAGGACCTTTGGGGATGGGGAACCAGAAAAAGGGAAATGAATTGTAAATATAGAATATATCCAATAAAAAAAACGTATGTGGCCAAGTCCATGGCCCTTATCATCTCCTACCTTCTCAGATGGGGTCTGGATATTTCCCAAGGGTGTCTTAAGAAGTCTAGCCCCAACTCCCACTCCTGTATGCTCCTAACAGCCTTCCATGGGCACTTCCTGCAACTACAAAGAGCCCCTTGGGATTACATTGCAGGTCACCCTATTGTCCACAACAGGACATGAAGTCTTGGGGGCATATCTCAGTGGCTGGCCCCTTAGCAGTCCTTTAGGAGTGAAGCTGGCTCAGACCAACTCTGTGCTTAGTCAGCTGGGCACCTTAGGCTCTGGATGTCAAGCCCACCACAACAAACCCACCGTCCACTTTTTGGGTTCTGAAGCCTCTGTCTTGCCCGACTCACGATCAATCTCTTCTTGCAAGGCCTTCCGCCTCACCTAGGCGAGGACAAAATAAATAAGTGAATAAGGAGCTAAATAAAATGAAGAGGCTGATGAGACCCTGTTCTCTACTGATCTTAATGTTACATAAAGGGAGAGTGGAAGATTAAAAGATTCACTCTGATCCAGAGCAGAGGACATTCTGGTTAATAGTTGGTCCCCTGGCCTGAAAACTTGTCATGGGCACAATTTCGTGAGAAGTGGTTTTCCTGTAACAGGGGATGATCCACCTTTACCAGAACATATAGTAACAGTGGTGTGTGGGGACTTGCCAACTGAAGTGCTGAGGCCCTCTCTTATGTAGTCACTGTAGTCACCTTCCATGAGGACAGCACAGCTTTCTTCTAGAAACAAGGCAGACACAAGCTGGAATCCCAGCAATGCTGCCAAACAGGCCGTGCAGCCTTGCAAAACTCACCTTCCCTTTCTGATTACTGGATCAGTTACCTGCAGAAACTGGAAAGCTTGAGCTCGGGGAAGAAGCAGACGCACATGTAGCAGAGCCCAGGCGGGGCACTCGCCCGCTAGGCCAGCTACAGAGGCTTCCAAGGCTTTTGCTTCCTTCTCAAGGATTTAGGTCTAACTGATTCCCCTTTACATGACAAGAGCTTTGAAATGAGGGTGCTTTTCATACAATTCAAAACAAAATCTATAGCGGCTGCTGTAGCATAGAAAAGCAGGGATGAGGGGAACAGGTGAGGGTTCACAACAGAAGCTGTGAGGACAGACAGCCTGCCTGCCTCCCGTCTCAGCCACATACTGTGCAAGGAGCTGGAAGCACACAGGAGGAGCTCATATATGACAGTGGGCAGGAGGATTCTCAGACGTGTTATCTTTCCATTTACACACAACCACCTTTCAGTACTTATGGGGAAAGCAGAAGGGAGACCCAAGCCATCCCTAATAAGCCTGAGACATTCAGTAGGTAGAGAACCACAAAGTCAGTCAAGAGCTCTGCACACAGTGTTGGGTGGTTGTGTCCTAAGGAGAGACCCCAGCCAAGGAACAGGCCTCAGAAGAGCTGGGGTCCCATGGCTGGCCCCTCTGCATGCTGTCCTGGGCCACTGTGGCAGGATTGGCCGTGGCCTGTTGAGCAGAGCACTCCTGGCCCTGCATGGAGGTTAGGAGCCCTGAAGGCCAGTGGTCCAGGCCCACCCTGGAGAGGCTCCAGCACATCACTCTCCCCTGGCCCTTCCCTTGGCCATATATGCATCACCCTCCTCCAAGTGCAGTGCCCTCACACCCACAGCTCCACAGCTTTCTGGCACACATCAGCTCTTCTGGATAGCCCTCCTCACTTCTAAACTTGACTCCATCTTCTTTTCTCCTAAGGTGGAGATGAGAACCTATGAGGCAGGACTGTCCGATCTCTATCACAGTGCTGCCTCAGCAGGCACCATGGGGACCAGGTGTCATCTATGGGGTAACAGATATCCTTCCAACACACCCTCCCCCTTCTCCACAACTGCCTGTGAAGACCCATGCTGACTCATAGAGAAGGGCCAGCAGCCAGCGAAGCATGGACGAACACCAAGCTCCCACAGCTCCTCAGTCCTGTCAGGCCCCAGGGTAAAGGAACATAAGAACTACCAGTTCTACAAAGTCTAGATCCCACATAGGGATACACATACGACAGAGTTGATACTAGCCTGTAAGATAGCTCTCAAGCTCCTGAACGGGTAGAGATACCCCATGGGCATGGCTGGACATGTTTACCTGCTCTAGCTATAGGGTCACAGGTCCCCATTTTCCTGACACTCAACAGGCTCCCTGAGAGGGCCTGTGAGGACCCTCAGAAAAAGTCAAAGCAGCTTTGGGATCCCCTGGCCAGAGGTGCAGGTGGGCTGAGGTTACCTGCCCTAGAGGTGTGCCATGGGATTGGACGAAACCCCTCTGGAGACCCCAATCTCCCCGAGCGCAGGAATCTGTGGCCTGACGGATGGTGAGGGTGTCCTGGGGGTAACAAGGGAGGACACAGGGCAGGCTGGGTCATACCTGATCTATGCAGGTCTCATCCATGTTGCCTTTTTTTTCCAGTACCACCTCCAAGTCTGGGTCTGACTCCTGCAATAGTGGCAAGATGTTAGCCATGAACAGCCACGGAGTGAGGTCATAAGGTCCAAGAAAGATCTGGAGCATGGCAGCACTAGTTTCTGTCATCAAGACAGAACCTGAGGCAACAAAGCCCTGCCCACTTTCCCTTTCATGCACCTCCCCAGCAAACGGGAGCACTGAACCAGATGACACAAAGAAGTGGAGGCTGAGAGAGGCACAGGGAGACAACCAGGCCACTGCAGCTCAGTGGCAGTGTTGACTTGAATCCAGGCCTCCTGACTCAAAGGCTGGTGTGCAACTGAGTAACCCTTGGCCTGCTGATGGCCTAGCAGGGTCTCCCCAACCAGGTCCTCAGAGTACCCTCTAACTGCAGGCCAGCGACAATCAGTGCTGGGTCCATTATGAATGACAGGTGCCAACAGCTTTTGCATTCTTTAGAATGCTGTGCTTGGCCCCAGTGTCATACAGTATACAAGACGATGGGGCAGGGGAGCTTTCCTCAGCCCTCCGTACACTATCATTCCTGGCCTGGGCTGTGTGAGTCGGTAACCTGTGTGGGCTGTCTAGCAGATGAGAAGCAGAGGGGATACCTTTCCCTGTCTCCTGGGAGAAAGAGGTCCTAAAATTGAATGGGGGCTAGCTTTAAGCCTCCAGGTCCATCTTACCCTAAATTTTGTGTGTGTTGCATGCACCTGTGCCCACAGGTGGAAGCAAGTAGTGTCTTCCTCTGTCACTCTTCAGTGCCTCAAGATGGGGCCTCTCCAACGAGTCTTGTCTCTCCCTCCCCACCAATACTGAAGTTACAGGCACATAGTGCCATGCACAGCTTCTTAGGTGACTGTTGGGGATTTGAGCTCTGGTCCCAGTGCTACAGAGCAAGCACTCTTACCCAGTGAACCATCTCCCTAGCGCTGAGTTTCTGAATAAACAGCAGCAGAGTTGCTCTGCCATGCCTGAGTGACCGAAGTCTACCCAGGACCCACGTCATGAAACAGAGAACAGTCTCCCTCCCTCACATTGTCTTCTGATTTCCACACTTGAGCTGTGGGTGGTGAAACAGAGCCTAATGCATGAGGACAAAGCTGGGAGAATGCCAGCAGCCACCACCAACCTGCAGGCCGCAACACGGAGCCACCAGCATCGCAACCCTGTCTGGGAAAGTAGACACAAGCCAGCCACATCTTCCAGATGGCCCTGTATCTTACAGTGCTCCTCAGAAAATGCCATTATCACCTCGTGAAGGCCACGGGGCCATGGCTGGCACAGAGCTGGAGAAGCCAGATCTTGCTCCCATTGCAGATGGTCATTTCTTGGGCTGCCGAGACACAGGCTTAGGGAAAGGACACATTGGCATCTCCTAACATACTCTGGGATCCACTGAGTTAGGAGCAACACTATAGCCTATAGTGTAGCTGACAGCTACTAGCTCCTGAGACAGACAGCAATCACAAGAGTTACATAAAAGGATCCCCAATTATGGATAGAGAAGGACACCTGCATTACTGGTGACACTAGAGGAGCTTCTGGATCCAGTTTTAAAAAACAGGTGATTCCTATCCTTTTCCAGTACATACTACTGCACGCACGCACGCACGCACGCACGAGGATGCTGGGGTTCTGTCAGCTAACTGCACAAGTGCCTGTGCTGCCCTGTATCAGGCACCCATATGGCAACCTAACCCCCAGACTCCAATGAAACCTGCCTCTTTTTCCTCCTGCCAGGGGTCTTCCTTTACTTCACTCTCTTTCCTCTTCTTTTTCTTCCTTTTCACAGTCAGCCCTTCAACAACTGGCTGTTCAACTTTTTTCTTGGACTTTCCTTTCTTTTTCCCGGGGGCCTTCAGGCTGTCTATGGGGATGAACTCCAAAGCTTCACTTCTGAGTGACTTCTTACTCCCTTTCTTCAGGCTGTTCTCCATGGAGATCCGGGAGTTGACCAGGAGGACGTCTCCCTCCTGGTGGGTCTTCTTCTTCTTCTTCTTCTTGCTGTGCTCGCTGGGGCTGCCCTGTTTCCTTTTCTGCCCCGAGGCCGCCTGCTCCTCAGCCTCTGCCCCCTCTAAGCATGAGTGCAGAGCATCCTCAGCCTCATAGAGCCAAGAGTCCTGGGGAGGAAGGGCTTCCATGTCAGGAACCTGTTTGTCCTTCCTGTGGTTTTTGGACTTCCTACTAGCTTTGCTTACCTCCTTGGCATGCTTGGGGTCTGGGGAGCTCTTCAGCCCTGAGCCTTGGGAGGCAGTCTTTGATAAGGACTTCCGCCTCTTCTTTTTCTTCTCTCTGATGAGGCCTTCTGCTGACTGCTCAAGGACCTGCCTTCTAGGGCTAGGTGACTTTTTCTGTCTTGCCCGTGTAGGCTCAGTCTCCAGGTACTCTTCCAAGTCAGTGCTACAGGACTTTTTTTTCTTCTTTCTCTTGCTCAGTAACATCTCAGGGACCTGCACCTCACCCACATTGTTAGAAGGGGATGTGGCCCTTGGTGGAGAAACATCTATAAAATAATCATTACTGTTTAAGACTGAGTATTGAGTCTCTGGTTCTGAGACATTTGCAACCACCCTCTTTTTCTTCTTCTTCTTTTTCTTCTTCTCTGGGTGTCGTGAGCCCAGGTCTGCTTTCTGAGACTTGCTGACCATTACTGAGAAGAAAAACAGAAATAATGCAGTTTATCATTCTACCCAGACCCAGCCTGTGGTCCCAGAGAAAGGGAAAACAGCTCCCATTCCTTGGGAGCAAGAGGAAAGACAATTAAATGGCAGGAAGTACAAATGCAGATGGCCCTACATTCAAACCCTAACTCCTCACTCACCCCACCTCTCTGCTCGTCAGTTTCCTTTTCTGGGAGTAAAGAACACATCCATCCTCAAAGAGGTGCCGGAAACCCTAGAGAAAAGGCTTCAAGCACTTGATTCCTTGTCCACCATCTCCCTGAAACCTCCAGGCAGACCTAAATTCAACAGATATTTACCAAGCACCTACTCAAGCCAGCTGTGATCAAGACGTTAGCTGGCTTCCATGACTTTTTTTTTTAACCAGATGAAGCAGGAAGAAATTCCAAGCAGACTTCCACCAGGTCCGATGGATGGCAGTTAGCCCCTTCTGCTGGCGCATCTCTCCAGTGCTCCTGCTCTAGTCTGAGAAGAATCCCGTTCGCCAACCCTTACCGTCCCAAGCTCCCTACACAACGTGGCAAGGTGAGACAAGCCCCAGCCAGGACTCCAAACACTTGGGTCAAATGGAAACACTGGTATACGCTACCTTGCTTTATACCCTTGGCGTCTCTGGACTCCAGTTTTATCAGCCATATAAAGGTTGAACCAGAAGGCACACAAGTTGGGCTACCTCAGTCTACAAGACAGTTGCAAGCACTGTCTTCAATTTCAGTGTGAATGCTAGGAATTAACAAGTGGCAATGACACATGGAAACCTTCATTGCCTAGCTTTCCTCAGGAAAACAGAAGCACTTATGTATGACAAGTGGCTGGGGATTCAATTTATGGCTTTCACTACGGTCACCACTATGATTCTTGCTACATTGTGGACTAGAGACAAAACATGGGAGGCTTCTGAGCAAAGAGGTGGAAATTAGGAGTCCAGGAGCTGCCCTATCCTGCACTGCTCCATGACTTCAGAGCTAACATGGTCCACAAAGGATTCAGCTTGCCCCGGGAAGCTTCAAATATCTAGGCAGGCTTGAGCTATATAGTTCACATCCATTCACACCTTGCTTTAGGGGCACATAGGAGAGTCCTGGGCCTTCCCACATAAATCATTAATCAAGAAAATGCCGCCGGGCGGTGGTGGCGCACGCCTTTAATCCCGGCACTTAGGAGGCAAGAGGCAAGAGGATTTCTGAGTTCGAGGCCAGCCTGGTCTACAGAGTGAGTTCCAGGATAGCCAGGGCTACACAGAGAAACCCTGTCTCGAAAAAACAAAAACAAAAAGAAAAGAAAAAAAGAAAACGCCCCCACAGACATGCCTATAGACCAATATTAAGGAAGCATTGTCTCAACTCGAGTTCCTCTTCCCAAATGACCCTACCTTGTGTCAAGATGTCATACAACTAAACCAACAGTATCCAGTTGTCAAAAAAATGTTTGAACATGGTTTTCCAACTTGACCAATAGAATGGTACAGTCAACAACCCTTGAGGCAGAGGTGGAGGGTGATTGGACAGCTGGATGAAACCCAGCCTGATATAACCTACTTAACAGGTGTACGGTAGGTCTGAGGCAAGGGAGTGACTCTGGTCAACATGGATGACATAAACAGGACTCCGGAGATGGTAATTACCTCAAGACATACTGACTTTTAGAGGACAGAGGAAAGGGACTCACAAAGGAGAGAAAGATAGAAGTCCCGAGAGGATAATGGCAAGGAAGACCAAGATTCTACAGGATTGGGGGCAGTGATCACGAGAAATAACCCGGACAAAGATGTCCCCGGCGTCGGCTTAACCAACTTCTGAGCTCTGCCACTCAGCCAACACCAACATCTTTTCCATCCCTGTCACTGCACTTCACTCGCGAGAAGTGGAACCGAACTCACACTGTATCAGCTGCAAACACTTGCTTTCTTCAAAAGCGCTTTGCTTTTTTGAGACAAAGTTTGACTACACTGCCAGGGCAGTCTGCAGCGTGTGATCCTCCTGCCTCAGCATCCCGCGTGCCGGGCTTATTGACGTGGGCCACTATGCCCACTTTTAAATTCCCGCGGTTGCAGTGGATAGGGTTAGTGTAACCAATAAGCCTCACAGGCCTCGGAGACATTAATCTACGTCAGCCAAAGCCAACAGGGTGCAAAACACGGACTCGAGCCCAGAGGAGCGTGTGCTGTCCTCACCAACCGCAGGCTGCTTGCTAGTCAGGGTCATCCCTAGGCCTACTCCAAGGCGGGAAGGCTTGGAGAGGGACCATGGGCTGCGGGCGAGTTTGCGGTGACTTATCTTTGTTTCCCTCTCCCCCAGCTTGCAGGCCCTTCTGTGGGACCCGCACCAGCCACCCGCACTCACCTGGTCTAATAGCAGGCCAAGTCTCTGCACGTGAGCACCCGCGCCGCCGCGACCCGGAAGTCAGCTTCGAATTTCTGGCCCGCCCCCTTGAAATCCTTCTTCTTCCGGGTCGCGGCCTCACGGCGCCCTGGGTTGCTGTAGAAACCGCGTCCATGGCGGCACCGAAAGCAGTATCCAGCCGCAGCGTGCTGCGTGAGGAGGCGGGCGGCTCCGTGGACTCGCCGGTCACTACGCGGACGCCCGGGCCCGCAGTGTTGCCCGGATCCCTCGAAATGCTCGTGTCACCCCCTCAGGTCACGGAGCCGCCAGGGAAGAACCTATGGGAGCAGATCTGCGAGGGTAGGCGCCCGCCGGGCCGGGCGGGACGCGGGCGGGTCGCGGGCGAGACGCGGGCAAGACCCGGGCGGGACCCGCAAGGACACGCGTTCCAAGCCTCTATGCGCCAGGCGGGTGACGCGCGCGGGCGGACTAGCCGAGTCTCGGGCCCACACCCGGAGAAACAGGCTGGCGTATGTCTTGGATTCTAGTGCGACCACAGGCAACAGGCTTGCAGAAGGAAACCGAGTCAGAGAGTTGCGTGTTGTGAAGCTTCAGAGTAGAGACTCGGATCGCCCGCATATCGTCCGAGAACGCAGGGAATGAATGGACTCTGTTGACAGGCTCCGGTAATTCCAGTGTAGGACCACTCAGGAAGTATTGTGGTGTGGACAAATAGAGTTTGATCTCTTCTTGCCCCCAAGCCTTTCTGAACTCCTACAAACACAGGCTAGATCACTTGTTCCTTTGTAGCCCATGGTTATGGGGTCTTGTAATAATCTTACAAGTGGGCATAACAATGGTATCTATGTCGTGGTGCTAGGAGGTAGAACCACGTAGTCGCAGATCCTTGGTTACAGGAAGAGTGTTAGTTTTCCTTCATTTCAAAGCATCCAGATCTCAAAGTCAGAGACACAGATTGATTCATAATACGTCCAACTGTCTATCCCTTCTCCCTTGTCTTTTTTGGAGCACAGACTGGCCTCCAGCTCAGAATCATCCTGCCTCAGCCTTCCAGCTCCTGGAGATTTTCATTCTTGTTGCATTAGCTTTCCAGTACAGCACTGATAGAATGTGCTGGTAGATGTGTTTGGGATGTGATCTGGGACTGGCACAATCAAAGAACCAAATTTCTTATTTTTCTTAATTTTGATACATTTAAATATCAATATACAGCTACTTTACCGAATAGTTCTAGGTCAGTAAATGTGTAATGAATGGAAACTGAATTTCCCAGTATAAAGAGAAGTAGAAAGGGAAGAGAGGTGACTTGGAAGAAGAGAATAGAGTCAGTCAGCCCTAAACCACCAGGGCTTGCATTCTTCTTCTCTGTAACATTTGCTTTAGAGAAAAGGTTTCATCCTGATGTTCCTGTAAGTTCCACCCAGAGGGTCCTTACCTGAGGAACTGATCTAAAGCAATATTTGGGTGTCCATATACTTACTGTCTTTTATCCAGAGAATTCCGTTTTCCAAGCCAGTAGATCTTCATAGTACAGTTTATTGTATAGTTTGATACTTTTCTTATTGCTGTGAAAAATATCTGACAAAAACATCACTGGGATTTGTTTTGGCTCACAGCCTGAGGGTATAGAACTCCATCCCTGTGGGAGCTCCTGGCAGCCGGTCTCCTGCATCCACAGCCAGTAAACAGAGAAAGATGAATTCTGGGGCTCAACTCTCTTTCTTCTTTTTATTCAGTCCAGGACCCTCAGCCCACAGCAGTGGTGCTGCCCAATCAAGATGGTAATATCACAAGTAGTATTGGGGAAGGTGCTCTTTGAAGGGGATAATTCCTACCTCACAGGGTTGTAGTGGGAACCAAATGAGAGAATGTATGAGAAGATAGATGCTCTGGACTTTGAAAGACTCAATACATGGTCATAAATATTGATAAACTTGTTTTTGTCTTCTGTTGTGGAATCAGTTTCTGTAGAGTGTGTTATGTCTGGGTAAAAGCAAGGACAAAGGTTTTAGTGCTCTCTGAAAAGCAAGGGAATTGATGTCACTTACAAAATAATAACTTGAGCAATGAGGTAAAGATGACTGATTTTATACAAGGCCACCAAGGCCACTGTGACTTCAACCTAGATGAATGTCCTAGTTATTTTTCTGTTGCTGTGGTAAAACACTGACCAAAGGCAACTTGGAGAGGAAAGGGTTTATTTCGGTTTACAGGTTCTAGTCCATAGTTGAAGAACACCAAGACAGGAACTCAAAGCAGGAAGCTGAAGCAGCAACCATGGGAGAATACTACTTACTGGCTGGCTCCCTGGCTGTTACTAAGCCAGCTTTTCTTACATAACCCAGGACCACCTTCCCAGTGCCTATATTGCCCACATCAATGAACAATCAAGAAAATCCTCACAGAGATGCCCACACAGGCCAGTAGGTTTGAAGCAGTCCACCAGTCCAGGCTTCCTCAGGTAACTGGTCTGTCAAGTTGACATTGAAGCTAACTGGAAGAATGAGTAATCTAATTCTTACACACATAACCATAGGATTGTATAGTAAGTAAGCCTATAGGGGGTATAGTCAGCTTCTTAGAGAAAGCATGACGCTGGGTGTACTGTGTACATCTGTAATCCTAGCACTTAAGGGGCTGACATTGGAAGACCCAGAGTTTGAGGCCAGCCTGGGCTATGTAGACTCTTCAGAGAGTCAAGAAAAAGGGCAGGGAGGAAAAAAACAAACAAACAAACAAACAAACAAACAAACAAACAGTGTATGCTTTCTGGTAATCTTATCCCTGAAGTTATTATACTTTATAAGGAAAAAAAATTAAAAAATTAATTGTAGCCAGTAGACCTGGCAGAAGCTCAACTTCATGAAAACAAGGTATAGCACCGGTAAGTGTCTAACTTAACTCCTTTCTCTTCCCTGGCTCATGCTGCTGCTGCTGTGTGTACCTGCCTGCCTATCCGATAACTTATTCATAAATGTTCTTCCTCATCATCCTAGCAACAACTAAAGCCTTTGTATTTCCAACATTGTTTGTATCATTATCAATAAACTTCCTTCCAGTGCTTCTAATTAAATCATAGTGTGGTTTGTGATGTTAATGGTTTTAAGCATTAGAAGCTCCTTGTCGCCTATTTTAACACTGCTGTGATTACTGCTATCAATATCCTCTTGCTGTCCTCGGCTCATCAATTAATCACTCTCCAGCTCAGCAGCCTTGGTGTTATTAGAAAGTAGGATGTTCATCCACTGATCAGATCCCAGCATGGGTCAGCTCTGAATGAATTCTTCCTCTAACAACAGACCAGCTGAACAAGTCAGGGAAAATGACACCAACCAGCTCTGGACTCTGCTCATCAGTCAGTGTTCATCAGCATCTTCTTCCACCTCCCACATCTACTGGTCCAAGTTTTAGCCCAAATAAATGGTCCTGCCACTTGGCACAGGACACATTTACTGAGAAGATGCCTGAAGTTGGGCGTGGGCAAGATATCCAACTTCTTTATACTAACACACATATATAGTGCACATCTTTAACCTCAGCACTTGGAAAGTAGAGGCAGGTGATCTCTGTGAGCCTAAGCCATCCTGGTCTACAGAAAGAGTCCCAGGCCAGCCAGGCCAATGTAGTTAGATGCTGTCAACTGCAAACAAACACTGCAAACAAACGCCAACACTCACGTGATCCATAAACCGAGAAAGGCATGTCCACCACGCATGGCTCAGTGCTCTCTCTGGGCTTCAGTGCCACTGTCTTGTTGTTCAAGTCTCTCACTTCCTCCTCTCTGTGGTACCATCTTTCACATCTATGCTAGCTTATGTCTTCACACACCCTGATCTGTGATCACAGAAGACAGCCTGATTTTGAGTCCCCCTTCTACCTTTTCGTTGTTCTAAGTCAAGCTTCTGGGAGGCGCACATCACCTCTTTCACACCATTTCCATGCCCACTGCCTTTCCAACCAGTAGCAGAATAGCCTCCACCCTACTGCCCTAGATAGTTGTTCTCCTGCCTCAGTCACAAGTATCTACTTAATGCTGGAAACTTCCTATTGGTCACAAATGACTATTCAACACCAGTGGCTTTCCGTCTTAGTGAATGTCACCTTCTTTGACTCAGATACCCACTCCAGAAGTACAGTTTATCTTAACTGCCTCCATTGCCATGATCCCTAAATTCATTCAGCACCCCTTGAATGCTATATAAAATGATATCCATTCCTACCATGTTCCTGCATGACCTTCACTAGGACCTGACTAGGCCAATGAGGGAATGGAGAAAAGACAGAGGTAGGACATCCTCGGCTCTCTGCTGCAGGAACCTTAGCATCCAGAAGCTCGAGAGGTCCTTGCAGATAAACAGGGAGGCAAGGTCTGTGGTATGGAGCAGATCAAGGAGAGGCTTAGCTGATCTCAGTAGGAGCACTCCCTGGAGGGTACAGTCTTCAGGCTGTGAACCTCTAGTGGAAGAATGATGTGGATAATTTCTGCATGCATTATCAATATCCACACAGACCAGAAGGGAAGACTGTCATTTGCTCCATGGGTCTGAGGCTCTAGTGTTCGTGACGTGGCTGTGCCCAAGTCAGTATCGCACATTACCTCAGGACTTCACTCACTCTGGGCTTCCTCTGCTCTCAGACCCAGTTGTTCTTAGACTAAGGTTCATTCTGTACACACAGAACATTAAATTCCCTTAATCAGTGAATCTGAGTTAAACTAGTAATTGAAGATTATAAGCTCTCTAACACACCCTATTTTCTTAAGCACTTACAGTAATAGGTCAGAAAAAAAACAAGCAATTTTCTTAAAGCACTTAAAATTTTAATTGAGTAGCTTGATGGTAGAGTAGTTACTTGCCTGGAATTTTAAAGGTCAGGTTTGATAATCCATCATGAAGGAAAGAAAAAAAAATCAGTGAATCAAAATGTGGTAAGCCACTTACTTGATTTAAAGAATTTGTGGACCATGATGGTACACATCTGTAATCTGAGCACTTGGGAGGCAGAGACAGTGAGGGCTCTATGAGTTCAAGGCCAACCTGTCTGTAAAGTGAGTTCTAGGCCAGTCACGCATACAGTGAGACCCTGTTCCAAAAACCATTGCCGTTATCATCAACAACAAAAATAACCCAATTCAATTCATGGTGATAAGGAAATGCCTTAATAGAGTCTTTGCAATGCAAGGATGAGAAGCCTAGATTAGGTTTGATTCCCTGGCTCTTGGATATAGGAGGATCCCTGGAGCTCAATGGCCAGAAAACCTAGCACAGTTGGTACATTTCAGGTTCAGCAAAGACACTTGTCTCAATAAATAAGAAACAATTGAAGCAGACACCTGACACCGACCTCTGAACTCCAAACACATGCATATGCACACATGCACAAACATGGACACATGCACGCATGCACACACACCCATGGCTTACACATACATGTATACACACGTGTATATGTATGTACCTATTGAGTCACTAGTGTCTTTGGAGGTCAGAGAGAGAGGGTGTCAGAGTTGCAGACAGTTGTGAGCTGTGATGTGGGTTCTGGGAACTAAACCCAGGGCCTCTGCAAAGAATAGCCAGTACTTTTAACCACTAAGCCGGATCTCCAGCCCCAAATTCACTTTCTTTATATTACTTAATTCTCTTGTGCCCTTCAGTGTACCAGCACCAGTCTGCAGTCTACATAGATTGGCCCACACAGTGAAACTGATGATTCTTAAACGTACCAGATTTTTTTTAAAATATCGAGATTTTCATACATGAATATATATGTATGTTGATCACCCCCCTCAGTCCCACATCTGTACCCTTCCTGAGCACTTTTCCTTCCTAACTGCATGTATTGTGTTTTTAAATGCACACTACTTAGTAGTACCAGTATGTGCATGGGGTTAAGGCCGTCCACTGCAACCTGGGCAGCCTCCCAGGGACTACATGCCACAAAGCCCTCACTCTTCCTTCCCCAGTAGCCATCAGTTGCATATAGCTGCTTAGCTAGGGGTGGGACTGTGAGCCCCTCCCCAGTCCTTGCTCAAAGTTTGGTTGGCTTGATCTTATGCAGGTCTTGTGAATGCAGTCACAGCCAGCGTTGGCTCATGTTTGCAGTGGCATTGTCATGTCCAGAAAATACTGTTTAGCAGTAGTTCTCTGCCTGTTACAGTCCACAGTGGGCCCTGAACCATCAGAATGGGTGTGACCCAGAAAGGAAAAGTTTCTTATTTGAAGGTTGGCCAATTGTGAGTCTCCATATTAATTGCCATCTACTGGGGGGAAAGGGAAGGGCTGAGAGCTGCACTAATCTACAGATATAAGATACTAATTAGGGGCAATTTTATTTAGCAGAATAATGATAATTTCTCTCCTATGGCCTATGGCCTGCCTAGCCAAAGAGGTCTTGTTCCAGTTAACAGTCTCAGTGACAGTTGTGGATTGTAGAGTGAGCCTTAAACCCAACCAGAGTGCAATCACTCTCTTCCAGACATTGGTGTGCCGTATTGCCCCAGTGGGCATCTCTTGCCAGCCCAGTCAGTATTGCAGTTTGCAGGCTTCACGTTCAAAGTTGACAACTTTTCTTCCCCAGGAGACTGCATGGCATCTCCCAAGACGCCAGATATCTTAAACATCATAGAGACGTCAGGTAGCCAACATATCAGGGTCCTGAAGCTGACGTATTTTCCCATACCTGGACATAATCATCTCAGCTGTTTATCTTTTGTGTCAAATAAAAGAGTTTGTGTCATGTCTCTCGAAACTAGATGAAAGATTTTATTGAAAAAATATAATGGAAGCCGGGTGTGGTGGCGCATGCCTGTAATCCCAGCACTTGGGAGGCAGAGGCAGGCAGATTTCTGAGTTCGAGGCCAGCCTGGTCTACAGAGTGAGTTCCGGGACAGCCAGGACTACACAGAGAAACCCTGTCTCGAAAAACCAAATATATATATATATATATATATATATGTATATGTATATGTATATGTATATGTATGTATATATATATGTATATATATATATACATACATATATATATGTATATGTATATACATATATATATAATGGAAAGAAGCAAAATGTACATTAAAGTAGAACATTTTAAGTATGGGTAAGATGATTATACCAATAGAGAAACAGTCTCACTATTAAACATATATATTATTGAAAACATATTTAAGCCAGGCGGTGGTGGTGCACTCCTTTAATCCCAGCACTTGGGAGGCAGAGGCAGGCGGATTTCTGAGTTCGAGGCCAGCCTGGTCTACAGAGTGAGTTCCAGGACAGCCAGGGCTACACAGAGAAACCCTGTCTCCGGGGGAAAAAAAAGAAAGAAAGAAAGAAAACATTTTTATGTGTTTGTATGGTGTGCATGTATATGCCTGTGTGCTCATATGTGTGTGGATGCACATTGGTGTGTGAGGACTGGGGGTGTCATACATGTACATGTGTGTGTATGCCTTTATTGGCCATAGTTGTCATCAGGCTGCTTCTGCATCCTCCATCATCCTTAACCTGATATACCGAGGCAGGGGCCCGGGGCTCCCTGTTTCTGCTAATCTCACTAGCTAACTCTCCACTTGCTAGATTCCTGGTCTCTACATCTAATGGGCTGGGCTTACAAGCTGACTGCCACAGCCACCCAGCTTTTACACGGGTTCTGGGATCTACACTCCAGTCCTCACTCCTTTGTTGCAATTGAAACACCCACTGAGCCATCTCTCCAGGCCCCATTGGAAGCCTAATATATGGAAATTTAGCAGCGTTTTTTTTTTCTTTCTAAATCTCACATTTAAGAATTAATCCTACAAAAATGCCTCCAGACTAATTACAAATTTATAAATATTCTTGTTGTAGGATTGTTAAAAAGAAGGAAATATTGGAAACAAGCCACATTCGCAGGACTTGCTAAATAAATGTGGCATATCATGTGGACCACCATTGGATGGCTCAGTGCTCAGCCCCTGTGATGGCTTCTGACACAAAGTGAGCTGCACTAGTAGGTGTGGATTAATGAATGAGTTTAAAGGGAACTTGTGTTTTATCTGTCCATCATTTTTTCAGCAATTATGATTTGGTAGCTGTTACAGAAATAAACCTAGTTACTTCCCTCACCAAACTTACAGACTGCTAGAAAGGATAGTCCTGGGGGGAAGAGGCATGAAGGAGAAAGTGTGATGACACGTATACATATACAAAGATGCCATGATGAACCCCATGACTTTGAGCTAACCTAGGAGTTTAATTCGGGGGATGTGAGATGGCTTAGTGAGCCACTTGCTGCCAAGATTGATGACCTAAGTTCAATGCTTGAGACCCGGGTGGTGGAAGGAGAGAGCCAACTCCCATAAGGTGTCCTTTGATCTCCACAAATGCATGCTTGGCACACAAATGCACACAGACACAAATAAGTAGATATAAAATAAGAATCAGAATAAACTTACGAAATTCAAATGTAAGGCTGGAAAGCTATCAGCAGGCAAAGAAAGCAGGTTAGCCCAGGCCTCAGGACCTGAGTTTATATATCTGTACCAGCTACTAACCTGAGGCTGGGCATGATAACTTCTGTAACCATAACACTTCTGAGAGATGGAGGCATAGACAGGAGAAACTCTGAAAGCTCACAGCCTGTGAGCCTGGTGTATGGCACAGGAAAACAAGATAACAGAGCTCCTGCCTCAGATAAGACAGAAGGTGAGGACTAACATTGAAGGTTGACCTTTGACCTCTGTGCATGTGACGTGGCGGTGGCATGTGTTCTTTCATTCACACATACATAATATATACACAAGATTATATATGTGTGTGTACATATATATTCAAATAAAGGAAACCAGTGTGCGTTATAAAGTCAAATATGCATATATACTATTGCATTATATAATTAATTTGTTGAAAAGATTTTGTTGGATCTGAGTTTAGTGGGTCAGATGTGACTTTTAAGGCTTCTGTATTACTTGAGATTTATTTCAGTTGTATATTTTGTATCTGGACAGAAACACCGGTGCCCACCTGGACAAAGGTATAAATGTGAATTTTTAAACCCAAATAAACAGATTTTACAACATCTCAGCAGTTCTCAAGACATAAAAACGGGAGGCAATGGCTTATAACAGAGTCCCCAAGATTCTCACATTTAATGCCACATTTCAAATATGGGTACAGGTGTTTCTGTGAAGACTCCAGATGAGGAGTTCATCATCAGTTGGCTTTAGAATAAAGGAGGGTTATTATAGGTGGGTCTGACCTATGTAAGAAGTCAGAGTTTCAAGCAGGAGCCTTGAATCTCTCTTAAGCACTGAAGTAACAGCTACTGTGTGTGGATTGCCTATGGCAAGACCCTAGGAGCTGACACCATCACTTAGGGTAACAGGATCTTCAGACCTACAACCTTAAGAAACTGAGTTCTATCAATAACTAGGGAAGTTCAAAAAGAATTTTAACTCTCAGTTAAAAGCACAGCAGAAACTGATACCTTGATTCCTTTATTAGGAGTACAGGCTTCTGACTCAAGGGAATTGTGAGATAATACATTTGTGTTGCTTTAATTTAGTTTTTTCTCGAGAAAGGGTCTCACTATGTAGCCTAGGATGGCCTCCGACTCTTTTTTTAATTAGTTTTTTAAATTTTATGTGTGTACATATTTTGTCTGTATATATGCCTGTATATCTTTTATACTTGTGTGCTTGATGCCCACTGAGGCCAGAAGAGAGTGTCAGAGCTAGAGTTACTGATGGTCATTATTTACCAATCTAGAGCCAGTGCGGCCCTGGGAGAATGGAACCACTAAATGAGGGGACTAAAGTCTTGTGCAGTAACCAACTTTATTCAGAGCTTCAGACAGTTTATACTCTTAGACTCTTACTTTCTTGAGTAAGAGAAGTCACATGGCCGGGCAGTGGTTGTGCATGCCAAATAAATAAATAAATAAATAAATAAAAGAGTCACATGAGTGAAGTATACAAGGCGAGCCATACGTAGTGGACAAGCTTCACTATGCAGAAACATGTTTTATTTTTGTTTCTTTTTTGGTTTTTCACATCAGGGTTTCTCTATGTAGCCCTGGCTGTCCTGGAACTCACTCTGTAGACCAGGATAGCCTTCAACTCAGAAATCCACCTGCCTCTGCCTCCCAGGTGCTGGGATTACAGGCGTGTGCCACCACTGCCCAGCTAGAAACATGTTTTTCTTTAGAGGTGTATAAACAAATAATAACAGCCAGTTATAGTTAATAATCTGAAGTAAACTCACTCTTATCTGCTAATCTTGGGAGAGGTATAAAAACAATTCAAGAACAGGTCTGTGTTTTTGAAGAAACTGAGGTCACAAGATTCTTGTCCTGATTTCTTGGGAGTTATCTCATAAGCACTCATAAATCTCACACGACTCCAGCTATAGACCATGCTCCAACAGCTTTGAGCAGGTTCAAAATTGAACCTTCAAGAGCATGCAGTGCTCTTAACCACTAAGTCATCTCTCTAGTCTCTGGCTTCCAACTCTTGACCCTGTTGCTGTAGCTGCCCACGTGTTCCAACTGCAGGCGTGTGTCACCATGCCCCCTTAGCTTTTGTATTGTTTGAAATCCCTAAATGGGTGGTATAGTAAGTAGTGTCCCTTTATCTGAGGTTTCACTATCTGATTTTTTTTTAGTTATTCATTTATAGGTGTAGTCCAAAATTATTTAATGAACAACTCCAGAAGTAAACAAAGGTTTAAATAACGTGTCCCAATGTAGTGTTACAACTCTCTGCTTTGCTGTTATAGCTGTTAATTTCTTCCTATTTCTAAATTATGAGGTCAACCTTGAAAGGTATTAGGAATAGGAAAGAATATAATGTAGGAAATATTTGGTGCTGTCTGGATTTAAGCATCTTAAGAACATCCCAGAGCACGTGTTTCTGTGATGAAGGAAAGGTGTGCTAGTGAGCACTCTGTCTAGTCATAAATACCTGAGGTGATGTCTTACACAGAGAAAGCATTTCTTTTGTATCACCATTTTGAAAGTTTTAATTCATGATGGGTTGTCTATTTTATTGTTTTCTTTTCTGTTGCTGTGATAAAATACCTTGACCCAAACCAACTTAGCAAGGGGTTATTTGGGCTTATTTTTCCAGAAGGCTAGAGTCCATAATGGTGGCAGAGAAGGCATGCTGACAGAAACAGGAAGTAGAGAAACTATGTTTTATTTATCAAGGGCTGTGAACAGGAAGTTTAGTAAGGTTATGAACTTTCAAAGCCTGCCCCTGATGTACTTCCTCTAGCAAGGCTATACCTCCCAAAGTTTCCATAGACCTCCCAAACAGCACCACCAACTGGGAGCCAGGAGTTCAGATACATGAACCTGTGGGGGAAAGTTCTCATTCAAACCCCAATAGTCAGGTTGCTTAGGCCCTTAGCGCAGAACATCATGGTGGGAGCACAGAGCAAAGCTAGTCTCCTCATGATTGGGAAGCACAACAGAGGAAGTGGGCTTGGTGGTAGAGAGAGTACTTGCTTACCAAGTGTGAGTCTCAGGGTTCAATGCCTAGTACCCAACCCCAGAGAGACAAACAATTACCACCACCAATAACACAACAGAGGAAGTGACCTCAGCATTCCCATACTTTAAGAGTTTCTACCTCCTAAAGATTTCACGTCCTCACAGTAGTATACATGGGAACTGTTCCAACCTGATAACATTTCTGTAGCGGGTATTAGGAATCAAAAATGACTCATGATTGGGCCGGCAAGATGGCTCGGCAGGTAAAGACACTGTTGCCAATTGGGGATCTCAGTTTGATCTCTGAGACCCATATAGTAGAAGGAGAGAACTGACTCCAGCAAGTTGTTCTTTTTTTTTTTTTTGGTTTTTCGAGACAGGGTTTCTCTGTATAGCCCTGGCTGTCCTGGAACTCACTTTGTAGACCAGGCTGGCCTCGAACTCAGAAATCCGCCTGCCTCTGCCTCCCAAGTGCTGGGATTAAACAGCAAGTTGTTCTTTGACCTCCACATGGGCACTGTCCTATGTATGTCTTCTCCCCACAAATAAAGGCAATTAATTTTTTTTTTTTTTTTTACAACCTATGCACTGGTGTTCTTGTCTCCCAGCTGATACTTAGGTGCTTTATAAAAAGTTGAGAAATTGTCTATCTGGCAAGCTGTTTGAACATTAATTAATGGTGCTGTCATGGAAGCTTAAGAGACGTGGCCTTGTTGAAGGAAGAATGGACCTTGAGGTTTCAAAGCCCCATACCATTCACAGTATGTTCTCTCTGCTCAGCTCGTGACATTCAGGCTGTGGGAGCCCAGCTTCATCACCAGCTGCTATACTGCTGCTTGCTGCTGTACCTCCACGTCTTGGCATGTCTTAGCCCACTGGATATAAGCCAAATAAACCCCTCCTGCTGTAAGTTGCCTTGGTCATGGTGTTATAGTCACAGCCATAGAAAACTAGTGAGTGCAGTCATTCGGTCAGAGCCATCTTGCCCAAAACGAAGTTTGCCTCACTGCTGCAACAGGAGCTTGCAGTTGCCTTGAGAACATTGCTTTTGCCACAGGTTTTGTTGTTGTTTTTCTTCATTCCTTCTGGGAAACAACTGTTGTAGCCCAGCAGCATTTCTGTCCTTTCCTCAGCTGTGGTTGTCACTAACTACCCTATAGAATTTGAGTGGGATGTTCTACAAGTCTATTTCTGTTCCATGTGTGCTGTCTTAGTTACTTTTTTTGTTTGTTTGTTTCTGGGAGAAAACACCATGACCAAGACAATTCATAAAAGAAAGCCTTTAATTGGGGATGTATTTATAGTGTCAGAGGGTGAGTCTGTGACCATCATGATGGGGAGCCTGGCAGCAGACACAGCACTGGAGCAGTAGCTAAAAGCTTATATTTGATGCATAAATTAGACTCAAAGAGAGATTGGGCCTGGTGTGAGCTTTAGAAATCAAAGTCTATCCCATGACACACCACCTCCAGCAAGGCCAACCTTCCCAGTTTTACAAACTGTGACCAAGCATTCAAAAACACAGGCGTATGGAGGTATGCCAGCCAATGTTATGGCAGCTTGATACACAAAACAGTTATCTGAAAGGAAGGAAATTTAATTGATAAAATGCCTCCATAAGATTCAGCTATAAGACATCTTCTTACTAATTGGCGGGGGAGGGCTCAGCCCATTGTAAGTGATGCCATCCCAGGTTCTATAAGAAAGCAGGCTGAAGCAGCCATGGAGAGCAAGCCAGTAAGCAGCACTCCTCCCTGGCCTCTCCATCAGCTCCTGCTTCCAGGTTCCCGTTTGAGTTCCTGTCCTGACTTCCTTCAAGGATAAGCAGTGATATGGAAATATAAGCCAAATAAATCCTTTCCGCCCCATCTTGCTTTTTTGGTCGTGGTTTGTTTGTTTGTTTGTTTGTTTTTGAGACAGGGTTTCTCTGTGTAGCCCTGGCTGTCCTGGAACTCACTCTGTAGACCAGGCTGGCCTCGAACTCAGAAATCTGCCTGCCTCTGCCTCCCAAGTGCTGGGATTGTAGGCGTGCGCCACCACTGTCTGGCACTCCTGTACTGTTTCTCTCTCCTTTGAGTAGCTTCCCTTTCCCCTCCCTCCTTGTGAGAGTCGTGTGTATACTAGTCTGTCAAATCTTTCTCTGTCACTTTTTCTGCCACTCAAATAGACATTGCTTTCAAAAATGGGTGCTTCACAAACTAATTTTACCTTCATTGTTTGGGATTCCTGGGATTATGGGTGAGTACTAAAGGTGTGTCAGTACTCCCAGCCAGAGGGATTAAAGGTGTGCTAAGGGCTGAGCCACGCCCTAACTAGAAACAGGTTCCAGCGCCCCCAGCTCTTGTAAACTGAAATTTTAAAAGATTCACATTCTTAGAGATTGAATGTTTTAAAGGGAATTTTAATGTATTTGGTTCATAAAGACTGTGGATATTTATAAAACATAACTTTTAGAGAGGCCTTGGGGATGAATAAAACAAGTAAGTTATAGCTTAATAGTGATGTGTTTGTGTGTCAAGTTGACAATGGTTCAGTTGTGCTGGCTGGTCTTATGTCAACTATACATACAAACTAGAGTTATTTCAAAGGAGGGAATCTCAGCTGAGAAAATGCCTCCATAAGATCAGGCTGTGAGGCATTTTCTTAGTGATTGATGGGGGAGGGCCCAGCACACTATGGGTGGGGCCATCCCTGGGCGGGCAGTCCTGTGATAAGACCCAGGCTGTACAAGAAAGCAGGCTGAGCAAGCCACTAAGTAGCACACCTCCCTGACTGCCGCCTCCAGGTTCCTGCCCTGATTTGAGTTTCTGTCCTGACTTCCTTTAATGACCAACAGTAATATGGAAGTGTAAACTAAATAAACCCTTTCCTCCCCAACTTGCTTTTTGGTCATGGTGTTTAATTGCAGCAATACAAATCCCAAGACAGGGTCATTCTCATTCAAACCACCACATGTGCTATTGGCATCTCCTTTAACATTGACTTCTCCTTAGTCCATGAAGTTACCATAATGTTTGGGCAAAGTTTGAAGTTGTAGCATCTGGGGTAGGTAGAGTCTGGACTTGATTTTTATGCAAGGAACCAAACATATTACTCATTTTGGGGGGGGGGGCGAAAGAGCTGGGCAGTGGTGGTGCACGTCTTCAATCCCAGCACTAGGGGGCAGGGGCAGGCAGATTTCTGAGTTTGAGGCCAGCCTGGTGTACAGAGTGAGTTCCAGGACAGCCTACACAGAGAAATCCTGTCTCAAAAAACCAAAAAGAAAAAAAAAAGGAAAAGAAAAAAGAAAAAAGAAAAAGAAACCAACCTGTAGGGCTGGGGATATAGCTCAGCAAGAGAGCACTGACCCACAAAGCCCCGCGGTCCATCCTCGTATTGTGCCAAAGAGAATAAGTAAATTAAAAGCAATAACCTACAACGAGTAGTCTGTAAACTACCAATTGAAATAAAGCTTAAGAGTGTTTTATTCCAAGAAGGAACTACATCGCCAACATCAGCAAGTGTGGAATTGACCTCTCCCCTCCCCCTCTCCCTCTAGAGTATGAAGCTGAGCTGCCTCCCTTTCCGGAAGGATACAAAGTGAAGCAGGAAGCTGCTGTCACAGTGAGTATGGCCCAGGCCTCAGCGAGAGCCGCACCGACAGCCCCAAGGGTCACATCCTGGCTTGGGAGGGGGAAAGGGGAGACGGGAGCTAGAACATGGTTCTTCTGAAATGGAATGGCTTTTTAAAAAAAAATCCTATATGCATTTTGAGCCTTAGGGATAGCTTCTTTTAAATGGGACATGTGCTCCTTGTGACTAGCTCACACTGTAAAAAAATGTTTACAATGGATCACACTGCAGATCTTGTAGTGGCAGTTGTGGTAGAGAGTGGGTTTCACTGCTGAGCGAGGACCAGGAACCAGGAAGGGCGTCCCCTAGGAAATAATACCTTGGCATTGCATACATTTGACAGCCTTAAATTTTTTTTAAGACTTGAGAAGTAGGGGGGCTGGAGAGATGGCTCAGCGGTTAAGAGCACTGACTGCTCTTCCAGAGGTCCTGAGTTCAAATCCCAGCAACCACATGGTGGCTCACAACCATCTGTAATGAGATCTGACGCCCTCTTCTGGTGTGTGTGAAGACAGCTTCAGTGGACTTACATATAATAAATAAATACATCTTTTTAAAAAAGACTTGAGAAGTAAAGGACTTGAGCAAGGCCACATGGATGGAACTCAAGCAGAAATCTTTAGATTCTGAGTAATCTTTATTGTAGTAGCCTTTGAAAGATTCTTGCATTTAAAACTTTCTTGTTCTATGACTGTTCCGTTTTGCTAACATCTTGTTCTTATTTTGTGATGCAATTGTTACACAAATTTCTCTGCAGGTGCTAATTGTTCTCTTTCCTAGAAAAGAATTGCTTTTCTCGGATCATTGTTCTATTTATTGGTTTTAGGTTTTGTTTGTTAGACAGAATTTCACTGTATAGATGGGATTAGGCTAGCATGGAACTCCATATGTAGTTCAGATGACCTTAAACTCTTGATTCTCCTGCCTCAGCCTCCAGAGTGCCAGCGCTAGGTGTGCACCAGCATGCCTAGCTTTTACTTGCCTTTTTTTGTTTTTTGTTTAGTTTTCTTTGTTTGTTTTGAAACAAGGTCTTGTGGTGCTGCCTTTAGGTGCTAGGTGGGATTGCTGGTGTGTACCACCATGCCCTTCCATGGCTATAATTCTTAATCTTTGGTTTTTATGCTCTTGATTTTCTGGATCTATGTAGAGAGCTTTGGTTGTATACAATTTTAAATGGGAGCTTGAGAATATTTTTTGTATAGCCAAGTACCTCAGGACTGTACAGAGCATCAGAACCAATAGAAGATGGTTGGGTAAAGGAGTAGATAGATAGATAGTAAAGATAGATAATAAAGATAGATAGAGAGCAGGGAGGTTATTAGTGAGTCACCGTACACACATTACTAAAGCTGCACAATCCCACTGCAGGCAGTCTGCATGCCGGAGAACCAGAGAGCCAGCCAGTAGCACTGCTTACTCATGGCTAAAGGCATCAGAAATGGTAAAGCTGGTGGTGCAGCTCTCTGTCCAAATGCTAGAGTCCAAGACCCAGAGGGTCATAGGTGCAAGTTCCAGGGTCAAACAATGTAATGAAGAGTCATCTCGGAGTCCAAGCCAGGTACAAAAGAAGAAAATGTTGCTCAAGGAGAGTCTTAGTCCATTCCAAATTTTAATTGGCATCTAAAAGTAACCATCACGCCTGGTATGCTTTCCTTGTACTGCTGTGCATATGGTTTTGTTTTCTGGATGGATCTCTTCTATGAATACTGCTACTACTACTACTACTACTACTACTACTACTACTACTACTAATAACAACACTGTCCATGTGCTCATGGGAGTGGCTGCCTCTGGAAGACTTCCTCAGGGTGGCCAGGAACAGAGTCCATATCTTGCTGCTGGCAGTAGTACTCTAAATCAGAAGTGAGTGTTCAGGTGCCCACTGGGATTCAACTGCCAACCTTTGTTTTATCTGTTTACAGAGGAGCCATTGGGGAGGTAGGGGAGCTAAGAGGACATGCTGGTGTGAAGGAAAGCTTCTTGAATGTCAAGGAGGAACAAGAGCCCATGGGGAAACATGGGCAGTGGCCATGTTCCACTTGGCCCGCTGAGGGACGCTGCCTTCCTCCCTCTAATCCCTGTAATGCCCAGCAAGTCTGAGTGCCAAGCCCTTCGGGATTCTCCTGGGAAGAAGGCCCTGAGCCCTCTAGGGCTGCGTCTTTCAGTGGCTTCCCTCACTTTCTCTCGCTCATCCACACTGGTTTCATCCCTGTTTATGTATGAATAGGTATGTGTGTGGTGCACCTTGTGTGGAGGCCTGAGGTTGGTGTCAGAGATCATCCTCCTATAAGTCTTGCACATTTTTCATTGAGGAGGGTCTCTCAACCGAGCCCAGAGCTCATCGTGGCTCATAGTGCCAGCCCACTTGCCCTAAACCGGGGATCCCCTTTCCTCCTTCAGAGACTGGAGTGACAGGTGGGCTGCCATAGCCACCCAGCATTGAGGGGTCCTACTCTATGCTTGCAGGACAACAGCTGTGACCACTCCGAGCCTCCTGTTTGTTTTTGTCTGTCTTTTTTTTTTTCTTTCTGGTCTATTGGCCAATGTCTCACCCACAGATGACCTCCTGCAGACTTCCTAACCCCATTAAGGGTTTCTAACTTCACTGTCATTTAATTTTGTCTTTTTTCCCCTGTAAGACCTTAGGACATAGTCAGTACTTGGTAGGCAAGTACTCTATGACTGAGCTAAATACCCAACCCCTTTCCTCATTTAAAAGTATCCCAAGAGGTAAGGGAAACGAACATTTGTATTCAGAATGTTCCCCGATCTATCCATTTGACACAGAAGTTCATTCCCTAGTAAGAGTATAAAAGAAAATCAGGCATGGAGGCACATGCCTTAATCCCAGCCCTTGGGAAGCAGAGGCAAGCTGATCTCTGAGTTTAAGGCCACCCTGGTCTACAAATCAAGTTTCAGGACAGCCAGGGTTACTCAGAGAAACCCTGTCTCAAAAGAGCAATAATAATAATAATAATAATAATAATAACAACAACAACAACAACAACAACAACAACAATAGAAAAACAAGGGCTGGCGAGATGGCTCTGCGGGTAAGAGTGCTTGCTGCTAAGTCTGCTAAGTCTGACAACCTGAATCCAATGGTGGAAGTAAAGGACCAACTTCCACATGTCCTCTGACCTCCACATGCGTGCTACGGCATGCATCTTTGCTCTCCACCCCAAATGAATGAGTTGAATCTTAAAATTATAAAACGAAACTCCAATGATTAGAGCTGTTTCAGAATTCCTGCCCTCCCCCCTGCAGGTCACACCCTTGGAGGAACTGGTTCCTCATGGCTTCAACATGGAGCACTACCTCCCAGTGCACCAGTTCCCGGTGACACCCCCTGTGCCCTGCCCTCCCAAGAAGGCAGAGACAGTCGAGCCCAAGACCTGTAAGTAAGGAGGCAATCCTCCATCTTCTGCAGTTTGAGGGGAAGATGCACACTTCCAGGGTCGAGTGGGGGTCAGACATCTCAGGGGAGACCACAGAGTAGTCATTGTTGGTCTTTTCGTGTTTGTTTGTTTTTTGTCTTTTTGGGGGGGGGGGTGTTTCAAGACAGGGTTTCTCTCTGTAGCCCTGGTTGTCCTGGAACTCACTCTGTAGACCAGGCTGGCCTCGAACTCAGAAATCCGCCTGCCTCTGCCTCCCAGAGTGCTGGGATTGCAGGCGTGCACCACCACTCCCGGCTTGTTTTTTGTCTTTTGAGACAGGCCTGAAGCTCCCGAAATGGGCTAAGCTGGCTGACCAGGCAGCCCCAGAGATTTCCCCGCCCAGCACTGGGATCACAGGCCCACACCACCACACCTGGCTTTGGTCACATTGGTTCTGGCGGTTGAACTTAGGTCCCAAGATAAGCTATCTTCTCCATAATCCTCATTTCTAAGAGGAATGTTGTGGAATTGCTGACTTCTTTCCAAGGTTACCATGTAGCAGAGAGAGCCACATGCTAGCAAGCACTGTGGTTCTCTATTAAATACAAAGCCAGAGGCAGGAGGGGTAAGGAGATGTACAGATTAGACGAGAGTGTCCTGCTGCCAGCTCTCCAGGTCCAGCCTGCAGATCCACCTGAGTCTCACTCGGCTGGTCAGTCGTCAGGCCTCCCCTGTGCTCCTTCCCTTGTTTGTTTTGTGTCCTCTGCTCTGGGCCCTGGTCAGGCACTGCCACTGTCATGTTGCCCCGTCTGCTGCCCTCCCTCTCCCAGCTCCTCTCTAGCCTCAGTTCCTATGACTCTCATGCTTGCATTCTCCTGCAGACACTGGCCTCTGTGCTGTGACTGCCATGGTGCTAGCTGGAAGACTGGACCAGGTGGGACCGAGTGGGACCCAGCCCACATCCTTGCCAGGCTCCACAGGCTCATAAGGCCCTGTTTAGTTTCTTAGTAATCCAGTTGCACTCAGCAACCTGAAGCAGATGGTGACAAGATGGTGCTATTGAATAGATAGTATTTTTTGTTTTTTGTTTTTCAGACAAGGTCTCCTGTACCCCAGTCTTGCCTTGAACTTTCTATATGGCTAAGGCTTGCCTGGGACTTTTGTTCTGAGTGCTCTGACTGTAGGCCTGCACTTTCACACCCAGTTTAGTGAGTGCTGGAGACTGAAGTCAAGTCTTCCTAAATGCACGGCAAGTGCTCTGCCGACTGAGATTCTTCAGCCTAATTCAGATGGAATCAACATCGAAATCTCAATCTATCTCTATTTCCCTGTCTCCCTCCCCCCACCCCACCTCTCCGCCCTTCTTCCTCCCTTTCTTTCTGTTAAGCAGTACATATCTTTAGCAGATGAACCTGGATCTTTTGCTGTTTTCAGTGGGAATATTCTTGTTTCAGGTTCTCCCAGAGATTATCTGGAAATGTTCATCTTTCCAGTTCTGCTCCCTGGAATGGCCAACCTGCTTCACCAAGCAAAGAGAGAAAAATGTTTTGAGGTCAGTGCTTTGGTGGATGTCCACATTTTTAAGTTCTTGCTCATTCATTTCAGTCTGATGGTAGGCTATGATCATTTGGGTTGCTAGTCTCAAAAATTATCCCTTGGCCAAGGAAGCTTGAGTATGGGCTCCCTAACCCCTGCCCCCTCTCCCCCTCTCCCCCTCTCCCCCTCTCCCCCTCTCCCCCTCTCCCCCTGTCCCCCTGTCCCCTTGCCCCCTACCCCCTGCCTCCTGCCCTGCCACAGCATCTAATACTATATAAATGCACATGCACTGCCAACTCTCCGGCCACCTGGGCCCCTGAGAGGTTTTCTGCCACCTGGCCATCTTGCCTACCCTTTTCCTGGGCAGTTTGGCATCAAGCAGGCCTCTTAGTTCTTCTGTTCCTGTTTGTTGTGTGTGCTGTTTAACACCTTGTATCCTACATTTATTTCTGTTGCTGTGACAATACCCTGACAAAATGCAGCATAGGGAAGGAAAAGGTTTATTTGGTTTGTGATCCAGGTTCCAATCCATCACAGCAGAGGAATCACAATACAGCAGCCTGAAGCAGTTCTTCTTACCACACCCACAGCAGAGAGAAGCCAGTGTGTTCAGGCCCTCCCGCTTCCAGCTAGCTTTTCACCAAAGTCCAGCTTGGCCAACCAATGCTTGTTGAGTTTACTTACCAAATATGGATAAGGAGTTACTAACAGGAGTGTGAGTGGCCCAAAGCAGCCACATCTCTGCAGCATGTCACCCCCACATGGATGGCAATTTCCCCACAGCTGTCTAGACAGTGTCTCCCTCTCATTTAACCATGCACACATTCTATACATTAGCACCTGCAGCTTGGGAAGGGAAGGTCTTGGAAGGAGGGACTGGAATCTCAGGTGAGGGCCTGATGACCCTCCCCAGCCCCTCCTTCTGGGAAGAAACCACAAGCCTGACCTTGAGGCCGTCCTGTGGGTGGTTTCAGCTGCTCTCATAGAGATGGCAATGGCCACTATGCTGCCATGTCTGATTTTAAGCATTGCTAAAAGCCAGGGCTTTGTGCATGCTAGGCTGTGCTCTAACAACTGAGTGGTATTCCCTACCCTACTGGTAGGAGTTGCCATAGCATAATGCCTTAGCTTTCTGTCGCTGTAGGGAAATACCTGAGATAATCAACTAGTCAAGAGGACAGGTGAGTTGGCTTTTAGCTCGGTGTTGGCGGTTCCCCTGCACCATCAGCTCACTGTTGTTTTGCGCCAGGCAGCACAGCAGAGCAGCAGCAGATGGCAGAGTGAAACCACTCACACCACAAGACAGAGAGTAGAGAGAAGGTGTTGGAGCTCCACAGTCCCCTCTGATGTCACACCGTGATCTGACTTTCCATTAGACCCTGATCTCCCAATAGCTCCATCACAAGGGACCACCGTGGACATGTGGCCCATACCATTTAACAGTGGCACATCCACAGGACGAAGCCAAGAGCTCCCAGTCTGGCTCTCAAGGCTCTCTCCAATCCTCCTTCCTTTCTCCCCTCTCTCCATCTCTGGCTCTTTCCTAGGCAGTTCCTCCTCCCCCAAGCTAAACAGACCCCCACTCAGGACCAGCCTCCTGCCTCAGGGCCTCTGTGCATTTGCCCCTCCTCATTTTAGAAAGCACTCCTTGTATTCATCTCTTCTGCATATTTAAACAGTACTTGTTTTCCAGACTTAGCTTCGGGACACGTCTCCCAGGCTCCCAGCTCCCTGGAGGCCACAGGAGAGGCGACTGACCCCAGCTCTCAGATCTCAGGGTGCTCATCTGTTCCTCATTCTGTGGTAAATTCAGAGAGCTTTAATTAAGACATTCTTAACCCACATATATTTAATTTTATACATGCCTGCTTCCCCAGCTATTTTAAGTGTCCTGAGGACAGATTCCCTATCTTAGTTTTATACTTCTCAATGTTTAGTAATACTCTACCCAGCCCATGGTGAGCAGAGCTGGTCCTCCATGAGTGCACACAACACAATTGGATGTCAAAGATGCACAGTTGTTACTATGTCCCTGGCCAACACCTTCTTTTTGGAAGGCCATTCTGTTGGACTTACTCCCCAGAGAGAAGCCCTAGATAGGCGAGGGAGCAAAACATTAGTTCCCGAGTCTCAGTCAGGAGTGGGAGAAAGCTCAGTGGCCAGCAAATGGCCCAGCCTGGTTCTGTTAGGATTCTGTCTAAGCTCCACCCCACAGTTACCTGGCTATGGCCAGGTAAGCCCGCCCACTGTTACCTGGCAACAGCCAGGTAGGCCTAGCCCACTATAAGGGCTGCTTACCCCTTCCTTTCTCTCTTACTCTCTTACTCCTGTTTCCTGCTGGCTTCTCTCTTGCTTCTTGGGCTCTTTTCCCTTCCCCCCCTCTCTCCATGGGGTCATAGCCGGCCTCTACTTCTCTTTCCTTTTCTCTGCTTTTCTCTGCCTCTACTACCCTCTTAACTCCCTTCCCATGCCCTGAATAAACTCTATTCTATGCTATACCTTCTGGTGGCTGGTCCCCGAAGGAATGCCTCAGCATGGGCCCACTGAGGCACCCCTTCCCCCCACACCTTACCTCCCCCCCCAGAACATATCTTAATAGCCCTTTATTTTTATAATCACAACATTGGTGCCCTGTGACTTGGATCTAGAAACTCCACAGGTTTATATCACACCTCAACCACCACAAGAGATCCACACTCGATAGCCCCAAACTGGTAAACCCTCTATCCCCACTGGTCAGAACGACCATCCGCATGGTCCCAGAGAGTTCTTGAGCTTGGAGCTACCCCTGTACTAACAGGTCCCCTAACAGTAATTAGTAGTCAATCAGTCAGGCCTTGTGAAGAGCAAGCCTCTGGCGTCATAGTTCCATAATTTTGAAGTCTACCTCTAACAGGTGTGGTGAGTGCTTCACATCTCTGCCTCAGCTTCTTAGGACAAGGCAAGGACTGGTCTTGTCAGCTTGGGATGAAGATGTCTCAAAAAAGAAATTTAGAAAGGCCTGAGAGTACAGGCCATAGCTGCTGGGACTGATCTGTCTCATAGACCCTGTAGTGAACCTCTAGGAAGCCAGTGGCTTTCGTCTTCCAAGTCACCACAGTTTCCATATGTGTGAACTGAGGACAATCACAGTGCTGCCCAAGGGATTCTGACAACGATGAAACAAGTCAGCCCGTGCAGTGGTCAGTGCAGACCCAAACCTGCAGAGATCTCAGTAAATACTAACTCCACATCAACTTAGTGTGCTGTGCAGTATGTGTGTCTTAGATGGGACCTCCCTCTTGTTTCGGGTTCCTGGTGTGACTCAGCACTGGGTCCGAGCCCAAGGAGGAATGGGGTCAGGGAGAACCAAGTCTTATATATTTGATAACTTCTTGGGGAAAGAAAAAGAGAGTCTCATTATACCTGTCAAGCTGTGATGGTTTGTATGTGCTCAGCCAGGGAGTGGCACGATTAGGAAATGTGACCCTGTTGGAGTAGGTGTGTCACTGTGGGCATGGGCTTAAGACCTCATGCTAGCTACATGGAAGCCAGTATTCGCTAGCAGCCTTCAGATGAAGATGTAGAACTCTCAGCCCTGCCTGCACTGTGCCTGCCTAGATGCTGCCATGCTCCCACCTTGATGATAATGGGCTGAACCTCTGATCCTGTAAGCCAGCCCCAACTAAATGTTGTCCTTATAGGAGTTATCTTGGTTATGGTGTCTGTTCACAGCAGTAAAACCATAACTAAGACACAAGCAATACTTCACTGATCTCTATAAGCTTCTCTGTCTTCATCAAGTACCTGCTGGATCCTGAGCAGTTCTACTCTGGCTCTCAGCTTGCACAGCTCCTCAGCAAAGCCAACCCCCAGCACTGGACTTCCTCCTAAGTCAGCCATCATATGTGGTCCTGGGGCATAGAGGGGCGCAGGGGTGTCATCTCTTCAAGCCACATGAAGGTGCAATGGGTCGTCTCCACATTGCATTGTCGGAAACAGTGAGTCTTGCCACATGGGCCTTGTCTTTCAAACAGGCACTTTGACACTTCCCCTTCCTTGCTACTCCACACCCAGCCAGGCCTCTGTGAACAGTGTTTTCATTAGCATGTAGCTTTGCTGAGGTGAGTCCACCTTGACAGGTAAATCAAAAAGGACAGATGTGGGACAGCAGTTCCTATATCATAGCAGGAATAGTACTGCTGTAGTCGCCATCGGAAATAGAGGGCCTGCCTGGCTGTCTCACTCAGCCAGTAAAATGCTTACCGTGTAAGCATAAGGGCCAGAGTTCCATCCAGCACCTATGTAAAATCCAGGCGTGAAGGCATGTGCTCGTCTAGCCAACCTGCCTTGCCAAGTAGGTAAGCCCCAGGTCCCATGAGAGACCCTGGCTCAAAAACAAGGCCGAAGCCACCTGCAGAAGAATGACATGTGAGGCTGTCCTGCTGCTTACACACACATGCACACGCACACACACACAGACTAGTGCACGCATGCACCTCAAATAGACAAAACTGAAGGAGGAGAAGGAGAAATAATCAGGCAGTGAGAGGTACTGTCCTCCCCTTGACTCACTGCTGGCTGCCCTCAAGTACTGACCAAAGTGCCTGCCATTCCTCAGCTAATTCCACCTTGTGAAGAACTTTCTAGACTAAGCCCCTTTCTTCCCACTCCTCATGGAGAAACGTCTGAGAACTCAGGGAGATTCATTTTTACCTGGGTTTACCCAGCTACCGAGTGACAGAGGACACCTTAGGTGAGCCCAAGTGCGAGCTCCTGTCTCCTGGTAGACGGAATGAAGGCTGTGCCCAGCACAGCTCCTGGAAATGCCAGCACTTCCCCTCACCACTGTTTTCTGGGAAGCAGATGGCTCCTGGCCTTAGGTTATGAAGGCTAAGCCGCTGCAAATTCTTACTGTCTGCTGACTGGCTCTGTGTTGTCTGTAGGATCTGCCCTTCCCTCTCTGTGGTATTAAACAGATGCCGGGTACAGCTGGGCGGAGGGAGGATGCGGCCGGAGTGGCTGGAGCACAGAGCTCTCCCAGGCTGCTGTTCCTCCTTGTACTCTTACTGCAGAGTTAGAAGTCAGATGACCTCTCTGTCACCTCTCTGGAATCTCTTACCCCATCTTTCCCTCACCCTCCCTCCCTCTCTGAGCTAGACTGGCTGGCCTCTAAGCCCCCGGTGATGAGGGTTACACACATGCATCACTGTGCCCAGCCATATGTGCCCTGGAGAGGTGATCTTAGGTTCTCATTCATATGGAACAAGCATTTTACCCACTCCATCTCCCTGGTCCTGTGCTGCTGCTTACCTTGCTGGTGGTTGGAGTAGATTCAGTGTCCTGTAGCCTTTTATTAAATTGAGCACAGGATGGGATATGCTAAAACAATGAAATGACCAGTGGAATCTTGGACTGCAAACTTATACAGCACATCTGCAGTGTGTGTGTGTGTGTGTGGGGGGCTGATGACATGGCTCAGGGAATAAGAGTGCTTACTCTGCAAGTATAAGTGCCTGAGTTCAATGCCTGTCATATACCACAGAGCTGCACAGGCAGGTGCAAACCTGTCATATACCACACAGATGCACAGGCAGGTGAAAACCTGGCATCTACCACATACAGATGCACGGACAGGTGCAAGCCTGGCATATATCACACACAGCTGCACAGGCAGGTGCAAACCTGGTATCTACCACATACATATGCACAGACAGGTGCAAGCCTGGCATATATCACACACAGATGCACAGGCAGGTGCAAACCTGGTATCTACCACATACAGATGCACAGACAGGTGCAAGCCTGGCATATACCACACACAGATACACAGACAAATACACATATATAAGTTTATCTGCATGTGAATGAAGACAAGCGATCTTGGGGCCCTGGTGCCATGAATACAGAGTAACCTCCCAGGACCTGGCCCTATTCTAAAAGCCACAGACACTAGTGAACCCTGTGGTGCGCAGAGAGTGATAGAAAAGTTGTTCTTACCTCTGTCCTGTGTGTCTGATGTTTTTCACAAGATTAACTGGAGAGGAACAGCAAGAGTGGAGCAGAGGCTGGAATTCTTTTAAGACCTGGGGTGGACACAGTGTGTCCTCTCGTTCTCTCTGCTGCTGTTCTTCTAATTTACACCCTTCAGAGGGTATAAAACCATCTAAAAGATCTGTAATTAAGATTTCACATTGAAGGCTGACTATCAAATGTTTTATAAGTAACTTTGAAACAAAGGGACAAAAGCCATTTTCTAGCCCCAGGCAATGATGGGCCACTTTCAAAGAAAGAATCCAAGGTATTTCTATGTGTATTAGAGATTAACGAAGCAGGCAGGCCTGTGCTGACTTGTATTTCTTCTTCTCCTTCTCCTCCTCCTCCTCCTTCCTCCTCTCCTTCCTCCTCCTCCTTCCTCCTCCTCCTTCCTCCTCTCCTTCCTCCTCTCCTTCCTCCTCTCCTTCCTCCTCCCCTTCCTCCTCCCCTTCCTCCTCCTCTTCCTTCTCTTCCTCTTCTTCTTTGAGGAAAGAGTATTTCATTTTATATCTTACATTACATTATGAATGGTAGTCAGGACAGGAAATCAAACATGAACTTGGAGGTAGGCACTGAGGAAGAAAGAGGTCATGAAGGAATAGAATTATTATCTTGTGCAGACTGATTTCTTATTCCAGCTATTCAGGGATGGCACTTGCAATAGTAAATCATCAGTCAAGAAAATACTCAATGATCTTTTGCCTACTAGACAATCAGATGGAGACATTTTCTCAACTGAAATTTCCTTTTTCAGTTTGATTCCTGTTAAACTGTATTTGATAAAAAAAATGAACAAAAGAAGAAAGAGAAAGGAAGGAAGGAAGGAAGGAAGGAAGGAAGGAAGGAAGGAAGGAAGATTTTCTCAGAGAACTAGTTCCTGGTTTTGTTGATTCTTTGTATAGCTCTTTTTGTTTCTACTTGGTTTATTTCAGCCCTGAGTTTGATTATTTCCTGCCATCTACTCCACTTGGGTGTATTTGCTTCTTTTTGTTCTAGAACTTTCAGGTGTGCTGTTAAGCTGCTAGTGTTTGCTCTCTCCAGTTTCTTTTTGGAGGCACTCAGAGCTGAGTTTTCCTTTTAGCACTGCTTTCATTGTGTCCCGTAAGTTTGGGTATGTTGTGCCTTCATTTTCATTAAATTCTAAAAAGTTTTTAATTTCTTTTTTTATTTCTTCCTTGATCAAGTTATCATTGAGTAGGGTGTTGTTCAGCTTCCATGTGTATGTGGGCTTTCTGCTGTATTTGTTGCTATTGAAGACCAGCCTTAGTCCATGGTGATCTGATAGGATGCATGGGATTATTTAAATCTACTTGTATCAGTTGAGGATGGTTTTGTGACTGATTATACGGTCAATTTTGGAGAAGGTACCATGAGGTGCTGAGAAGAAGGTGTATTCTTTTGTTTTAGGATGAAATGTTCTGTAGATATCTGTTAAAACCATCTGGTCCGTCACTTCTTAGTTTTACTGTGTCTCTGTTTAGTCTGTATTTCCATGATCTTTCCATTGATGAGAGTGGGGTGTTGAAGTCTCCCACTATTGTTGTAGAGGTGTAATGTGTGCTTTGAGCTTTAGTAAAGCTTCTTTTATGAATGTGGGTGGCCCTTGTATTTGGAGTATAGATGTTCAGAATTGAGAATTCTTCTTGGTAGATTTTTCCTTTTATGAGTATGAAGTGTCCTTATCTTTTTTGATAACTTTTGGTTGAAAGTCAATTTTATTCAATATTAGAATGGCTACTCCAGCTTGTTTCTTGGGATCATTTGCTTGGAAAATTGTTTTCCAGCTCTTTACTCTGAAGTAGTGTCTGTCTTTGATACTTAGGTGTGTTTCCTGTATGCAGCAAAATGGTGGGTCCTGTTTACATATCCAGTCTGTTAGTCTATGTCTTTTTATTGAGGTCCATTGATGTTAAGAGATATTAAGGAATAGTGGAGCCGGGCAGTGGTGGTGCATGACTTTAATCCCAGCACTTGGGAGGCAGAGGCTGGTGGATTTCTGAGTTCAAGGCCAGCCTGGTCTACAGAGTGAGTTCCAGGATAACCAGAGCTACACAGAGAAACCCTGTCTCAAAAACGGGGGGGGGGGGGCCGTGAAGGAATAGTGGTTGTTGCTTCCTATTATTTTTGTTGTTAGAAGTGGAATTATGTTTGTGTGGCCATCTTATTTATGGTTTGTTGAAAGAAGATTACTTTCTTGCTTTTTCTAGGTTGTAGTTTCCCTTCTTATATTGGAGTTTTCCATCTATTATTTATTGTAGGGCTGGATTTGTGTAAAGATATTGTGTAAATTTTGTTTTGTCATGGAATATCTTGTTTTCTCTGTCTATGGTAATTGAGAGTTTTGCTGGGTATAGTAGCCTGGGCTGGCATTTGTGTTCTCTTAGGGTCTGTATAACATCTGCCCAGGATCTTCTAGCTTTCATAGTCTCTGGTGAGAAGTCTAATATAATTCTGATAGCTCTGCCTTTATATGTTACTTAACCTTTTCCCCTTACTACTTCTTCTTCTTCTTCTTTTTTTTTTTTTTTTTTTTTTTTTTGGTTTTGGTTTTTTTCGAGACAGGGTTTCTCTGTGTAGCCCTGGCTGTCCTGGAACTCACTCTGTAGACCAGGCTGGCCTCAAACTCAGAAATCTGCCTGCCTCTGCCTCCCAAGTGCTGGGATTAAAGGCGTGCGCCACCACCACCAAGCCCTTACTTCTTTTAATATTCTTTATTCATTTTGTGCATTTGGTGTTTTGATTATTATGTGATAGGAGGAATTTCTTTTCTTTAGGTTAGGGAAGTTTTTTTCTGTAATCTTGTTGAAGATATTTACTGGCCCTTTAAGTTGGGAATCTTCACTCTCTTCTATCCTTAGGTTTGGTCTTCTCATTGTGTCCTGGATTTCCTGGATATTTTGGGTTAGGAGCTTTTTGCATTTTACATTTTCTTTGATTGTTGTGTCAATGTTTTCTATGGTATCTTCAGCACCTGTGATTCTTTCTTCTATCTCTTGTATTCTGTTGTTGATGCTTGCATCTATGACTCCTGATCTCTTTCCTAGGTTTTCTATCTCCAGGGTTGTCTCCTTTGTGATTTCTTTATTGATTCTATTTCCATTTTTAGATCCTGGATGATTTTGTTCAATTCCTTCACCCATTTGGTTGTGTTTTCCTGTAATTTCTTTAAGGGATTTTCGTGTTTCCTCTTTAAAGGCTTCTACCTGTTTTCTTGTGTTCTCCTGTATTTCTTTAAGAGACTTATTTATATCCTTCTTAAAGTCCTCTATCATCACCATGAAATGTGACTTTAAATCAGAGTCTTGCTTTTATGGTGTGTTGGGGTATCCAGGGCTTGCTGTGGTGGGAGGGCTGGGTTCTGATGATGCCAAGTAGCCTTGGTTTCTGATGCTTATGTTCTTGCCCTTGCCTCTTGCGACTTGGATATCTCTGGTGTTAGCTGGTCTTGTTGTCTGTGACTGTAGCTTGTCCCTCCTGCAAGCCTGTGTATCTGTATTCCTGGGAGACCAGTTCTCTCTGGGATGAATTTTGGTATGGAGAGCTTTGGCACAGTGTCAGCTCTGGGGTGCAGATAGAAACCTGAAGGATCCTGTCCCCAGCTGTTTCTTGGTTCCCATGTCCTGATGACACCGGGCTGGTCCCTCTTGGGCCAGGAATTTGAGCAGAAGTGGTAGTGTTACCTGTACTCACAGGTGTGCCAGCACTCCTGGGAGATCACCTCTCTCCTGATGGTATTTGTATATGGAGCACTGCAGCACAGGATCAGCTCTGGGCACTGTGGCACAGGATCAGCTCCGGGCACAGACAGAAACTAAAAGGATCCTGTCCCAGGCTGCTCCTTGGTTTCTATGTCTCTAGGCCTCTGGGTGAGTCCCTCAGAGCAGAAGTGGTCTTACCTGTGCTCACAGGTGTGTCTATACTCTTGGGAAACCAGCTGTCTCCTGGCAGTATTGGGGTATGGGCCCTGTGTCACAGGATCAGCTCCTGGCACAAACAGAAACCGGAGGGCATATTTCTTCTTTAACACCCAGCAGATGAGCTGTGGTTGAGAAAATGAAAACTGTCTAAACATCAAATGTCAGTACCAGCATCCAGAGTAGGAGGCTGGGGAAGAGGGGAGAATTGAGAGTTGTAAAACAGGGTTTCTCTATGTAGCCCTGACTGTCCTGGAACTCACTCTGTCAACTAGGCTGGTTTCACACTCAAGAGATCTGCTTGCCTCTCTCTCCCAAGTGCTGGGATTAAAGGTGTGTGCTACCACCACTCAGAAAATGTAGGTTCTTAAGGGTGTTCATCTGCATGAATGGATCAGTGTCAAAGGCAAGCCCAGAATCCCATTTGGCCATCTGTTTGCTGTGTGGTCTTAAATAATGTGAATTCGAGGATGGAGAGCTGGCACAGCAGTTAAGAGCACTTGTTCTTGCAGAAGGACATGGGTTCAGATCTCAGCACCAATATCAGGTAGCTCACAACTGCCTGTAAGCTCAACTCCAGAGTATCCGATGCTCTCTCTTGTCTTCTTTGAGAACCTGCATACATGAGGCGCACACACACACACACACACACACACACACACAAATCTAAAAAAAAACCCTGAGCTTCAATTTCTTCAGCTGTTAGAGAGCAGAATACCTAGGAGGACGCATGCATAGAATAACATGTACTTAGTAGTTCTCATGGGTACCAAGGAATGCTAGCTTCTTGCCCTTCTCCCAGCACACTCAGGTGTGTGAATGCCACAGATATCCAAGACATACAAACTGTTGTTCATTCTTCCTGCCTTAGGATTTCTCAATTAAATACGATTCTCTCCATTTCTCCCTGCCCTGGTTAAGTGATCTTTGGTTGGACTATTTTTGAAGGTTTAAAAATACTATTATTGCTGTCTCCACATTTGTTATCTTCAAGTGGAATGCCTGCTATTCTGATTTGCCTTTTTCCACCCAGCTGTTCCCCTTATCCTGTCACTGGACATGGAAGCGTCAACTGAGCAGCAAGCAGCCACCAAACCAGCTCACACAACTGGGGCTTTTCTGTCTGTCACCAGCCACCAAACTTGCTTCCAAATGGCTCTGAAACAGCGGCATCATTCATGGCTTCCTGGGACCCTTGACATTTTATCTTGATATGGCTCAAGAATAACTGCTGGCTTGTAGTTTGCTCTTAACATGGTGACTTATGCTTACATATGCATGATTTCCTTGTTTTCTGTTTTGCTTCACAGTGTGGCTCCAAAGTAGCTAAATGTTTATGGGGTGGGCGGGTGGCTGGCTAAGTGGATGACGTTGTCAGGCCCTGTCTTGGAGATTGCAATTAAGTGACTTAAGCACCTTGTGGAGGCTGGAAGCCTTTTGTTAATCTGTTGTAGCTATTACACAAAAGAGACAATTCCTTCTTTTTAAAAATCTTTGTGCGTATGTGTGTATGACGAACCCGTGTGTTTGTAAGTACCAGCATAGGTGTGCCATGGCACATTCATGGAGATCAGTAGACAACATTAGGGCTCAGTCCTTCCTGTCTGACTTTTTGAGACAGGGTCTCTTGTCCACCACTGTATAAGCCAAGGTATGTGGCTGGCAAGCTTCCGGGGATTCTCCTGCCTGTCCCTCACCTCATGGCTGGGGAGCTGCAGCTACAGATCCAGTTCCTTCTGCCCCCGCCTTACATGGGTTCTAAGGACCCCAACTCAGGTCTTTGTGCTTGTGTACCAAACACTTTACCTAATGACTGACACTTCTCCATGGCCCTGTATGCAGTCATTTCTTTACTGGACCTGCAGGGACTCAGATGGACTGTTTTTTGATGGAGTTTGGCATCTCCAAATGGTGGAGATTGGCAGGGCATCTGTGCCTGCGCCTGTGAGTGTGTGGATTACAAATGGAAGGAGGCTAGGTCATTGGGTGTGGCTTCCTCACACTCTCTTCACTCCCAGCTATCAGGAAGCAAACGGCCTGTCTGTGCGCTTCTGCCATGATTTGCATTGCTGCAGCTCGTGCGCTGAAATCTTTACTTGAGTGAGACAAATACATCTTTCCTTCTTCAAGAAGTTTATCAAGTATTATTCGGTATGGCCACAGGTTTGTAACGTTGTTTGTAAGAGTATTTTATTCTCAGCCAGCAGGGTTGAAGGCCTTTAGATTTCCTCCCATTCCCATGTCTTCCTCAGCTCGTCCCCCTCCAACTCCTCCCCCTCCTTTTTGTGAGACAGTCTTACTATGTAGTCCTGGATGCTTTAGAACTCACCATGTAGACCATGATAACTTTAAACTCAGAGATCTGCTTGCCTCCACCTCCTAAGAGCTGGGGTTAAAGGGGCGTGCCAACATATCCATCCATCGTCCCCCTTTCCGGCCTGCTTCAGGGAGGGCCCACGTCCCAGTTCATAGGTAGTACAACTCCCTTCGCAACATATCCAACTTTCTTTTGTCAAGACATGGTCTTATGCAGCTCAGGTGGGTTTCTGACTCACTGTGCAGCGGAGGATGGCCTTGAGCTCCGACACTCCTGCCTCTGCTCTCCCTGTGCTAGGTTTCCAGGCAAGCACTACGTGCTCCTCTGAAGGTGCCGTTCATCTGTTTCCTCGGTTGTCCTAACGTGGGGCCTCTTTGTATGAGGCTGTTAATCCCATAATTGGAGTTTCTAGGACCAAAAGCCTGGACTCTCATAGCCCCCTCCCCCAAAGGGACATCTACCTGTCCCAGTTAGAGAGACAAGTGATTGGGAAAAGCAGACAGGAGATTTATTCAACATGGCTGCCTTGGGAAGTAGAACAGTTAAAAGAGGTACAGGGTAAGAGGTATGTTTGTCTTTGGGATGCTGACATGAATATTTAAGTTTAAGTAGAGAAAACTGGGGCAGAGGACAAGGGACATTCATTATCAAGCAGGCCTGTTGAAGGTGGACTCTGATTGGCCTTTGGCTCCACTATGGTTCTGTCTTGTCCCCAGGCCTCATTTACTTATGCTTCTCGATGTGGCTTCACCCTCATTGGATAATTGCTGTATGGAGTGACTGGAGAGAGATCAGGGACAGTAATTTATCTCTGTGCCTTCAGCCAAAGTAAAGGAGACAGACACAGGATGAAAGCAGACGTGTCAGGCTCGCATCCTGTGTCTGGTTACTTTGCCGGCCAAGTGAGGAGACCATGCTTTTTAGGAAAAGCGGCTTCTCAGTGCCATTTCCGTTCCCCTCACAGGCTCTACTCATATAGCCTCATCTCTTTCCAAAGGACTCACCCCATGATGCCATCGCCTTGGGGGCTAGGATTTCAACCAAAGAATTTGGTGGGAACAGAGACACTTACATAGCGTGTAATTACCTTTTGTGTGTGCAGGAACACTCACGCTCTCAGCCGTTCTCAAGCATGAGTACTGCCTTTACTCTGGGTCAGCCTTCCCCACTCACTGTTTGTGTACAGAGATTCCATTTGTTCTGGAGAACAGCCTGGTGGTGTAGCTGGTGTTCTTAGCAGTTTAAAGTGTGGCAACTGCAGTCTGAAGAAGGAACGTCTTATTTGCGTTTACAAGGTCAGAGCCAGTCCTTGGCTGGGCCAGCGTGCCAATCAGTTCTCCTGTGGCTGAACCTCAGCGAGGAGGATGGAGGAAATGGTCCTTTCTCATCTAGAACGATGAGAAGTTCCCAATAAGCCAAAAACCATCAAGGCAGCAGATGGGTCTCAATAGCCCCGCCCTGATCCATATTTGGGGGCTTAGCACCTAATTTATACTTGCTGCCCAAATTTATATTTGGGGGTTTAGCACCCCACAAGTTAGTCACATGATTTTTTTCTTCACTAATGAATAATGACTCACAGCAGGGGCTGCTTTGTAACCATCTAGTCTATCAGCGACCCTCTGAGTCAGCCCAGGAGGCCAGCTTGCAGTCACTGTGGGTGTCGCGTTAGCCAGGGGCTGACTGTATTAGTTACTTCTCTGTTGCTGCGATAAAACAAGGCCAAGGCACCTTAGAGAAGGAAGGGTTTATTTTGGGCTTATGGTTCCAGAGGGTGAATATCTATAATGGGGTTGGGGGTGGGGTAAGCAGGAAGTAAATACAGCACCTGGAACTGGAAACTGAGAGCTCACATCTCAAACTTGTGTGCAGGAAACAGAAAGAGTTAACTCAACTTGGCACCAAGTCATCAAGCTTTTAAAACCTGCCCTCAGTGACATACTTCGTCAAGCAAGGCCACGCCCCCTAAACCTCCCTAAATTGGGGACCAAGCATTCAGTGCTGGAAATATGAGGAACATATTCAAACCACCAACACACTGTTTACATTGTGATGTTGTTTTGAGCCTGGGTCTCATGTAGCCACGGCTAGCCTGGAACTGGGTTTGTAGCTAAAGCTAACCTTGAGCTTCTCTACCTCCATAGTTCTGAAATTACAGTATGCTCAGTTTTATGAGGTGCTAGGGATCAAGCCCTGGGTCTCCTACACGGAAGGCAAAAACTACCTCCTGAGCTCCCCTAGGCTTGTGCTATCATCATGTGGCTCCGATATTGGGTGGCTTAGTCTCCCCTATTCTGTGACTGAAGAAACTGAGGTCCAGAGAGGTGCCCACTTGCTGAGACTTCTAAGAGGAAGCACCAGGGTCTGAACCTAGGACTCTGGTTCCAGAACCAACATTCATCATGACCACTGGTGAAAGAAACACTTCCCCTTATGCAATGTAGTTACTGCAAAGAAACGATCCACGTGAGCAGAGATGTGCTTAGCTTACTTTGAACATTATGCACCACATATGAACAGATACCAAAGTGCCATGAGATAACCTATAAATATGTAGGATTTCTATATGCCAATTTAAGTGTTTTTAATAGTTTTAATTTTTTAAAGCAAAAACAGTTCCCATGACAACTCTTAAAACTGCTGTCAGACCCAGTTTGTGAGCCGTGCAAGAACAATCTTATTATAACTTTATAGCCCTGTTCCTTTTCTTGTTCTCCTCTTAACAAAGGGGCATTGATTACTTCATTCCCAGACTTGGCTGGAAGTTGTCTTTGTTTCTAAAAATCAAAGTCCAGCTTTGAGAACAAGGCTTTAAAGACAAAGTCAACTGCCTGTCCCAAGGGTGACCCCAGGATTCTCTTACAAACGAGGGGCAGTGGCTCCGTGGTATGACTCTCCCCCTTTAGCTTGAAGTTTTGTCTGCAGGGGGCATGGCTGTCTGCCAGATGGCTGAGGTGGTGGACGCGACCGACTGCCAGATGGGGGACGTCATCACTGCACCATACGTTGTTAAACACGAGCAGCATCAGTTAACTTTCTGCCACAAAAATAGCTTCCATTAGTGGCTTAAAATTACTGTCTGTTTATTTAGCTCACCATTTATTCTATGAATCAGCTGCAATCAGGGCTGGACTTGGCTGGAAGATTCTTCTAGTCTTGGCTGTGTTCATTTGTTCATTTGTGTGTTTCTATTCAGCTAACACACACACACACACACACACACACACACACACACAAATAAAATGTTTGAAAAGAAACTGCTCAGGAGCTGGAGGACAGCTGAGTGATTGAGAACGCTGGCTGCTTTTCCAGAGGACCTGGTTCTGTTTCCAGCATCCCCATGGCGGCTCACAAATGTCAGGTCCCGAAGAGACCTGGGCAATGTGGCTAACTGGGGTGCCTATTAGTGTACCAAAGTGTGTGCAGGCCTCTGGGCTCATCCAGAACCCGAGCCCACCTCAGCTCTTTCACCACCTCTTGCTGTAAACCGCTCCATCCCGGGGCTTTCCCTTCCCTCCCCAGCCTCCTTTTCCTGTATTAACCCTGTAGTTTTGGCCATGCACACTCTTGACTCCTCTTTTGCACACTCTCCCCCTCCCCCTCTCTTTTTAAAATAGTTTAAAAAAAATACTCATTTGTTTTATTTAAGAGTACACTGTAGCTGTCTTCAGACACACCAGAAGAGGGCATCAGATCCCATTACAGATGGTTATGAGCCACCACGTGGTTGTGGGGAGTTGAACTCAGGACCTCCTCCTCCTCCTCCTCCTCCTCTTCTTCTTTGTCTTCTTTTCCTCCTCTTCCTCCTTCTTCCCCATCTCTCTTGATCTCCTTGGTCTTTGGTTCTTCTCTTGGTCCATTTCCCTTCCCCTTCCCTCCCCTCTGCCCCCCTCCCCTTCCCTCCCCTCCCAGTCTTCTCATGGCCCTGTTCATTCTCCACTCTTCCAGATGCCTCTGGCTGTGCTCTCCCTTGTATCTACAACAAAATCCCTCTCCCCAGCCATACCTCAGAACAGTGAAGTCCTCGTTTCATTCACCTGCCATCTGGAACTCCAGGCCCAGAGATGCAATTCCTACACAGGTACCAAGCATGAACCACACACGATGCACAGACATTCATATGGGGAAATGTCCATACATATAATAAAATTAACTTAAAAAACAAAAGCGTAGAGGCTGGAGAGATGGCTCAGGGGTTAAGAGCACTGACTGCTCTTCTAAAGGTCCTGAGTAAATCTCAGCAACCACAATAGTGGCTCACAATCATCTGTAATGAGATCTGACACCCTCTACTGGAGTGTCTGAACACAGCTACAGTGTACTTATATATAATAATAAATCTTAAAAAAAAAACAACAACAACCTGAAACCCTAACTAAGACATATACTATGAAACTCACATGTAAGATTATTAAAAAATATCAACTGTAATTACTTTCAGGTTGTGTGCATAAGGTATGTAGGGAACATAAATTAATTTCAGGTTTAAACTTGGCTCAATCCCAAGATATTTGCATAAATGTGAATATTCCACTATCCCAAAATTCTGAAACTCAAAGCAGTTCTGGTCTCAAGCATTTGGAAAAGAGGATTCTCAAATAATAATTTCTTTAAAAACATGATATATGCTGGGCTGGAGAGATGGCTCAGCAGTTAAGAGTACTGGCTGCTCTTGCATAGGTCCTGAGTTCAAGTCCCAGCAACTGCATGACTACTGGCTCATGACTAGCTATAATGTGATCTGATGCCTTCTTCTGGCACCCAGGTGTACATGTAGATAGAACACCCATATGCATAAAAATAAATATTTGAAAAAAAAACCATGATACCACAATATATGTGAGTAAAACTTAGGCCATGACTATTAGGAATAATGAGCTCTGAGAGTGGATATGTACCCTGAAGTCACCTTCCAGAGTTGAGAGACTGCTAGAATTACAGCTTGTGCTCAAAGACAGAGCAATTAAAACACACGCACGTGCACACACACACACACACACACACACACACAGCATCCCAGCTTCCTTCCTCCCTTTATTTCTTTTCTCCTTCCTTCCTTCCTTCCTTCCTTCCTTCCTTCCTTCCTTCCTTCCTTCCTTCCTTCCTTCTTTCCTTCCTTCCTTTCTTTCTTTTTGGTTTTTTGAGACAGGGTTTCTCTGTGTAGCCTTGGCTGTCCTGGAACTCACTCTGTAGACCAGGCTGGCCTCAAACTCAGAAATGCGCCTGCCTCCGCCTCCCAAGTACTGGGATTAAAGATGTGTGTCACCACCGCCCAGCATCTCGGCCTTCTTTTAAAAATATTTTTTCTTTGTTCTTTGAAAGTTTCATATGTTTACACAATGTATTTTTTAATCATACCACCCAATACTACTATATCCTTCCAGAGCCCTTACAGCCTCACCCACCCTACTGTATCTTCATGTTCTCTCTTTTGTTGCTGCTATTAATGACCTCCTAAGTACAACTAGTGCAGCCCATGTGCACACGGGGTGTGTGTGGCCATTGCCTGGGGCAGGACTGTATCCCCAAAGGAGAGACCCTTCCTCTTTCATCAGCTGTCAACTGCCACTTGCCTCTAGAGAAGGGCCTCAGAGGCCTCCATGCTGGGAGGGGTTTCGACTGGCTTGATCTAGTGGAGGTCTCTGCTGCTGTGAGTTGATAGGATGATAGCCATGCCAAGGTCAAAACCCAGCATTGCACAGCTCTCCTCCCCGACTCTTGGCTGTCATCCTTTCTGACCCCTTTCCCTCGATGTCCCCTGAGCCTTGGGCAGTTGACAGAGATGACTCAGCGCAGCTGACAACTCAGTTACCTAGAGTCAGCCCTTGGGCTGGTAATGAGTCAGTAAGTACACTAACCATGACCCACCACAAAAAGAAATTTCTCTGACCAAAGTCAAGAGCAGCACCATCTATGATATAAATATTTGGAAGGTAACTTGCCAGATGACCATTTAGCACAGCAACAGTTTGACCCTCGGACCTCTACTCTCCTCAGATTCAGTCCTCTCTTGAAAACGTATGTCTGAACAGTGGAAGCCATTGGGGGAAAAGGAGAAGAAGAATGGGATCCATTGGGTTTTATTTAGACAGGGTCTGTGCAGCAGCTGGGTGTGGGGTTACAAATATGCTAGCTGTTTAGCTGGGACATTTATTTATTTTATATGAGTACACTGTAGCTGTCTTCAGACATACCAGAAGAGGGCGTTAGATCCCATTACAGATGGTTGTGAGCCACCTTGTGGTTGCTGGGAATTGAACTCAAACCTCTGGAAGAGCAGTCAGTGCTCTTAATCACTGAGCCATCTCTCCAGCCCAGTCTCTTCCTCTTTAAAGTACAAACGATCCCAAGTGATTTATATAGCAGTGTATGGGTGAGAATTCAGTAAGAAAATTTGTTTAAATCCAGAGTCAGCTCAGCATTTGGCTTATACAGGGAAACGTAACAATAAAATAACAAAGCTAAGGCAAAGAAAATTTTAGTTAGGGTTCCTATTTTGTGATGAAAAAAAATACTATGACCAAAAGCAACTTGGAGAGGAAGGACATGCTTACAGCTTGTCAGTCATCCAGGAAAATCAGGGCAGGGACTCAGGGCAAGAACCCGGAAGCAGGAACTGAAGGAAGAGGTCATGGGGGAATGTTGCTTACTGGCTTGTTCCGCAGGCTTGCTCAGCCTGCTTTCTTAGATAACCCAGAATCACTGCCCAGGGATGGCACCACCCACAATAGGCTGGGCCTGCCCACATTTATCATTAATCAGACAATACTGCACAGACTTGTCTACAGCCAGTCTTATGGCGGCATATTTTTCCCATTGTCAGATAAATCTAGCTTATGTCAAGTCCATACAAAACTAGGCAGCACAGTTCTGGAATGGAAGACTAGAAATGAGTCCAGTATCTGGGGGAAGAGACCCCCCAAGGCTGTGCTGGCCGATGGAAGACGAGACCTTGTGCCCCCTCTCCAACCCTTGCTAATTCTGGAGCCCTGGGAAGATTCCTTCAACCCTGTAAGCCTTGGTTTTCTGTTCTTTTAGATGGGGTGATGCTAATAGTTCCTATCCCCCTGGGACCATTGGGAGAGTTAAAGAAGGGTATGTGACAAGTGGTACGAACCATCATTGTGGTCATTGGGGACCTTGCTTGGCAGGAGGCAAATGCCAGCACAGGAAAAGCAAGAGCAGTTGGGAGCTGGGTCCAGTTGGAAAAAAGCATAAACTCAGTTTAGAGTAGGCATATGGAGATGAGTCTATACGGGTGCATCATGGGAGCTTCTGATGTAGATTGTTTTTACCTACATCTTGATGGATGCCTGCATGCGATGGCCTTGAAGGGACTGTCCAGACTCCTGGGTGTGTTGGAACTGGGACCATTGCAGCCAGGTGTGCAAAGCTTTTTGACCCTGACAAAGGTCTTACTGTTAAACTAGAGTTCTGTGTCCTTCTGCACAGCCAGTGCTTACCCTGCTGGTCTCACACACTTAGAGTTGCCTTCGCTGGTCAGGGCCTGTAGGAGTTGGAGAAGGAAATGGTTCTAAGGCAGGAAATCAGCGGGTGATTGGCACAGGAGCCCTTCAGTGTCCAAAGAGGCTTTGAAAAGCTACCATCTCGTGCCATCCTATGTGGACAGGCTTGTATTCATGCCTCAGGAAGAGATTAAGCAGGAGACATGTAAATACCTGAAACAATGAGACATGATGTTGGCCTGATGTTCTGAAGTGGTCCCTTGACATCTGACTGTGCCTTTGGATTATCTTAATTGGAGCACAAGAGAGCAGAACTTAATTAGAACATAATTGAACAGCTACATTAAACAGAACTGGCTTAATGGCTGCTTTGTAAATTCACTTGGGAATTCACATCCCTGAAAATATTTCGAGCAGTTAATATTGTGCTGGTACTTTACTGTAATCAATTTTTAATAAAAGTTGCATGTTTATATCCTTAGCAATAAAACCCAGCACAGGTTCACATGACTTTGTTTGGACTGGGGGTGGGAAGGCGTTATTTATGCAGAGTTAAGATTTCTGTATTTCCTGGAGTTACTGACTTTGAGGGCTTTTCCAGAAAGTGACAGAAAAACCCATTCAAAGCAACTTACATAGAAAATGATTTTTTTTAAGATATGTGGAACCCGTGGAAAGACCTTCCACACCAGCTTAATCTGAGAGCCTGGATGATGTCTTTAGAAAAAAATGTTCTTTTATCAGTGTTATTCATTGATAAGATGACATTTTATTATAGTGTGTTCATATACTACTCAGACCATGTTCCACACCTTATCTCCCCTCTCCCCTCTCCCCTCTCCCCTCCCCCCAACTTCCTGCTGTTCCCCTGCTGTTTATGAGAAAACGTGATATTTGTCTTAAGGGTTGCCTTGATTTGCCTAACATGGTCATTTCCAGTTATATTCATTTTTCCGTATCCGACATACTTCATTTTTCCTTATGGCTGAAAACAATTCCACATCATATATAATCACCACGTTTTCTCTGTTTGTTCTCTGTTGTTAACTTTTTTCCCTTTAAGACAGGACATTACTATGGAGCCCAGGCTGAACTCTTAACTGGCAATCCTCATGCCTTACCTGGCATGAGGAGTTGAGCCTTGGGGAAATATGGTGATCACTGGAATTCAGTTCTGCACCACCAAGGCCAGCTGTGATCTCGTGGCTTTGGGGGTAGAATTACGTATACCCATTTAAACCAGATTTTGTTGTTCTCAAATGTTAGTTGCTTCTCTTCCAGCCTTTAGCTCTTTAGTGTATCTCCTGTGTGTGTGCTCAGCATAAAAACTAGTATAGACTACTCTATGGATTAATCTCATGTGTGCCTTTTCTCTCTTTGAGAGTTGTGCTTATTTAAAAAGAAACAGTACTTCCTCTTCCATCTTCTATGACCATTTTCCCCACCACATAACCATTACAGCCATGTGCTTTGTTTTATTTGCACAGTGCGTATACCCACTGACCCATCGGCTCATCCCTCTATCTGTCCAGTGTGCTACTTTGGACCATCTCAGTATAAATTGCAGATTTGTGATAACACATGCCTTAGCCCTTGACACTTGTTCTTTACCCTTTGAACTTTACATTCCTTTTCAACTTTATATTTGTGTGTGTGTGTGTGTGTGTGTGTGTGTGTGTGTGTGTGTGTTTGAAACAGGGTCTCATGGACCTGTCCCAGGCTAGCCTCCTATTCCATGTGTAGCCAAGGGCGACCTTGGTTTCCTGCCTCCTCCTCCTCCTCCTGACTTCTAGTTTCTGGCATCCACTACAGTACCCACCTTCAACTACAGATTTTGTTGGGTTTTGTTCTGATTTTAGGATTTTGGACCTGGAAAGATAGCTCACTTTACAGACGCAAAACCAAACACACAACAACAAAAATAATGTGTGTTAACTTTGTGGGTACCGCTTGCTCTGCTTGCTCACACGGGCGTGCTTGTGCCTTTTAGCAGTGAAGGCCTCGTTGTATCGCCCACATCCCGTCAGCCTGGCAGCCCAAGGGCTTCAGCCTTGCACTTTCCTTTTTCTAGTACTTCCTCTCTTATCTCTTCACTCACCACAGCCTTTCAGTTGCCTTCCCTTCTCCCTTTCAGCAACCCAGCGGATAATTTTTAAACTAAACAACAGCTGAACAATACCCCACTGTTCTGCATGTCTGGGTATGCAGGACACGTCCACGCCTGCCCAGAACTCCAGGAAAATATCATCTCTCATACTTTATTTCTTTGCATCAAAAGCAAATAAATCTGTTCGTGAACTTCATACAGCTATATTAAGGTCTATTTAATAGGATGAGTGAGGCCACATTCTCGGCATAGGATCTTTGCCATAAGCCAGTATGATAAATATCAAGTGGACAAGCATGGCGTGTGGGAAGAGGGAGAATCGGCCATTGTACAGTTGCTCCATTGTTTAAGCCATTAGGCTGCAATTCATGCTCGGTTACATATTTGCATTGTTGTAACAAGTATTTTCTTCTTTTAAGATAGCTTTTGAAGGGAACGCTTACATTCGCAGCCTTCATAGCCTTTAAAAAGCAAAAATCAAAATAACATTTGGGATACACACACATACACACACACACACACACACACACACACACTATGTAAAAAAATTGGGAAGGTGAGGAGGGGTGGATCCGGGAGGAATGGGCAGAGGGCGGGCGGTGACCATGATCAAAAGACACTTAGAATCTCAAAGAATGCCGGGTGGTGGTGGTGCACACATGTAATCCCAGCATTCTGGGAGGCAGAGGCAGGCAGATTTCTGAGTTCGAGGCCAGCCTGGTCTACAGAGTGAGTTCCAGGATAGCCAGGGCTATACAGAGAAACTCTGTTTCGAAAAAACCAAAATACCCCCCCCCAAAAAAAAAGAATCTCAAAGAACTAATAAAAATTAAAAAAAAAAAAAAAAAGACCCTTTCTAAGATGTAGCACTTTTCATTTTATTTCCCTGGCTGGCCATGTTTTATTTTCTTTATAAAAGCTGTTGACTTCAAGGTAAAAGACAGCAAATAATCCGTAGCAATTTGGGCACCACTGTGTTTTCTTTACTAACGGCCGCTAAAGCTTCCTTTAAAACCCCAAGCAGCACTTTGCTTTTCAGTGGCCATCAGTTTCACAGCAATCCTGTCGACTTTCTGCGGGTTACAAGACCAAACTGGCAGTTTGTATGGCAAGAAGGAAAAAGAAGATCAGAAGGAAGCTTTTCATAAAAAGACAATGTGGTGGGCTGGGGCGCAGCGCCAGCGGTGGAGGGCTCACCCAGTGCACTCGAAGCCCTGGCCCTGGCTCCCAGCACCAGCCATGGCAGTGTGCGTCTATAATCCCAACTCTCCCGAGGCACAGAAAAGGCACCAGAAATTCGAGGATGTATAACATCTGCACCATAGCTAGTTGAGGCCAGCCTAAGGGATACTTTGTCTTAAAAAGAATGGCTGAAGCGTATCCAGATTTATACTAATGATCCTAGTTTGAAGTGCCCACATCCTTGTTCCCGCATTTGTTCATCCACTCACGCAGCCCTCGTGGGTCCCTGCTCCACGCTGGGCACAGGTAGAAAGCGAAGTGTGAGCATCCCGCTCCCAAAGCTTGCGATCTGCAGGGAGACGTGCACTACTCTGAGATGCTGAGGTGGGATTCATCAGGAAAGTGCAGGAGAACCCTTCCTAAGAGGAAAAGGCTGAGAGTGAGCCAGGAGGCTTCCGGGGATGCTTAGGATACATGGGATTGGAGAGCTGAAAAGTGGTAGTTAAAACTTTCTTGTTTGTAAACAATAATCAACCCAGCACAGTCTGGATGGAGACAAACAAACAAACAAACAAACAAACAAAAAAAAGGAAACTTCTAACAGGGTGTGTAACTCGGTGTACCTAATTCAAGACTATGAGCTCTGAGTTCTATCCTGGGCACATCACCAATGTATGTGTGCGTGTTGGGGGTGGGGGCGGGAGGTCATGCACTTAACAGGTTCGGAGAACTTGGGTGTTTATCATCTGGGTCTAGAGCAGTGCGATCAGGAGTCCTGCTAATGGATCCTGGGTTGTCTTCCTTCTCTGGGTAGGGCTGTTTGGGTTAATTGATTGCATCTGTACCACTCCTGGTTCCAAATAAGGTCATATTCTGTAGCGTTTAGGGTTCTAACAGAGGAATCTCTGGGAAGGTGCAATTCAACTTCCTTCCAACCCCTCCATGTTTCCTGCTGATCCTGCCTGTTGGCTGGACCCAGAAATGCAGGTGTGGGAATGATTGGTAAGGAATGATTGATGGGTGATTTGAGCCATAAAGCCAGCCCCTCTGTATCTGTGAGCAGGGTAGGTTAGTGTAGGGTAGATCTAGAGGGACAGGAATTTTCCAGAATATCCTACATTCTTGGGAGGGCTACCAATATGGCATCCGGCATCTGTAGACTGACTTGGTTCTTAGTCTCTGTCAAAAGGGGTTCTCTGACTTTCCCTGGACCATTTAGTTCAGGTTGGGTACCACTGACCAACCAAATAAGTCATTCCACCTGGGTCTGGCTTGGTGGACCAGTGAGTTTATGGAGGCTGCTTGCAGTCTAGTGGGTGACTGAAAGGCTGCATCACTGGAAAGAACACTCATTGTGGCATGGCTCACCACTCACACACCTGCATTTCTGGAGCCTTTGCACCACTAGCACGCAGCTCTGTTGGCAGAAGTCTCCTTTCCACAGCACTTGTTACTGCTTGTCTGACTGGGGATGAGCCCTGTGAACCTTGTAGGCTCCAAAGCTTCCCAAGACCTGTGAGGAATGTTCGGTTCATGAATCCTATATGTATGGAGGCCAGAGGACAACTGCAGGCATCCGTTCTCTCCCTCCACCATGTGAGCTCCAGGTATCAAACTCAGATCGTTAGGCTTGGCTGCAAGCGCCCTTGTTCGCTGAGCCATTTCATTAGCCCTGCTTGCTGAACTCTACGGACCACATGTAAAAGATGGAACATCTCAACTCAGAGGAAACTAAATTGAACAATAAACCTCTTTTGTAAATAAAAGGAGAAAAAAAATAGAAGAAACTTCCAACAGGGTATGTAAGGCAGTGTGCCTAATAATAAGACTGAGCTCTGAGTTCTATCCTGGGCACACCACCAATGGGAGGTGGGAGAGGAGAAGTGGGGAGAGAAGAGGGAGAAGGAGAGGAAGGAGAGAGGAGAGAGGAGAGAGGAGAGAGGAGAGAGGAGAGAGGCAGAAAGGGAGCCTCCACCTCTCAGATCCCTTAACAGTTCTCTGACAGGAGCCAGTGGTTCTGTTTAGGTCACGAGAAGGGGCTTCAAGTGGAATCAGGACACTTACCTGCTCAGCACAGCTGACCTAGTACCCTACAATGTTTCCCATTGTGACCTCCTAGCTAAGGCCTATATTTGGCGGCATGCAGTGATAAGAAGAGAGGCAATAAAGTTAGTGGAATTTATTTTACCTTACATATCAAGATAAGGATAAAGGCCCAAGCTGGCCAGTGGCTTAAGGCAGTTAGCAAGACACACCCCCCCCCCCCCCAGCTACCGTTCCATCATCTGTAGAGTGTGGCTTTTGTTTGGCTTGTTTGTTTGAGGCAGGGTTTCCTATTGTCCAGGTTGGCCTCAAACTCACTTTGTGGCTAAGGGTGGCTTCAAACTCCTCATCTCTTATCTCCCTCCCCACTTTTAAGACTTACTTGTTTTATATAAGTACACTTGTTGCTATCTTCAGACACACCCAAAGAGAGCATTGAACTCCTTACAGATGGTTGCTAGGAATTGAACTCAGGAGCTCTGGAAGAGCAGTCAGTATTCTTAACCTCTGAGCTATCTCTCCAGACCATCCTCAACTCCTTCTTAAGGCTTGGGTTTTGATAGACTGAGCATGTAGATTTTGATCTCAGGGCTTGAAGGGGCTGCTCCACTTCCAGACCCACAGCTGTATCCAGACCGGAAGCTGAGGGGAACATCACAGGACAGCAGATGGGAGAACCAAGAAAGCAGTGTATGCAGACACATCCTTGTCCATTTCTGTCTCATAGGCAGAGCTGTGCCCCACAGTTGTTCCTCGCTAATCTGCTCAGGAAATACTTTTTGGCCTAATTGATAGCTATGTGGGAGCAATACAGTGTCTGTTAAGAGATGGGGTGCTCCAGTTTTATAGGCGAGTACCAGAACAGAGAAATGGTGTGGGGGGTGATTGGGGAATGGGGGGGGGAGAGAAAACTTATGGGACATTTGGTGAGGGGGAAACTGGGAAAGGGGAAAGTCTTTGGAATGTAAACAAAGAATATAGAAAAAACAAGCAATAAATATTCATATTTATGCAATAAAAATAATTTCTAAGAAAAAAAAGAGAAGGGGTGCAGTATGGGAACTAGATACAGCTAGCAGGACCAATAGCCTGGGTGCGTGGCTTCCACCTTTAGGTGCTGTGCAGTTTCACTTTTATGATTTTCCTTCCATCTTTGAAAGTAATACCTAGATCTGAAGTCCAGGTATGGCTGAGGGAGTCAGCAAACAGAAAGCAGCCCCGAGTCCCAGGCTTCAGTCAGCAGCCAGTGTGCCCTGTGTCCATGCCTCCAATGGCGTGATAGCTCACCACACAGAATGAGGTCACATAACCTAGTGCTGTGGGCACTGCCCTTGTCTATGATGTTTTGACAATGATGGAAATCATCCCAGGGTACATCTCTCACAACATAGCCTACTTGCCCTTTCCATAAGTTACACATAGCTCAAATCACGTTGTGGTTTAGATAATAGAATCCTTCCCCCCAGTTCCTAGCTGTTGTGAACCATAAAATCAGCCTCATTAGGCTCAGTGATGGCTCAGTGGTTAGGAGCACTTGTTCTCTTGCAGAGGGCCAGGACCCAGTGTCTGCATGGCTCACCACCATTTATAACCCCAGTTCTTCCAAAGTTGCCTATAGAAATACTTTCAGGATGCTTTATACCGTCCACATATTGTTTGTTGGCATGCTTACAAACTTTTAATAGATCCATACATATTTTATCTGAGTCTAACCAATTACTCTCTCTCTCTTTGTGCTATGAGACATGTAGATAAAGTAAGAATATAATTTAATTTTCTCTTCTTTTTTTAGAGGAAGAGAACCAAATTCATTGCCTGCGATTTCCTGACTGAGTGGCTGTACAAGTAAGCTGTTCCTGTCATGAATATTCAGTGACCCTGAGGATTTGATTGTGTTAACTTGCAATAGAAGAACAACAACAGGCTTAATTCTTGTTCCTTTTCTTGTCAATCAACATGATTATGTGACCAGCCAGAATCCCAAGAGGGCAGGGGAGTCATTCACAGAATTCTTCTCCATTCCATTTGTGGAAGAATGGCTCAAGGACCAGTAAGTGTGAAGAGTTAATTGTTAAATGTTTTTTGTGTATGTGTGTTTGGTGTGTATGCATGTGTATATGCATGTTTGCATGTATGCAGACCCACATGTAAAGGCTGAGGCTGAGGTTGGAGTTTTCCCTGTTTGTTGAAGCAGGGCCTTGGAATCGAATGCACAGTTTGCTCTTTGGTTAGTTTTGATAGCTGGCTTGTTCTGGGGGACCCTCTGAGCTCTGGGACCACAGGCAGCCGCCTCTCTCCCAGCATCTGTGTGGGAACCCACCTGTGATCCTCGTGCTTGCATAGCCTTAGTCACTGAGCCACCTCTCCTTCCCAGGCCCAATCTCAGTGCTGGGTTCACAATGGCTTTCTTGGGTCGAAGGGAATTCACTCATGCACTGCACCCAGACTCCGGATCCGTGCACGCGTGAGGCTCTTGTCTCTGGATATTTGCAGCACAGACTAAGCACCATCTCTTTACATGGTTCTACCCTAGAAACACTTCAAAAATAACACAGAAAAGAAGTTCTTGATCTGAATAATTTTTCTTTCCAGCCGTTTAAGGTGCCTCTGTTCCTGTCTATCTCTCTGCTGGAGCTGCTTGAGCTCAGTGTCCTTGCATGAGCTAGACAGACTTAGAGCTGCAGTCCCTCCCACAGGCTCACACGCAAGCTCGGCACTCTTCTGCTCTTAGGGGCTCCTCTTCTGAGGGGTTATCGTGTCTCAAGAAATGTGGCAGGACTTTTCTGTTGCGTCTCAGCTGGGCTCGCTAGTTCTCCATTTAAAAACACCACAGAACACAGTGAAAACTCCCTGACCATCAGAATCCAGCTCTCTTCCCCTCAAGCAGGTAAGTTCTCTCCTTCCACCCAGTGGATGCCAGGGTTCAAACTCAGGCAGCCAGACTTGGCTACAGGCACTTTTACCCCTATGCTTTCTTGGCAGTGTTCAGGTCATATCCCTCATCTTCTATAACTGTCACAATGCATGTGTGATCATGCCTGTAGAGGCCAGGCATTGATGCCATGTGTTATCCTTTATGGCTCCTCACCTTAAGTTTGTTTTGTTTTGTTTTTGTTTTGTTTTTGTTTTTTTCGAGACAGGGTTTCTCTATGTAGTCCTGGCTGTCCTGGAACTCACTCTGTAGACCAGGCTGGCCTCGAACTCAGAAATCCGCCTGCCTCTGCCTCCCAAGTGCTGGGATTAAAGGTGTGTGCCACCACTGCCTGGCTTTACCTTAGGTTTTGAGACAGGGCCTCTCACTGAACCTTAACCTCATCAACTGGCTAAGACTGGCAGGCCACGGAGCTCTTGGGATCAACTTCCGTGAGCCTCCTCAGTGCTGTAGTCCACCACACATTTTATGAAGGTGCCGAGGGTATTCCTCAGGGCTGTGCATTCCTCCACAGGCAGCACAGCACTGTCTGAGCCATCTCCCGCCCAAGTCACATTTGAAAAGGTCAGAGACCTTAGATTAGAGTCTTAACCCCAGTGTCACAGCCTTTGCCTAAGTCTGCTCTTTAAGAATATCAAGTTGAATAGATAGCACCTTGACTTTATCCGTTTTAGTGGGCAGAAGCTGGTAATAAAAAAATCTGAAATTACAAACCAGGCCAGGTGATTTGTTCTTATAGCTCCTGCCCTGTACTGGCAGATAGACCAGGAGTTCAAGGTCATTCTCAGTTACCTAGCAAGTTTGAGGTCAGCCTGGGTACAGAAAAATTTGTCTTTAAAAAAAAGAATTCTGAGGTGCCAGCACACCTTTAATCCCAGGACACAGGAGGCAGAGGCAGGTGGATCTCTGTGAGTTCCAAGACAGCCTGGTCTAGTTAGTGAGTTCCAGGATAGCCAAGACTACATAGAGAGCTCCTGTTTTAGAGAACCCAGAAATGCAAACATGTACATGAAAACCCAGAAATACATACATACATATATACATACTATACACATATAAGAGTAATAATGAATAGAAATAGATAATGTACTGGCTGGTTTTGTGTCAACTTGACACAGGCTGGAGTTATCATAGGAAAAGGAGCTTCAGTTGGGGAAGTGCCTCCATGAGATCCAGCTGTGGGGCATTTTCTCAATTAGTGATCAAGTGGGGCATTTTCTGTTAGTGATCAAGTGGGGGAGTGCCCCTTGTGGGTGGTAACCATCTCTGGGCTGGTAGTCTTGGGTTCTATAAGAGAGCAGGCTGAGCAAGCCAGGGGAAGCAAGCCAGTAAGGAACATCCCTCCATGGCCTCTGCATCAGCTCCTGCTTCCTGACCTGCTTGAGTTCCAGTCCTGACTTCCTTTGGTAGTGAACAGCTGTGTGGAAGTGTAAGCTGAATAAACCCTTTCCTCCCCAACTTGCTTCTTGGTCATGATGTTTGTGCAGGAATAGAAACCCTGACTAAGACAGATAATAAACTAAAATAATTAAGATTATACACCAAAAGGAGTGCCATATTGGAAAATCTTTGATTTTTATTCATATTTAAAACCATTGACTGTTGTTCAGTGTTAGAGCACTTACTAAGCTCTGGATTTCATTTACACACACACAGACACAGACAGATGCACGCCACACAGAAATACACACTCGCACCACACACAGAAACATACATGCACAAATACACCACATACAGAAACACACATGTACATGTATGTGTGAACACACACACACACACATACAGTCACACACATAGTCCTCTGCTTAATTTAATCACTGAGTAGTATGAGGTCTGTGGTTCACCGAATAGCTTGTGCTTTTTCCACACTGGGGTTTGCTTTCTTCTGTTGCTGCTATACTTTGAAAATGATCCATTTTCCTGTGCTAACTAATGAAAAAGAATCTTAAAAATCAGAGACCTGATTGGGCGAGGTGACACATGCCTTTGATCTAGTACTTGGGAGGTAGAAGCAGACAAACCTCCATGATTTTGAGGCCAGCCTAATCTACACAGTGAGTCCCAGGCCGTCCTGGACTACACGCTGAGACCCTGTCTCAAAGAGATGGAGGTGGGTGCTGAGAGATGGCTCAGTGTGAGAACACTTGTAGAGGACCCAGCCTCCATTCCAAGGACCCCAATGATGGTCCACAAACTCCTGTAACTCCAGTTCCAGGGACATCCAGTGGTCACTCTGACTCCTGAAGGCACTGGGTACAGATGTGGTACACTAGCCATCTACATACGAAGAATCCGAAAAGCAAAAGACAAGACCTTTGATCCTTGAGCATCCTTGTAAAGCCCCAGTCACTCACTGCCATGGAATCCTCAGGTGGCCTCAGGGTCCCCTGATAGCTCATAGTGACACACAGAGAAGTGTCAGCCATTGTTGCAATTAGAGACACAGAGCTCTGGCTTCTGCTGGCATTTGCATTCCATGCTTCTGCTATCTTTCCGGGAGATGCCCAGGAGTGCAGTAAATGAAATGTAGTTCATACCATGTAGCAAACATGTGCAGAGCACCCACCTGCCCTGGCACAGAAGGCTTGGTGCTGAGGAACCAGAAATGAACAGATGAGAGCGGGAGTGCTAGAGTGGGAGGCACGTTTACAAGCCGCTGTAGTTTGTGTAGTGAGCATTGTAATTGTGTTAACAAAGCATTAAAGGGAAGTTGTGAGGCAGGAGCCCCTGCCTGGGCCTGGAGCCAGCTGGGTTGAGTCCAGACTTGGATTTGAGAACTTAGGTGCAGTGTTCTTCCAGGGTACCTTGGAGCAGGAAGAACCAGAGAAGCAAGCAGGAACCAGAGTCTTTCAGGCACATGAGGACCGGAACTGGGAAAAAACCTCTAGCCCAGGTGTTTGGACCTCAGCTGTGTGGGGAGCTGAGCTGTGCTGTGCACTGTAATGTTGGCAGGATTGTGGCCCTTTCCCTACTAGAAGCCAGTGACCCCCCCCCAACCAATACAGTTTAAATATCTCAGAATACCTGCAGACAGATGAATGTCTCAAAGCTGCAGTAGAGGCAGATTGCCCCAGCTGAGACCCTCTGATCTAATCCTGTGGTTTTCTATCTTGGCTGCATTTTAAATTCATCTGCAAGCCAGGGCTAGGCAGATGGCTCGGCCATTAGAGGCTAGGCTCACAACCAAAAATATATCTTGTACAACCCAAGCATAGTGGTATGTGCCTTTAATTCCAGCACTTAGGAGGCATTGGATCGCTGTGGGTTTGAGGTCAGTCTGGTCTAGATAGCAAGTTCTAGGACAGCCAAGGCTACATACATGTCTCAAATAAAAACAAAAACAAAACAAAACAAAAAAAACAAGAAAAAAAAATAAACCATCTGTAGAATTTTCCCTCAAGACCTGTTAAATCCAAATTTCCAGGATGGCCTGAACATTATTTTATTTTCATTTTTGTTTTAAAAAGCTTTCTGCATGTTCAGTTCATTGTGGTTTCTATTTTTTGAGACAGACTTTTATTATGTAGCCTAGGCTGGCCCTAAACATTCAGTTCTCTTGCCTCAGCTTCCTGAGTACTGAAATGAAAGGCGCGTGGCAGTCTAGATCCCCAAGTCGTCTTGGGCAGTCAGGTGTGAGTGGCCAGGTGTGAATTCTTTGTTGGGTAGAAGTCACCCTGCATCTGGTGACCATCACTAGTCTGACCAAGTAGCCACTCTGCTGTAGGCTTTTTTTGAGTATGATCGATCCCCTCTAACCTTTCCACAGCTCTTGCATATAGATGCTAAAACTGGGAAGTTGAAAATAAAGGAATTGAGTCTTGGGGAAATATGGCGATCACTGGACTTCTTCCCTACGCATGCGACCTGCTGCTTGCCAGCCATTGTCTAAACAATGGCCAGATCAGAATAACAGGCACTGAAGAATGGAGATGTTCCCCATCCCGTTCTTAGCTGTCTCTGCCTAAAAGATTCTTAACCCTTTCCACCCTCCTCACAAGCCACCTTCCAAGCTACCTGCTAAGTTGTGAGTCTGGGTCTTATTTAAATGTCAAGGTCTAGTACCACTGTCATGTGCGATTACAGCTGGATTGGAAGCAGTTGTCATAGGTGGCTTACCAGTGACTGTTCTGCAAATGATCCCTCTCCCACCAGGTCCATCTGTCACCTTATCCCCACCCTCAGTTTAGCAGACAGTTTCTGTCTAGTCCTTCATAGCTGCTTTTCCCCTGCCTCTTTTTTTTTTTTAAATATAACTACATTTTTGTATAGTTTAGGACATTGACAATCTTTAAAAATACTCTCCACACATAAACTTGGAAGTAGAGTGTTTCTCATGTATGTTTTTATGAGATTAAGGATGCAGGGAAAGGAAATGTTCCATGTCAAGGACCACTGCGGGATTAAATCATTGCAAACCCCAGGAGTCTTTGAGAACAATGCTGCATTCCACCACTGTTGACTTTGATTTTCCTCTGAGCAAAGAATTACTTGAAGAATGCAGAACAGGCCAGAGGCTGAGGCTCAGTTGCTAGAGTGCTTGCCAACCGTACATGAAGGATGCAGTCTCTAGCACTGCACAAACAGGGTGTGGTGGTACATGCCTACCATCTCAACACTCCAGAGGTGGAGGCAGGAGGATCAGAAATGCAGAGTCCTTGGTTACTCCTTAGCTTCATAAGATGTTTGAAACCTTGCTCAAAGGAAGGTTGCAAAACAAAGTTGCATTAAAAAGGACTTGTCTTTTCCTTTTACTGTTTTTTCTTTTTCTTTTCTTTTTTCTTTTTTGATTGAATATTTTCTTTCTTTAGATTTCAAATGTTTTCCCCTTTCCAGATCTCCCATTCAGAAACTCCCTATCCCATACCTCCTCCCCCTGCCTCTATGAGGGTGCTCCCCAACCCCCCACTCCTGTCTTTCCAGCCTGGCATTCTGCTACACTGGGACATCGAACACCCTCAGGCCCAAGGGCTTCTCTTCCCACTGATCTCCAACAAGGCCATCCCCTGCCACATATGTGGTCAGCCTCATGGGACTGTCCATGTGTGTTCTTGGGTTGGTGCTCCAGTCCCGGGGACCCCTAGGGCATCTGGCCTATTGACACTGTTGCTCCCTCCATGGGGCTGCAAACCCCCTCAGCTCCTTCAGTCCCTTCACCAACTCCTCCATCGGGGACCCCTGAGCTCAGTCTAATGGTTGACTGCAAGCTTCCACCTCTGTATTTGTCAGGCTCTGGCAGACCCTCTCAGGAGACAGCCATATCAGATTTCTATCAGCAGCAAGCACTTTTCCCAGCATCCACAATAATGTCCTGGCTATATATGGGATGGATCCCCAGGTGGGGCAGTCTCTGGATGGCCTTTCCTTCAGTCTCTGCTCCACATTTTGTCTCCATATTTCCACCTGTATTTTGTTCACCCTTCTAAAAAGCACTGAAGCATCCACAGTTTGGTCTTCCTTCTTAGGCTTCATATGGTCTATGAATTGAATCTTGGGTATTCTGAACTTTTGGGCTAATGTTCACTTATCAGTGAGTACATACCATGTTTGTTTCTTTGTGACTGAATCACCTCACTTAGGATGATATTCTCAAGTTCCATCCATTTGCCTGCGAATTTTCATGAAGTCTTGTTTTTAATAGCTGAGTAATGTAAATGCACTGTATTTTCTGTATCCATTCTTCTATTGAGGGCCATCTGGGTTGTTTCCAGCTTCTGGCTATTATAAATATGGCTGCTATGAACATAGTGGAGTATGTGTCCTTATTACATGTTGGAGCATCTTTTAGGTATATGCCCAGGGGTGTTATAGCTGGGTTCTTAGGTAGTACTATTCCAATATTCTGAGACACCCCAGACTGATTTCCACAGTGGTTGTAGCAGCTTGCAATCCCACCAGCAATGGAGGAGTGTTCTTTCTCTACATCCTTCCCGGCATCTGTTGTCACCTGAGTTCTTCATCTTAGTCATTCTGTCTGGTGTGAGGTAGAATCTCAGGGTTGTTTTGATTTACATTTCCTTGATGACTAAGGATGTTGAACATTTCTTTAGGTGTTTCTCAGCCCTTCAAGTTTCCTCAGTTGAGAATTCTCTGTTTAGCTCTGTTTCCCATTTTTTAATAGGGTTATTTGGTTCTCTGGTGTCTAACTTCTTGAGTTCTTTGTATATATTGGATATTAACCTTCTATCAGATGTAGGATTGGTAAAGATCTTTTCCCAATCTGTTGGTGGCTGTTTTGTCCTATAGACAGTGTCCTTTGCTTTACAAAAGCTTTGCAATTTTATGAGGTTCCCATTTGTCAATTCTTGATCTTAGAGCCTAAGCCATTGGTGTTCTGTTCAGGATCTTTTCCCCTGTGCCCAAGTGTTCAAAGCTTTTCCCCACTTTCTCTTCTATTAGATTCAGTGTGTTTGGTTTTATGTGGAGGTCCTTGATCCACTTGGACTTTAGCTTTTTATAGGGACATAAAAACAGGTCAAGTTCCATTATTCTACATGCTGACTGCCAGTTGAATCAGCACCATTTGTTGAAAATGCTGGCTTTTTTCTACTGGATGGTTTTAGCTCCTTTGTCAAAGATTAAGTGATCATAGGTGTGTGGGTCTTCAATTCTATTCCATTGATCTATCTGCCTGTCACTGTACCAATACCATGCAGTTTTTATCACTATTTCTCTGTAGTACAGTTTGAGGTCAGGGATATTGATACACCCAGAAGGTATATCAATATCTTTTATTGTTGAGAATAATTTTCACTATCCTTGGTTTTTGTTATTCCAAATGAATTTGAGAATTGAGTTGGAATTTTGATGGGGGTTGCATTGAATCTGTAGATTGCTTTTGGCAAGATGGCCATTTTTACTATATTAATCCTGCCAATCCATGAACATGGGAGATCTTTCCATCTTCTGAGATCTTCTTTAATTTCTTTCTTTAACGACTTGAAGTTCTTGTCATACATATCTTTCACTTGGTTGGTTAAAATCACACCAAAATACTTTATATTGTTTGTGACTATTGTGAAGGGTGTCATTTCCCTAATTTCTTTCTCAGCCTGTTTATCCCTGAGTTTGATTATTTACCGCTGTCTATTCCTCTTGGGTGTATTTGCTTCTTTTTGTTCTAGAGCTTTCAGGTGTGCTGTTAAGCTGCCAGTGTATGCTCTTTCCTGTTTCTTTTGGAGGCACCCAGAGCTATGAGTTTTCCTCTTAGCACTGCTTTCATTGTGTTCCATAAATTTGGGTATGTTGTCCCTTCATTTTCATTAAATTCAAAAAAGTTTTTAATTTTTTTTATTTCTTCCTTGACTAAGTTATCATTGAGTAGCTGGGCAGTAGTGGTGTATGCCTTTTATCCCAACACTTGGAAGGCAGAGGCAGACAGATTTCTGAGTTCGAGGCCAGCTTGGTTTATAGAGTGAGTTCCAGGACAACCAGGGCTATACAGAGAAACCCTATCTCAAAAAATCAAACCAAAACAAAACAAAACAAAAGTCATTGAGTAGAGCATTGTTCAGCTTCCATGTGTATGTGGGCTTTCTGTTGTTTTTGTTATTGAAGACCAGCCTTAATCCATAGTGATCTGATAGGAGGCATGGGATTATTTCAGTTTTATTATATCTGTTGAGGTCTGTTTTGTGGTCAGTTTTTGAGAAGGTACCATGAGGTGCTGAGAAGGTATGTTCTTTTGTTTTAGGATGAAATATTCTATAGATATCTGTTAAATCCATTTGGTCCATAACTTCTGTTAGTTTCAATGTGTCTCTGTTTAGTTTCTGTTTCCATGATCTGTCCATTGATGAGAGTGGGGTGTTGAATTCTTCCACTGTTATTGTTTGAGGTGCAATGTGTGCTTTGAGTTTTAGTAAAGTTTCTGTTATGAATTTGGGTGCCCTTGCATTTGGAGCATAGATGTTCAAAATTGAGAGTTCTTCTTGGTAAATTTTTCCTTTTATGAGTATGAAGTGTCCTTCCTTATCTTTTTTGATGACTTTTGGTTGAAAGTCGATTTTATCTGATATTAGAATGGCTACTCTAGCTTGTTTCTTGGGACCATTTGCTTGGAAAATTGTTTTCCAGCCCTTTATTCTGAGGTAGTGTTTGTCTTTGACACTGAGGTGCATTTCCTGTATGCAGCAAAATGGTGGGTCCTGTTTACATATCCAGTCTATTAGTCTATGTCTTTTTATTGGGGAATTGAGTCCATTGATGTTAAGAAATATTAAGGAATAGTGGTTGTTGCTTCCTGTTATTTTTTATGTTTGTGTGGCTATCTTCTTCTTGGTTTGTTGAAAGATTACTTTATTGCTTTTTTTCCCAGGGTGTAGTTTCTTTCCTTGCATTGGTGGTTTTTTCTTTCTATTATCCTTTGTAGGACTGGATTTGTGGAAAGATATTGTGTAAATTTGTTTTTGTCATTGAATATCTTGGTTTCTCCATCTATGGTAATTGAGAGTTTTGCTGGGTATAGTAGTCTGGACTGGCATTTGTGTTCTCTTAGGGTCTGTATGAGAGATCTGCCCAGGATCTTCTAGCTTTCATAATCTCTGGTGAGAAGTCTGGTGTAATTCTGACAGGGCTGCCTTTATATGTTACTTGACCTTTTTCCCTTACTGCTTTTAATATTCGTTGTTTTGTGTATTTGGTGTTTTGACTATTATGTGATAAGAGGAATTTCTTTTCTGGTCCAATCTATTTTGGAGTTCTGTAGGCTTCTTGTATGTTTATGTGCATCGCTTTCTTTAGGTTAGGGAAGTTTTCTTTTATAATTTTGTTGAAGATATATACTGTTCCTATAAGTTGAAAATCTTCCCTCTCTTCTATACCTATTATCCTTAGGTTTGGTCTTCTCTTTGTGTCCTGGATTTCCTGGTTATGTTGGGTTAGGAAATTTTTGCATTTTGCATTTTCTTTTGACTGTTGTGTCAATGTTTTCTATGGTGTTTTCTGCCCCTGAGAAAACTCTTCTATCTCTTGTATTCTGTTGGTGATGCTTCCATCTAAGACCTAAAGAGATCTTTCCTAGGTTTTCTATTTCCAGAGTCGTCTTCCCTTTGTGATTTCTTTATTGTTTTTATTTCCATTTTTAGATCCTAGATGGTTTTGTTCAGTTTCTTCACCTGTTTGGTTGTGTTTTCCTGTAATTCTTTAAGAGATTTTGTGTTTTCTCTTTAAGGGCTACTACCTGTTTACCTGTGTTCTCCTGTATTTCTTTAAGGGATTGTTTATATCCTTCTTAAGGTCCTCTATCATCATCATGAGATGTGATTTGAAATCAGAGTCTTGCTTTTCCAGTGTGTTGGGACAACCAGGGCTCATTGGTGAGAGAACTAGGTTCTGAGGATGCCAAGTACCCTTGGTTTCTGTTGCTTATGTTTTTGCCCTTGCCTTTCACTATCTGGTTATTTTGTGTTAGCTGGTCTTGCTGTCTCTGACTGTGGCTTGTCCCTCCCGCAAGCCTCTATGTCAGTACTCCTGGAAGACCAGTTCTCTCTAGGAGGAATTTAGGTATGGAGAGCTATGGTACAGAGTCAGGTCTGGGGTGCAGATGGAAACCAGAAAGATCCTGTCCCAGCTGTTCTCTGGTTCCTGTGTCCAGATGGCTCTGGGTGGGAATCTCTTGGGCTAGGAATCTGAACAGATGTGGTGGTCTTACCTGTGCTTGCAGGTTTGTCCGCACTCCTGGGAGACCAGCTCTCTGCTGGTGGTATTTGGGTATGTAGTGCTGTGGCACAGGATCAGCTGCTGGCGCAGATGGAAATCAGCTCTTGTCCCAGGCTACTCCTCGGTTCCTGTGTCCTGAGGGTTCTGGGCTGGTTCCTCTGAGTAGCAGTGGTGGTCTTACCTGTGCTCACGGACTTGTCTGAACTCTTGGGAGGCTATCTCTCTCCCCGGCGCTATTTGGCTGTGGAGTCCTGTGGCACAGGAACAGCTCCGGGTGCAGGCGCAGATGGGAACTGGAAGGCTTTGCTCTGTTTTCACTTCTGTTGAACGCTTATGATTTTCCATGGTTATAATACAGCATACATTATATTAAAACATAAGGCTCCTCTGCTTTGATTTTCCTGCTTCTGGGCACTTAACTTCCCATGTTTCTCAGTCCATGTACTCTAATGAGCTAGTGCTGGCTCAGCTGAGGATGGGGCTGGGCTGACCAATCAGCAGGAATCCCTGCCCACCATGCTTGCTACCTAAGCCATTCAGTCTGACATCGTCTCAAGAGTTTTTATCAGGAGGGACTTTCCTTTCCACTAGACTTAGATCTTTGCTTTGTTTTTGTAGCTCTGGGGATCAAACGGAGGGCCTTAGGCTTGCTAGACTGGTGCTCTGCTAATGAACTACAGCCCCACCCTAGATATGTGTCTCCGGAGTGATGATTCTTGAGTTGCTAAAAGCAATCAGATAATAAAATTGTGTCTGGTAGAAAGCAGGCCTGAGACATAGTAAGAGTCTCAGTATGTACTTACTTACTTACTTACTTATTATCTGGCTATGTTTAAAGCCAATGCTATTCTTCCTACCTTTTTTTCCTTCAGCCATTTTGAGTTCAATTGTTGGTACTTGTAGATGAAAGCACTTACTGATCTGTCCTCTTTCATGGTATTGCACACACCCAGCGGTCCTCGGTCCTCGGTCACAGTCAGCTTTCTCTAGGTTCTGCCACAGTAACAAATAGCCCCACATTTCAGTGTCGTACACCACAGCTTTACCATTCACTCTTTCATGCTGGGTGCTTGTCATGTGGGCTCTGTTCTGTATTTCATTCATCCTAGGACCTTGGATGAAGGGGCAGTCCCCTTCCTTGGCCTCATAGACGAAGAAAGCAATGGCCGAGCCATGCAGCGGCAAACACTACTGCTCACAGACCACTTGCTAATGCATGTCACATGGCCAAGTTCATCCTCAGTGTGAGGTGTGACCCTGCTTCCGGGAGGAGCTGAGAGCTGAGCAGCACAGAGCAGGGGTGCCCAGATCCTCTCCAGGAGAAGGAGTGACACTGGCGAGCAGTACTGAGGTCCACTGTGGGCTGGAGTGTGAGGAAGGGGCCTCCTTCCTGCCTTTCAGTGGGTGTGTTATACCGTGTCTTCTGCTGGCCTCACCCTTAGCAGAGCGCAGACCCACCCTCTTGAAGCAGATAGCAGAAAGCCCTAACACAAACAGGCAGGCAGAGGCAACAACATTATCAGACTAGGAAACATTACAATTTTTTTTTCTTCAGCCAAAAAGTATTGCCCTGAGATTCAATCAGAGTCATTAGGAAAAAAGAAATTGCAAATTGAGCTAGGAACAAAAGGGTTTGCTGCCCTCTGCTCTCAGGTCTCAGGGGAGAAGACTCGTGAAAGACATCATTAAAACTGATGCCTTCAGTGAAGCCACTGTTGTGTTAGAAAAGAAAAGGTTGCTTTGGGTAAAGTGTATTTTTCAGCCAAATTCTATCTTTGGACAAAATAAATAAAAAAGAAGAAACCCCACCATACTTTGATGATGAAAGGTATCTTATGACCACAAACTGAGGTGAAAACAGAATTGTCTCTGTGGCATCTGAGGACAAGTCCTGGCTGCATGACTGTCTCTGCAAGGGAGTTAACAGTGGGTCTGGGAACACTGGAGCTTTCAAGGTGGCCCAGGAAACCTCACATGCTTGCTTCTGGTGCCTATAACTACATGATGGTTGGGCAGAAATTTTGTGGTCTTGTCCTTTTGATAGAAAAAAAAAGCCTTTCAATTAATTTTGTCTTACAGAGAGTATATTTCTGTCTCCATGTTCACCAAGGCAGGAGTCCCGGGACAGTCTGCCATCTCTGCTCCTTCCTGTTTCATTGTCTTCTGAGGGAGGCAGAAAGAGAACCGCTTTGGGGGTTTGGGCCACACTGATTGGTGCAAATCCTGAGTGGCCTCCCATCACCAGATGTCTGATGTTCAGGTGGTCACTTTTTTGGGACACGTGGCACCATTTCCTCTTCTTCCTGTTGCTTGTGGAGCTTGTCTGCACGAGGCAGCATGGCAGACACATCTGGGCTCCGTGTCACTGCCATTCACGAGATGAATGATGTATTAATTGCCACTGGCTGCTTCAGTTACTATAAACTCAGTAACTTAAAATAATCATACACATTTTTTTTTTTTTGGTGAATTTGGAGGATCCAGTTGCCAAATTAGTTCAGTGCCTTCTAGGGGCTGAGGGAAGAGTCTTGTCTTGTTCCGAGCCTCTGCAGGTCAGTCCTTTGCTTGCATCTCTTACTTCCACCCAGTACTTCACCTGCCTTCTCCTCCTAAGTGGCTGTAAAATTGAGCCTTCTGGGTAGTCAGTCCCTGGTCATCTCCCCCATCAGCTGCAGTTCCTTGTGCCATGAGAGAAATTACATTCCAGGGTCTAGGGATTCAATGTAGAGATCTCTTGTTGTTGTTTTAAGAGACAGGTTTCTCTGTGTAGCCCTGGATGTCCTGGAACTCCCTCTGTAGACCAGGCTGGTCTTGAATTCACAGAGATCCAGCAACCCCTGTCCCCCAAGTCTTGTATGATTAAAGGAGAGCACTGTTCCTGCCTGGCTTTATGTTGAGATCTCCAGGGCACAGTGTTGGTAAGTCCCCCAGGACTGTAGCGAATGTTAGAGGCTTGTAAAGGGAAAAGCTTTACTCTGGTTCACAGTATAACTTCCAGTCCATGGCCATTTGGCCTGTTGCTTTCAGCCTGTGCATAAGCAGTGTTCATAGCAGGACTGTGAACCTGAGCAAGACCACTCATCTCAAAGACAGACTATCACATGACTTCTCTTATATGTGGAATCTGGGTCTAAATATACGTACATAGACCACACACATACACACATGAAATGTGCCTTAGTTTCTTGTTTATATGATAAAATCTCCTGACAAAAGCAACAAAAAGGATTGATACATTTCCAGAGGGACACAGTCCATCATGATTATTGTGATACTATTTTGTGACACTCATTCCTGGAGTGACATGAGTAAACATCTACTCGCCGTAGGAAACTGATGACAGATGAGAAAGTAAAGACACCACCAAAGTCTAACTGGGTAACTGGTGAGTCTTACTGGGGTTATTATAGGAGCAGAAATAACTCAAAGACAACGGTATCACCAAAGCCCACCTTAGCATGGGTAACAGTTCACAAAGGTTGGAAACGCAGAGCACATCGCACACCCTGCGGGCTGCTCGGTGGGTTAGAGGTGCCGCTTTCAAGGAACTCAGTTGGTCTGAGCCTCATCCAGGGAGCTTGTCTGAGTCTGAGCCACTTCTAGGCACTTCAGTTGGTCTGAGAATGTCTCTCAGCAGTCCTTACTGTTCATATGGGCTTGGGGAGGGAGGGTCTTATTATATCTGGTCAGTTTCAGGGACTTCCTGATGCCATTGGATTGTTTACTTGCTGAGCTTAAGGAGCATTCATGCAGGCTGTCACCTTAGAATAGCCAGTGTCTTAATGAACTGTCCTTAATGGCGGATTTTATCTTAGGGAAAACTTGTACACAACATGGGGAAGACATAGCCGCCTCACTCCATTTAGCATGACACTCTTTCCTAAAGAGTCCATGGATGCCTCAGATGGTTTCATTACTTGGGGGCCAGGTGTTCAAACATATGAGCCTATGGAAGCAGCTTGCATTTGAACCAAAGGACTGTGAAAGCAGAGAAGGGAGTCTGTGGGGCAGGAGAGGGACCAGTGCTGGGAGGACGGATGGATAGGGAAGTCAGGAGGTAGCAGGAAACGTGTTTTTTTTTTATTTGTTTGTTTTGTTTTGTTTTTTTTCCTCGAGACAGGGTTTCTCTGTGTAGCCCTGGCTGTCCTGGAACTCACTCTGTAGACCAGGATGGTCTCGAACTCAGAAATCTGCCTGCCTTTGCCTCCCAAGTGCTGGGATTACAGGTGTGCGCCACCACCGCCCAGCAGCAGCAAACTTAAATAGTGATATATAAAGAACATGTCACAAAGAAGCTGATTTTGACACTAGCTTAACTCACCCTTCTCATGGCCAGGAAGAGAGAGAGAGAGAGAGAGAGAGAGAGAGAGAGAGAGAGAGAGAGAGACTGAGACTGACTCAGAGTCTTACATTCTCCTTTAAGGACGTCTCCCCTCCAAAGGAGAGTTTTCCCGAACTGGGGAAGTTAGGGAGGGACCATGTGTTAGTGGAGGTGATATCTACATGGAGGCCTTGGTGTCAAGCTCCGCTCTGGGGTTAATGTAACTATTGCTGACTTAAATCAGCAGCTGGAACATTCCATGGGGAACCACTGGGGGACTCTTGGAGGCAGAGCTATTATCAGCCCCGTGTGGAGGTGGAGACTAGCAGGGCTCAGGAAGTTCTGAGATGCCCTCCCTCCCCAGTGTTACATGTGAGGTGAGAACAATGGGTGTCTTCATCAACGCAGCTTTTCATGAGTCACCCAGGCTGGGGTGGGCCCTTCTGTCGGCGTAGCTGCCTTCGAGTCGCCCACGCTCCTGTAAATAACCCTAATAATCCAATTGGTTCATCCAGCTTGACTAGTGGAATTCTTTCTTTGGTCTGTTGATGCTCCCACTGTCCTACTGTCTCTAGGAAAAGTCATGTGACAGGCTGATATTACTGAATCCCTCTTCCATCTGGGAAGACCCCTTTAGTATGTTTTAGTTAAATTCTGTGAGTTACTGCATTCTGGCTTTGGTGTGTGTGTGTGTGTGTGTGTGTGTGTGTGTGTGTGAAATAGTACGTGTGTTTGTGTGGGTGAATGTGTGCCTATATAGAGGTCAAAAGACAACTTAAGTTACTGGTCCTCATTTTCCACCTTAATTGAGGTCAGGATCTTTTGGCTGATTGCTACCATGTATGCTGGGCAGCTGGCCTGGATGTTTCCAGGGATTCTCGTCTTTTCCCATCTCACCATAGGACACCGGGATTACAGTTGTGTGCCTGTGCTGTGCCGGGATTTACACGGGCACGGTGTAAAGTCTTCCTGGTTGAATGGCAAGAGGCTTACCTGCTGAGCCACCTCCCCAGACCTCATTCTCTTTATTAAACGGTCTTGTTTTTATCCTGGGCTTTGTCCTGCTGAATTTTAAATTCTAAGTCTCCAGTCTCTTAGTGGATATAAAACTTACCTTCCTCTCTCGCCCCAGCTCCTGCCTCAACTTGCCCATAATTCAGGGACTCAGAATGGAGAGGCAAGGCTAGCTGCTGACTTTCCCCAAGCTCTGTCTAATTATGAGTCTGGCAGTGGCTCTGGCGGGGTCTGTAGTGCTTATGATTGACTTGGCCACAGTGGCAGCCACTGAGAGCTTCCTGTCACATTACAGATGTGTAATAATTCTGAAGCACCATTTATTTACACTAGTGGCTCCTTTAAGTCACAGTAGCTGACCAACCACATTAGTTCTAATTACATGCACCTAATTTAAAAGCGCATGTATCACAATATCATCAGCTTTTCTTTCCAATATTTTGGTACCTCTGTTATAATGTAAGTGGCCCACTGTAAACCGTTATACTGATCTGTGTTTTTAAAAATAATATTCTGGGTAAGAATAAAAAGAGGTCCACGTCATTATAAAAAGAAAAGTAAAGATGTGGCCGGAGTACAGCTCGGTGGGAGAGCATCTTTACAGCATAAGGCTGTAAGTTCAATGCTTAGTGGCATCAACAGTCTTCTGATGGTTTCTTGGGCTTGGGAGGGATGAGCCTGATACTTTCCCACACACCCGACCTGAGCCCACCCGACCTGAGCCCACCCTCGCAAGTCTGAACAGGTGGCTGGTTGTTGTTTCCCTAAGTCACATTAGGAAATCATATAGTTAGTTACAAATGAGCTTAATAACATCGCAATTGGTGTATTTTATTAAAAAAAATCAAATCTCTCAGTCTTGGTCTTTAAGGAGCTGTTCAGTGGGCTGTTTTCTGGGCTCACAGCTTCAGTGATGAGGTTGACTGAGCAGCTAACCAGGGCAGTGACTCAGCTGATGGGTTGACTTTCTGGGGTGGAGATTACTGAGGGGCGAAAGCTGAACACAGCCCACTAATGGGGAATTCTAAATGCACTGGAAGGCCACACTTAGCATTCTGCCTGGATCTTTGGCAAAATTCCTCCTGTCACAGAATACTGGTTCCTCAGGGATTCTAGGAGATCCAGTCTGAAGAGGTAGTCAGCCATATGTCTGGAGGTAAAGTTACAGACAATTCTATTGGATTCCTTCCAGTGGCTGTCATTCCTAATAAAGACTGTGAGGGGAATGGAGAGATGGCTCCATCTATAAAATGCTTGCTGTGCAAGTACGAGGACCTGAGTTCATAGCTCCAGTAACCAGGTAAAAAGCTAAGTACAGTTGTGCACACCTGGGAACCCGGTACTGTGGAGGTGTGGCCAGAGCTCCGGGGACTCACTGGTCAGCCAGCCAAGTAGAATCAGTGGGCTGCAGGTATGTTTTGAGTGGAGTCCAATGAAAGACATTTAAGGAAGACTGCTGACATCCACCTCTGCCTTCTGCTTATACCCACACATGTGCACCCCTTGCCCCAGAATGTAAGTGTCCAGTAAAGAGTGTAGGAGAGTAAGGCAGTTAATGTAGAAGGCTCCCTCTGTCCTAGCCAGATACAGTAGGTGGATGGCATCCAATCGGGACCATTAAAAGACTTTATGATGATTGATGGAAGCTTGGCCTGTGCTATCTTGGGAAACAGATTTCTATCTGGGTCATTCTTGTGTTTATGGTCCAAAAAAACAGCTCATCTTTTACCTAATGAAAGGAGGATAAGTTTAATCTAAAATCTAATATTTAATCCCAGGCAAGCTTTTTTTTCTTTCTACCTGACTCTGAAATTCTTACACCTGGGTAGAGAAATGGATGCGGGCTACCTTTCTAGATCTTTTTAGTGTGTGTCTGTGAGCATATGCGTGTCTGTGCATGTGCGCACACAGGTGCATGTCCCTGTGCACATGAGGACAGGAGGAGAATGCCAGATCCCCCGAGATTGGCTTGGGACAATGGGCTTAATGCAGTGATGGGACTTGAGCTGTGTTTTTGTGATTGTGCAATAAGCAGTCCTGACCACTGAGCCATCTCTCTGACCCTGTTCTCACCGCCCAGTTCATAAGCATGCGGTATCTTCTTTCTGCCCACGAGCCTTTTACTTCGCAGCCAAAAGGGGGTGGAATAGGAAAGCACGTGAATACAGTTTTAAATTGACAAGACATACACACTGTCTGGAAAGCGAGTCTCTGCACCTCTCAGGATCACTGCATTGATTCTTAGGGTGCGAATACATTTAACTCCTAGTTAAGAGAAAAAGGGGCAGTCATGCTGATCGCCATTGCTAATAAGGCAAGTCGTCTAGGAGACACTCAGCGGCAGATAGAATGTCTGCTCTGGGACTGCCAGCCCCAGCCCTGAGGGGCCTCTCTGCAGCAGCCTCCTCCTGTGATTGACACATTCATCTCTTTTGCCCCTAGGGTCCTGGTGATGAGGCTTGTTCCTTTATTTTTATCTGACCTGAGGCCAGCTGCACTGATTCCAGGACAGGGAAGGACCTGGGTTGGCATCTGTCCCTTCAAGCTGGCCCGCTGAAGCAAGTAATTCCCAGGCGCTTCTCTGCCAGAGTAGATCCTTTTCATTCAGCCTGATACACGCTGGCTCTCTTGCACTTGCTCTTGTTAGCCAATGAGACGGCACTGTATTATTTCGCCATGAAAACCAGGGACATCACTAAAGGTGGCCTCATGTTACTGCCGTACAGGCCTAGTAGACATCTCATTCTGCCCTTTGCACATGTCATTGAGATGCAAAGTGGCTCCAGGTCTCCTTACTGGCTGAGGCCCTTTGCTGAGCTGGGCTGGCCCCAGTGTCCTCAGCTTTGCAGGTGTTCCCTCCTCCTGTCCCCAACAGAAATACTGTTGCTTTGACATCTGCCACATCAGAACTGAGAAGCATATCTACAGCAGGGAAGATTGCCCCTGAAAAGAAGGACCCCATCAAATCCCCCTTCAGATGAGGCCACAGAGTCTGCTTTGTTAAAGCATTCTCACAGAGAACTTTGCTGAGGAGATTGGGACAGATGACAGTCTGCTGCATTGTCGCTGTAAGGTCAAGGAAGGAGTGCGTTTTGTGATTATGGCTTCCCTTCCTGTTTTTTGTTTTTTGTTTTTTGTTTTTTTAACTCCTAGGCAAATGGCCATGTTCTCTTTCTGTTATCCCACTTCCATGTTAGCTGCCTCTTCCCTTCTCTGGTCACTTGTTTCTGGACAGCTTGCACTCTGAATAGGAAGTAGTCAGTGACTTGAGTGAGTCCCCTTTGTCACCCCCTCCTCCTCCTCCTTCTGCCTCTCAGCCTCTTCAGCCGAAAAACACAAGGCCACAGCAGCCCCTTGTTTCTGTTGTGAGCATTTCATGAAGCCATGAGCCACACGGTCTTAGCCCACAGCCAGGCTGTGCTGCCATTTCAGTCTGAAATATACCCACTGGTTCATAGTGTGAATAGTATATCCCACTCATGTGGTGCTGTTTGGAAGCTTTGGAACCTTTAGGAGTCAGGCTTGGCTAGTGAGAGTAAGTAACTGGGGAGGGTCTTGGAAAGTCACACTTGGCTGTGGCTTCATTCTAGTTTTCTGTTTCTGCAACAGCTTAAATGTGACGGCTCTCCACCACACACTCTCATGGCCATGGACTTCACCCTGAAGAACTGAAATCCCTCTGGAGCCAGGATCCAAAATCAGCCCTCCCTCCCTCCCTTAAATCATTTCTGTAGGCGATCTGATCACAGTGGGTATTGAGTGCCTACTGCATGCCTGTCTCGTCCCAAGTGCTATTACTGAGAGGAGCAAACATGCGAGCAGGCCGTGCTCCCATGGCTTTAACACACAGACTGGTTTCCAAATTGGGCCAAGGATTAGGAAGAATAATAGCTAGACCCCAACCAAATCAAAGAATGTTTTAAATAACATTTGGGTGGAACTCAGAAGGGGCCTAAGAGTGAACCGGGAGAAAAATATGTCTGGCCTTGACCAGCCCCCAGGCACGCTGGAGCAAATTAAAGAAAAATGACCTCATCTTAGGGCAGTTGTGTCCCTGTACTATGGCGTGGGGCTGAGTGAGCAGATCACAGGCTAGAATGTAAGGGCCTGTAACTCCTCTGCTGGGTGTGCTTGAGAAGAGAGCACCCTGTACAGCACCCTGTCCTGGTACTCTAGAGATTTGGAGGTGCTCTTTCAGAGGAGCTGAAAGGCCCCGTTGGCTGGAACTTGGGAACAGGCCTGGTTAGGATGGGTCCAGAAGGTGCTCAGTAAATATCAATGGGTGGTGACGCATTACACTGTTATTCTTGGAGATTACTGCCACCATACCAAGGTCTCCTTTGAAATTCCGAGGTCTTTAGAAGCCACTTGATTTGAATTAGTGAGGGCAGCCATCTCAGGGGTGTGAGGTGGCAGTAAGACACCACTGATGTCTAGCATACAGACAACGGAAGAAGTGGTGGGCGAGACACAGAATGTAGCAAGCAGGGCACTCCAGGGGCAGAGCATTGCAGCTGAGAAGCAGTTATTAGGCACGAAGAGGCAAAACCAAAGCAGCAAACAAACAGAAGACCGTCTGATGGGGCTAAAAGTGGAAAGTGAACATTAGGGGAAGGCTCTCACAAAGCCACGTTTGCAGGGGCCCATTATCTCTACAGAAATGTCTACCTCATTTCTCCCTTGGAGGAGGGCCAGCCAGAAAGGCAGAGCTGGCTGCAGCACCTCACCCCACACAGGGTCTCAGCAGTCACGCTGCCTCCTCTCTTTGATTTCTTCTATTTTGGAATAATCTAAAAGCATTTATTCACATAAACTACTGTACCAAGGCTGCCGTCTCTTGCTTCTTCTCCCCTCCCCCTCCTTCTCTCCCTTCTTTCCTTCCCTTCTTTTTCTTTTTTTTTGTCCTGGGCTTTGAACCTGAGGCCTTGGTTGCATGGTTGGCTAGTGCCCACCTGCTGAGCACTCTCCCACCCCCTGCCTCTACTTTCATTGGTTTGTTTTAAGAGGCTCATGTAGCCTCAGAGGCTCATGTAGCCAAGGCTGACTTAACTTATGCTCTTCGCATTTCCACTTCTTATAATGGGATTGGAGTGTAAGCTACTATGCGGCTTCACTCGGTGTAGAAGCGCACAATCCAGGAAAGGGAGGAGCTACTTAAACTCCTTCTCCGGACTGTTGCAGAAAGAGCCTGTGTTGTACTGAAGTTACAGTGCCACCCACAAGGCTAGTGCTCTGTCCCTTCTGCCATGTCTGTGTAGTCTGTGTTGATGATATGTTTGTTGCATCTTCAGAGCCAACATGTAACCTTCAAAGGAAGAAAAGGCTAGCCCTGTTTTAAGAACACACACTGATTGGAGCCGGGGAAATGGCTCAGCTGGACCAGCGTTTGCTGTGCAAGTGTGAGGACCCAAGTTCAGATCCCTAGAGCCCATGTAAAAAGCCAAGTGTCATAGCAGGTCCCCCAGAGCTAGGGGTAGGGGCAAATGTGGTATTACCTGGTGCCCCTTGGTCAGCTGAACCAAGGAGCAAGGAGCTCCAAGCTCAATTTAAGATCCTGTTTCAAAAGACAGTGGCGCCGGGCATGGTGGCGCATGCCTGTAATCCCAGCACTTGGGAGGCAGAGGCAGGTGGATTTCTGAGTTCGAGGCCAGCCTGGTCTATGGAGTGAGTTCCAGGACAGCCAGGACTACACAGAGAAACCCAGTCTCGAAAAACAAAAACAAAAACAAAAACAAAAACAAAAACAAAACAACAACAAAAAAAGACACAGAGGGCCATCACAGGGGCTGATACTGGATTTCAGCCTCTGTCTTCCACTTGTGGACACATAGGTACACATGCACACATATAAATATACTACACTACACACATACACACACACACACACACACATACACACACACTTTAGGGTAAGGATAACAATTTTAAAAAATCCCCAGTCTGGTCTTAACAAGAAAGGCTAACCCAAGCATACACTTTTCTACCAAAAATGACATTTTTTGCCCTCTAAGAATAGGGATGGACGAGGCCTTAATCAGGAAGACAGTTACATTGTCAAAGGCTTTGGCAGGATGAAGGATGGATTCTCACAGGCCTATGACCATTTTATTGCTTTTCAGCCCGCGGCCACCAATCCCCCTGTCCCTGCTACTGACAGAAGAAGAAGCAGCAGTCAGGATCCAGGCCTTCTGGAGAGCCTATCTGGTAAGGGCCACCTGTGATTATGACATTAAGCATAATGGGGACTCATGACATGGTAGACTAGAGAGAAAGCAGATATGTCAGAAGTTGAATGTTGTTGCTTACAGACAGACCCCAGAGATAGGACTCTGCAAAACAGGGGAATTTGGATATTTTAAAAATCAAAACTTATTTTGAAATTATCATAAAAGACACATTTGAGGGTTGGGGCGATGGCTCATCTGTGAAAGTACCTGCTGTACAAGCCGAGGTCCTGAGTTCATATGCACAGAATCCGTGTAAAAGCTAGGCAGGGTGGCCTGTGCCTGTGACCCCAGCCCTGGCTGGGGTGAGGAGAGGTAGGTTTCTGAAGCCCATTGGCCATCCAGTCTAATCCAGTCTAGCTTAATGGAGGAGATTCATTGTCAGTGAGAAGCCTTGTCTCAAAAAGAGAAGAGGAGGAGGAGGAGGAGGAGGAGGAGGAGGAGGAGGAGGAGGAGGAGGAGGAGGAGGAGGAGGAGGAAGAGAGCTGTTGAAGAGATGTGTGGCATCAACCTCAGGCCTACACACACACACACACACACACACACACACACACACACACAGAGAGAGAGAGAGAGAGAGAGAGAGAGAGAGAGAGAGAGAGAGAGAGACATACAAATAACCTTTCAAGCACATCTGTAATCCCAGCACTTGGGAGGCAGACCCAGGAGGACCACAAGTTCAAACAAGACCAGCTGGGGCTGGAGTGGGGAGGGGTTGGGTGTGGTGAGGGGGCATGGAGGGAGACCCTGCCTCAAAAAAAATCAAACAAACAAAAAGCAAAAGGCAGTAAGTATTTCATGTACACAGAAAGGAAACCCATTGTTTAGAAAAGACAGTGCCCCAGCCCTTGCCATCGTTTGGGTGTTCTGTTTGATACACTTGAAACCTTAACACGTGGAATGGCCTCCAACACTTTGCGTGGAGAAAATCCCCTTTTCTTTTGTAACTGGTCTTTTCCAAACCATTTTCCTATTTGAGACATTGAGATTATGTCAAGATTTCCGTGATTGCAGTCAGCATTGTGTACTTTTTCTAGCCAGTGGACGTAGGAGAAATTCTAGAAGTACATTTGTAGTCAGAGGAGAGCTGTTCTGTAAGAGTTCCAGATCTGCGCTGTCACAGAGCCTTTCTAGCAAAGTTGTGCTGTAAAAAACTTAATGGAGTGCCACATGATGTCGTGCTAAATAGTACACAGTCTCCCCAATTGTCTGGGAATCAGAAAGCGACATTAGCAAACTTCCAGGTGAACATACAGCACCCATTCCAGAGCGCGGCACCCCTCCCACCTCTGGGAGACTCAACATGCTCCTAATTTGTAGCGCACAGTCAGCATTAAGTACATGGAGCGTAGCGAACACAGCAATGCCGTCCGTCTCCACTTCCAGAGCTTCCCGTCGTTCAGCTGACACCTTCCACATAAGCACCAACCCCTCCCTGCCTTCTCCACTCCTAGCCCCTAGCCACCACCAGCAGGCTCTCTGCGTTCATGGGTCTCACCACTCGAAGACCTCACTGTGGCGGTGACTCTTCTCTCTGGACATGATAGGATTTCAGGTAACCCAGGAGACACTTCTTGTACATGTTGGGGAATGTTTCTAGAAGTTTAGTTGACCAATGCTAAGTGTGCACAGTACTCTCTAATGAGCTGGGGTCGGTCCTGGGCTGAATAAAAAAGAGAAAGTAAATTCATCTCTCTCTGCTTCCTTACTGGATGCAATGCCACCAGCTGCCTCAAGCTCTTGCCACCATAGCTTCCACAACACAGTGGACAGCACCTTCAAACCATGAGGCAAAATCAGCTCTTCCAATTTGTGCTGGCTAGCTATATGTCAATTTGACACATGCTAGAGTTATCTGAAAGGAAGGAACCTCGATTGAGAGAATGCCTCCATAAGATCTGGCTGTAGCTGGGTGGTGGTGGCGGCGCACGCCTGTAATCCCAGCACTCTGGGAGGCAGAGGCAGGCGGATTTCTGAGTTCGAGGCCAGCCTGGTCTACAGAGTGAGTTCCAGGACAGCCCAGGGCTATACAGAGAAACCCTGTCTTGAAAAAACCAAATCTGAAACAACAACAACAACAACAACAACAAGAAGAAGATCTGGCTGTAAGGCACTTGCTTAACTAATGATTGATGGGGGGTGGCCCAGCCCATAGTGGGCAATGCTATCCCTGGGCTGGTGGTCCTGGGTTCTATAAGAAAGCAGCTGGGCAAGCCATGGGGAGTAAGTCAGCAGTCAGCACTGCTCCACGGCCTCCAGGTTCCAGCTGTGCCGGAGTTGCCATCCTGACTTCCTTCAGTGAGGGACTACAGTGTGGAAGTGGGAGCCACATAGACCAATCCCTCCCTGGGCTGCTTTGGTCATCATGGTGCCTAACCACTGCGGTAGGACCTGACTAAGACAGAGCCTTAGGTTGCTGGTGTCAGGTGTTTGTCCCGGCAACGAGAAAGTAATACACTCCTGTTCTGCATAAATGGGTCCATGCAATTCCTCTTCTGAAGAAACTGACTTCACCCAGTAGTGTCCCCAAGCTTTATTTATGTGTAGTGTGTAGTGTGTGTGTGTGTGTGTGTGTGTGTGTGTGTGTGTGTGTTTTCCAGGAGGCTAGAGGTCAGAGTCAGCTGTCTTCCTCCATTGCTCTCCACGTTTGAGACAGGGTCCCTCCCTGAACCTGCAGCTCACCATTGGCTAGACTGACTACCCAGCAGGCTCCAGGGATTCTCCTGCCTCTGTGTCCCCAGCTCTGGCATTGTAGGTGCTTGTGTCACCATGATGAGCTTTCTATGCGGGTGCCAGGAACTCAGGTACTCCTGCTTGTGCAACAAACATTTACTCACTTGAGCTACCTCTCCTCCCCTGTTCTAACTTCCTCTGAGTTCACCTAAACCCAGATCCTTCAGGGGGCAGGTTCTGTCACTTACAACCTAGAGTCCCAACGCTACAGTTCTCAGTTTAAGAAAGATGTTCAGACGCTGCCTGTTGCACATGAAGAAGGACAGGGACGCAAAATAAAAGCCTGGCTTCTACTCCTGGAGAATGGTCATTAGTTTGTCCCAGGGAGAGCCTGGCTATGGCTGGCGAGGGCCAGCGAAGCTTATTAAAACTGTTTTCTCTCTGCATGTACACTCATTCTTTTCTCTTTCCTGGATCAGGGTCTCATGTAGCCCAGGATGGTCTCAAACTCATTATGTAGCCGAGGATGTGAATGGCTCAAATCTCCTGTCTTTGCTCATGGGTGCTGGGATTGCAGGCATGTCTCAACATACCTGGCTTTGTAGAGAGCTGGAGACCGAAGTTAAGGCTTCTTGAATGCTACGCAGGGACTCTACCAACTAAGATATGTACTGCCGCCACACTACGTTTTTGTTTTTGTTTTTGTTTTTGTTTTTTTTGTTTTGTTTTTGTTTTTGTTTTGGTTTTGGTTTTTCGAGACAGGGTTTCTCTGTGTAGTCCTGGCTGTCCTGGAACTCACTTTGTAGACCAGGCTGGCCTCGAACTCAGAAATCTGCCTGCCTCTGCCTCCCAAGTGCTGGGATTACAGGCGTGCGCCACCAGGCCCGGCTCCTACTTTTTGAAAGCATTTGTACATGTACTTATTTATTGCAAGTGTGAATGTGTGTGTCTGAATGTGCACATGTGGTTTGTGTGCACATATGTGCCATAGCATCTTTGTGATGGCCAGAGGACAATGTTGAGGAGTTAGTCTGTTCCTTCCACCTGTGGGTTCTGACACCATCAGTGTAGTGACGAGGGTTAGTGATGTGTACCAATTACGGAAAAACTAAATGATGCCAGTCACTCATTGGTATTTAGCCTCCTAGAACTTTTTTATTCCCATGGAAAATTTTACTTTGTTTTTACAGTTAGGTGTGCTAAATACTCTGCCCATGCTCTCCCCTTTCCAGCAGATCACTTATCTGCACACAGAGATCCCACCCCACAAATATTGATAGTTCTATGCTATGCACCTATGTTTTATTTCTGTGAATAACTTGAATTGTAATCTGCTGAACTGTAAGCAATTCAACATTCTATTTTTGTCTACTCTGTAAGCTGCAATTTTATGTAAAATTTCCTTGCTCATGTGTCTGCACACTTGTCTGATATTTGTCTGTAAGGTTAATTGCTGGTGGTGGATGGAGTTCATAGCTTAAGGATCTTTTATTGTTAAATTACCCCAGAGAGGCTGGAGTCTAACCACTAACGTCCAGGTGCTCACTGGCAGTGCATTCAACTGTGCCTGAAGCTCTCATGGCTCACTGGAAGGAGGAAGGCAGAGATGGGGAGAAAGCCTGGAGCATGCCTGGGGACAGTGGAGTCCTAAGGACATCATGCTGAAGAATATAGGAATCTATAGTGGGCCCTGGCTGTGTGTAGGCTGTGCACTGCTCAACTCTCAGAGCTTATCAGTTAGCTCCACAGACTGCTGACCTCTGAGACTTTGAGGAGTTTGGAAACTGGGGGTTGAGTGGCTGTTCGTTCCACTGTTCTCTCCTTAACCTACCTGGCTTTGGTAGCTCCTGACTCAAGGTTTATGACTCTCCCTTTCCTCAATCACTGGGGGCCCACCGAGGGAGGGGAAGGCCATCTGTGTGTGAGCTAGGAGTGACACTTTAGTCCAGAATCTGAATTTTCTTCCTGAAGTCATATAGGATCTTAGATTCAATAAGGTGTAGGCACAGCTAATACTCAATGGTGGAAAGATCATGAAATAAATCCTGGGCATTTAGTCAATGCAGAAATATTCAGACACCCAAAGTGGTAAATGAAATTAGTTCATTTGCCATTGACCCCAGCCCCAGTGCTATATTGGCATTATGCACTCTGGAATCTTATAAATGAGTAACTGAATCCTCAAATCATCTTCAAGAATGAATGACAAACGAGTTTAGTCCACTTTATTAGCCCTCTTCTGTGATTTACGCAGGCACATAACCGTGAGCTGCTGCTCATGCATCAAGACCCTTGACCTTAGCAGCTGCCCCCGTTAATCTTCCAGAGATGGCACTTGGGAGGAAGATATGGGGACATTTGGGCAGTATGCATTTGCTCTGTGTGTGTGTGAGAGAGGGGGGGCATGTGTGACCCAGCTCTTCTGCAAGCTTTGAAATGAGAGAAACTGAAGGGGTTCTTGAGATGACAGCCCCCATGCAGGCTGGACCCCAGATATGAGTTCCAGGTTTATCTGAGAGTCCTGCAGTGAAGATGGAATCTCCTTCTGACAGCTGATATCTGTCAGCAGGTGCACAGATCCTGTGGCCCAAAGTCAGACATGGGACTGTGCAGGAGGAGTGCTAAGCCAGGGAGGCGCGGGTGCTTGCATCAGATTACAGCTGGCCCCCTCTGGCTGGTGTGTGGCTACTTCTCTTTAGCTTCAGTGGCTGGCTGTGCTCTTTGTGACTTGAAGAGCAATTTTGACCCCAGCCTGATGGTGAAATTGAATTCCTAGGATGAATTTCTCCTCAGTGAATCCACTTGCCCTTTGCAGACTGCTGGGCATGGTTTCGGTGCATCTGGCTAGCACACGCCTCCCCCACCATCAGACTCACCCATAGATGTCTTTCTTTAGGTCACTGCATTTATAGTTGTTGAAATAACATATTTGAGTTTTTATAGATAGCCATGTTAGCATTAGCTATAATGGTATTGTGGTCGTTGGTTCTATTTTCCTTAATATGGCTCCACCCTGCCTGTTCCTCAGCTCTGGGATTACCGGCATGGACCACCACACCTGACTTTGTTGTTGTTGAGGGCCTGGGGGTGTATCCCATTGTCACTAGCTTAGCAGCAGGGTTCAGTCTCTAGAATTGCAGGGGTGGGGATAATATCACCTGTTGGGCAGAGACGTTGTCTGGACGGAAAGCTAACCTGTCAGCACTGTGGACAGTGGTGCGGATGGATCTTAAATCATTAATTTACATATCTTTAGTCTGGGTCTTGTAGTTCAAGATGGTCTTGAAGTCTCTATACAGTCAAGAATGACTGAATTTATGATCTTCTGGCCTTTACCTCCTGGTGTTGGGATTATAGGCCTGTGTTACCACACCCAGTGGTAACACAGTGCTGGGAATGGAGCCCAGGGCTTTCCCACACAGTAGGAAGCATTCTACTAAGGGAGCTTCAGCCCCAGCCCTTGTCTTTATTTTAATTAATTAGTTAGTTAATTAGGTTTTTTGAGACAGGGTTTCTCTGCTAGCCTCAAGTTCACAGAGATCTGCTTGCCTCTGCCTCCCAGGTGCTGGGATTAAAGGCATATGCTACCACCACACAGCCCATTTAATTTTTTAAATTAAAAATTATTTTTTCATGCTTTTGTGAGTGTGTACAGTGTATGTGTATGGGCACACACCACGATTGTCTTGGGAGTCATGTGGAGGTCAGAGGACAACGTAAGGGAGTTGACTCTCTGTTTCCAAAATGGTGGCAGGTGTCGCTCCCTGCTGAGCCATCTCACCAGTTCTTTGTTTTTGTTTTTTCAGACAGAATTTCACTTTGTAACCCAAACATGTTATGTCTTCCTGGTTGGCCTGGAGTGCTAGGATTGCAACCATGTCACCATGTGTGGCTGAAATTTATTGTTGAGCATTTTATAACATATTTCTGAGTTATGGATAACTATATAAGTCTCATAGAACAAGTGGAAGAAAATGCTGGAACTTCTGGGTGGTCTTTCTGCAGCCCACTCAGATGCAGGCCTATACCTTCAGTGGCTTGTGTCTTCTTTTATTCATTGTTCCATGTGACAAACCTGCACTGAGGGGCTTTTCAAGAATGGAGCTGGAGGCAGGGGTATAGAAAGCTCCCCATGCCATGAGGACCCAGAAAATGCTGTGACAAGAGCGAGGATATCAAGAATAGGTGTTCATGGTCATGGGTGTGGAGCTACTTCCTCTCAGTTGAAACACTCCCTGCTGGCGGAGGAGGGAGGCTCTGGAGACTCACTATGGCCTCTCCTCGAGTCTGGATGAGCAAGCAAAGGGCTCAGTAGGTAAGTCCCTGCTAGGCAGGCACAGGGACCTAAGTTCAGATCCCTGGCACCCATGTAAGAAGGTGGGCATTGAACAGTAATGCATACATACATGCAATCCTCAAGCTAGGGATGTGGAGCAGAAAGATCCCTGGAGCTCTCTGGCCAGCCTGACGAAACTGATGAGTTCCAGGTTCAGTGAGGTGGGTGGACATTGATGGAGGATGATATCTGATGTTGACTTCTGGTCTTCACACCTACATATGTGCATGCACACACACAATGTGAACATCGCCATTCATGGGCAATCAGTACCCTTCTAGGTCTATCTTTTCTGTCTTTGCTGATGTGAACTTTCATATATGTAATTCTGCTGTTTATAAGTAAAAGATGCATTTCCTTTCCTGGGCCAGTAAGAGACTATAGTGGTTGAAAGCACTTGTGCTGCAAGCTTGGATTCCACAGTGGAAAGAGAACCAGTCCCCAAAGTTGTCCTCTTACCTCCTCCTGTGGGCGATGGCATGTGCATATCATCCTTCCCCAACAAGCAAACACACACTCCACACCATACCACACACACACACACACACACACACACACACACATTTAAAAGTTGTACTTCTTTACTTGAGTACGCATGTGTCAAGCTAGACATTTGTAGCTTCTTCGTTCAGTCCAGAGGTGCCTTTCCTTTGTTGATTGAATCAGGATTTTACTTGGCAGCTCAGGTTGGCCTGGAACTCTTGATCATCTGCTTTACCCCTTAATTGCACACTTAGTTTATACTGGTGGCTGGGAATCGAACCCCTGATTTTATGCCTGCTAGAGCAGTACTCTGCCTGCCGAGCCACATCCAGCCTCCTCCTGCCTCCTCTTGGTTGCCTGGCTTCTCTGTATTTCCGGTCTGCTTTGGGGCTTTCTGGCGCTTCCTTCCCTTCTAGAGAAGGTGTTCCTGCTGCAGCTGCTTTAGGGAGGGCCTGGCGCAGTTCCTCCTTTTGTGTTGCTTTTCAGCTTCTCTCCCTCTTCTTTCCTCTGGGGACAGTAATAGAGCTAGGTGGACCCATGTCACAAAAACAGCACTTCCGTTCTCATGCAGGGGCCCAGGTGAGGGCAGATCGCAGCTGACTCGGGTGGTAGGAAACAGCTCTGTGTGAGTCACACTTATCTGGCCAATTGGCAGTGTGAGGCCTAGAATTCCTATTTAAGACAGTTGTTTTTTATTTTACAATTGCTTTGAAGTTATTTACTCTACATTTAATTTTTCCAGCTAATTTAAACTGGTACAACAGATGAGTTTAGCAAGTGGACTCTACGGTTAGATGGTTCAGTCACTAATAATTGTCCTTAGTACACGGGCAGCTCCACTTTAAACACCGCATGTCCTTTGGGAAATAAGGCAAGATCCCTGCTTGAATTCTTGCAGTAGGCTGTCAGTCAGTACAAACAGATAGGTAACAGAGTGAAGAAATGGACCTTGTGTGGTGGTGTATACTTGTAATTCCAGCACTTGGGAGAGTGAGGGAAGAGGCTTACTGAGAGGTAAGGGCCATACCATGAATCCTAGCACTTTGAAGGTCATCCTTAGCTATGTGGAGAGTTCCAAGACAGCCTAAGACACAACACAGTCTGTCTTTGAAAGGGGAGAAGGGTGCTGGGGCAGTAGTTGGTAAAGTCATTATTGTGCGTGCATGAGCATCTGAATACAATCCATAAAACTCATGGCAAAAGGGCTGGGGTGGTATCACCCTACTAGTAATCCTAGCACTCAGGAAGTGGAGACAGATAGATGGGCTCTCTGGTCACCCTCTGTATCCTGCTTGAATGAGTTCCAAGACAGGGAACGGACACTGGCTCAAAAAGCAAGCAAGCACACAAACAAACAAAAAAAATCAAAACAAGAAACCCAGGAGGTTGTCCTCTCAACTGTATAATACAGGCATACATATATGTGCATGAACACACACACACATATACATATGAAATTCAGTAGGGATGCTTGGGGGGTAGTTGAATGATAGCACACATATTTAGTATGCAAGATGCTCTGGGTTTCATCTCTAGCATCCTGACCTTCCCATAAAAAAGTTTATCATCTATTGTCAGAATAACGCCACTTCATAAATCATCCCAATCCCATTGGCCTACAGTGTGAGTTTCATCTCACACATGTGATAATCAGGCAGATTGCAATCAATTTAAACTGCAGTATAAACTCTAGAGATTATGTTCTATTCAGTTTTGTTCTAGAGCCTTCTGAGGTCAGCAGTTTACTAGGGGCATGTGCTTTTCATAGCCTCCTAGGGGATGAACAAAACACACCATCTGTCCTGGCTAGTTTTATGTCAACTTGATATAAGTTAGCATCATCTGAAAGGAAGGAATCTCAATTAATAAAAATGTCTCCCTAAGATCAGCTGTAGATCATTTTCTTAATTAGTGATTAATGGAGGAGGGCCCAGCCCATTGTAGGTGGGGACATCTCTGGGCTGGTGGCCCTGGGTTCTGTTAAGAAAGAAAGCTGACTGAGCAAGCTGGTAAGCAGCATCCCTCCATGACCTCTGCATCAGCTCCTGCTTCCAGGTTCCTAGCGCTGCTTGACTTCCTGTCCTGCCTCCCTTCGATGATCAGCAATGGTGTGGAAGTGTAAGCCAAATAAAACCTTTCCTCCCCAACTTGCTCAGGCCATGGTGTTTCATTGCAGCATTAATAATTCTGTCTAAGGTGCCAAGGGTCTCGGGGCCTAGGCTCATCTCAAGGCCAAACCTAGCAGCTACGAGGGAATCCCAGCCATGCTGAGTAGTTACCCTGCTGCAAATAAGTACCACAAGACAGAAGAGAGCAGGGGGGGGCAGAGAACAAAGAGAGGTGACTCCTGCAGGTGACAGGATGGCTGAGAAGGCCACTCTGAGAGGCTGTAGTTTGAGCAGAGCCCCAGAGCAAGCTTGAAGCACAGAGGTGGAAGGTGCTAGATGCATTTGAAGGTCAGTGTAGGTGATGTGAGTAAGCTGGGATGGGTGGTGCAGGAGATGAAGAATTATTCAAAGAGCAGACCCCTAGTACCAACTGTCAGCAGGCTGATGGAACTTGGGGTTTTATGACTTGGGTAGAGGAGTCACATGATCTCACTGACTTCTTGAGGGTGACAGCCTCCAGATGCAGTGGCTCCCCCAAATCCCTGGTCTCCAGGGTTTGTATATGTACTGTGCCCTTGCTCATGGTACACATCCGTGCAGAGGCCCATTTCCCAAGTGTCATTTCCCAGGCGCCACCCACCATGTATCTTAAAACACGATTTCTCACTGACCTGGAACTAGCCACATCGGCCAGGCTGGCTGCCCCGCAAGCCCAGAGACCCCCTTGTCTCTGCCTCTCCAGATTGGGGGCAGAAGTGCTTGCCACTGTGCCCACTTTCTGTGTGGGTTCTAGGGATGGAACTGGGGTTCTTACTATCTGAGCTATTTCCCCAGCCCACACCCACTAGGATACACACTTCTACAGAGACCTTTCCCATATTATGCCACAGAAGGTATGTGTGACCCTTATAGTCCCACAGAAATATCTTTTATAACCTAATCTTGAAGCTTGGCAGTAGTGACATACGCCTTTGATCCCAGCAATCAGGAGGCAAGCAGATCTCTTGAATTTGATGTCAGCCTGGTCTACAGAGTGAGTTCTAGGACAGCCAGGGCTACACAGAGAAACACTGTCTTGAAAAACATACAATAACAGCAGCAGCAGCAACAAAAGCAGCAGCAACCACCTCATAGTGCCAACTGTTATTTCTGTGGGAAAAAGGAGAAGCCATGTGGTAATGTTTCGTTCTTGGTGTCAGCTTGTAGTCTGCGCCAGTGGCATCTTTACCTGGGGCTGGGTGAAAGGCAAGGGGCCTTAAGCACCACTCCAGACCTCCAAAGTCCAAAGTGACCTCTGTGGTTTTCTGTTACATAATTATTGCTATGTATATAATGGCTGTCTCCATGACATTGTAATACATGTCTATAAAGTATTTTGCTCTCACTCATGACCCATCTTGTACCCTCCCACCCGATTCCTCTTCTCCTCCCCCCTCTGCCCCCTTAGACTTTCCCCTCCGCACCCCCTCATGTGATCCTGTGAGTTTCATAAGGGCTGCTTACAGGAGCATAGGCACCTTACCTGCCAGGGGCCACACTACTGAAGAACATGCCTCTTCTTCCCCAGCAACCACTGCCTGCTCACAGATCTCTAGGGAGCCCCTCCCTCAAGGTACGCAGTTTTATTTTTTTGAAACTATGCTCAGTATGTTGTCAAAGCTAGCCTTGAACTTGGAGACCTCGTTTCCATGCCTCCCAAACACTGGGTAATACTAGAGGACAACATTATCATTCTGAGCACAAGAAAAAAAAAATCTGCTTCTTCACACAGAAGGAATAGCTTGGGTAAAGAGGTTTGCTTCTCGGCTTGCCAGCCTCGTCACTATTTTAATTATTCGGTTTCCCTTTCCATTCCTGAAAAATAGAACCAACCACCCCCCACCTTCCATACCCTGCTCTCATCCACCCCATCCGCCAGCTGTGAGGGTGTAGCTTGTTGAAGCTGTGACTGTGCATTTGCTCCTATAGGAATAGTTTCCCGGTTGGTTGTGTCTTGGTGGCATTCCTTAAGTACTTGCTTTCTGTTCTTTTGTTGTTTGTTGGATTTCTTTTTTCCTGCCTGAGAAACCCTGTTATTTTTCAAAACATTCTTTTGATTAGGATAGAAACTTCTGCCTGTGCCCAGCAGGACTCTGGTGCCCCAGAAAGAAGGCACCCAGTTGCCGTGGTCCCCATTCAGGCCTCCTTCTTGGGGCAATGTCTGGCCACTCAGCAGGCTGAAATAGGCCACAGTACTATAAATAGGGGCCTTGGGCTGCTATGGGATCAGGTCTCAGGCTAGGTTCCCCCTCCCCCTTCCCTCACCAGTTCCTTCAGTTAGTTAAATAAAACTACTAGTACGTTTTCAGGTATCCCAAATCTTGTCATCTTGCCAGGCTCTAAGCAACTCCTTTCTGTCCTGTTTGCCTAGTAGGACATACTCCAGTATGAGATGACTCCCGCGTGACCTGGGGTTTGCGTGCCAGCCAGTGTGGTGGGCTGGCGTTGCCATCAGTGCAGTGGGTTGGCATAAGTATAATGCCATTCTGCCTCCCTTGCTTGTAGCCTTGAACTGGCATTAGACTTCCTCAACCCTCACTTTCCTCATCTACAAACTGTGGCTAGCAAGAATACGGAATTCTGGTTCCTAGGTTTGAAGTGGAGAATAAACAAGAAAAATAAGACCAGGACTGGCCAGATCATCTACAGGGCAGAGTGTAATATGAAAACGCCTCTTGTTTAATGTTATCGAGGATTTCTTCAAGGGCTCCGGGTGTGGCCCAGTTGATAGAATGCTTGCTTACCGTGCATGATGCCCCAGCGTCAATATCCAGAACCACATAAAACAAGGGCGCGATGGCACGGATCTGTAATCCCAGCATTTGGGAGGTGGAGGCCGGAGGATCAGAAGTTTATGGCAACTCTTGGCTACATAGTGAGTTCAAGGCCAGCCTAGGCTACATGAGAGTATGCCTCAAAATTATTTTTACTTTTTGGCTGTCTGTGGCAGTGCAAAGCCTTAATTTCAACACTCAGGAGTCTGAGGCAGGAGTATCAGAGATAGAATCTAATCTGGGCTACTACACAGTAAGAACCTGTCTCAAAACAAGCAACACGCTAACAATAAAGACCTTTCAGCTTTCAAGCATGCCTAGCTTACAGCCTGGGGACCACATGTATCCATATAGCTGTGAATGCAGTTCCATCACATTTATAAACCTCAGTGTCACTTTCTGATGTCAAAAAGTTGAATACCCTTGTATGGTGACAGCAGAGCATAGATTAGTGGGGGCGTGTACTAGGTCTGTACTGGGAAGCTTGGCAAGGAGAGGCCAAAGGTGAGCTACCTGGCATCTGCTTGGCATCCTAGTAGCTGTCCTTCTCCACTTCTCTGGAGCACTCTCCTTTACAGGTAAAAAGCTCACGGGTCCATTTCACTGCTGTGGTTGAATCTCTTTGGATGGATAGCAACCCATGAGAATACTTGGTGGTTTAAATCTGTAGACTTGTCCCAGGGAGATGACTCAGTGGGTAAGAACATCCCCCTGAAAGGTCAAGGAGAGAATCAGCTTCACAGAATTGCCTGCCCTCTGACCTCCACTGTGTACTGCAGCGCATGCATATGCACACATCACACTATAACAACAACAAAAACAACAGTAATGTGGAAGAATCAATTCATAGTGCTATTTTTCAGGGTTCTGTGTGTGAGCTTGTGACTGCTCTGCTGGTTCCCTGTGTGCCCAGATTAGTGGGTGACTAGGTAGAGAGGAGGGCCAAGCTGCTCTTTTTCACAGGTCTGGCAGGCGGCACTGGTGGTTGGCATTACTTTTCCATGTGGCTTTTCAACATGGTGTGGTGGGGTCTGAGCAGCCTCCTTAAGTGTAGAAATAACATGAGGAGGCAAATCCAGAAGCTTAAAGCTTTCTTAGGCCTGGATTATGACGTTTCTTAGCAGTACTTCTGTTACCTTCTGTTGGTCAGAGCAAGCCATGAGGGTGGCCTAGATTCACTCACAGGGGATAGACTCCCATAGGTTTGTGGGGGGTGGGGTGGGTTTCCCGTAGCCAAGAATAGCCTCTGAACTTGCTACATAGCCAAGGATGGGTCTGAACTTCTTGACCTTCTGAGTTTGGGTTACAACATGGCAGCACTCCTGGCTTATCTGGAGCTGGGGACCAAACCCCAGAATGCAGCACTTTGTTTGTGCTAATGAGGCATTCCACCAACTGAGTTGCAGCTCCAGCTCTGTGCCCATCAGTTAAACCGAGACTGACAGTGGGTTTTTCTAGACAAGAATCCACATGACTCACCAGGGACACAGTATGGTGGTTCCCCGCCCCATACTAGGGATGAACCCCTGAGCCTCACGCATGCTGGGTAAGTGCTCTCCCCCAGGCTGCATCCCTAGCTCTTGATATTTATTTACTTATTTAGAGACAGCCCAGGCTGCCCTCAAACCCACAATCCTCTGCCTCAGCCTCCACAGTGCTTGTGTTATATACACCCACATCACTGTGCTCTGGTTTTCCATCTTTAACTTGTATCAGGGCCCTTTCCCCAGAGTCGGGAGGGCTGGGCGGATCCTGAGAACTTGCTTTTCAAACAGGTGCTTGGGCACTAGGGATGCTGGCAGCCTGGGGAACCCTGACAGAGGAATCACTGGCTTTCAAACCTGACCTAACATTGGAATAACCCTGAAGCTGCTGCTTCAGTCAGGAGTAGAACGGCAACACTGGAGCAGGATTTTGTAGTTGCTTGGGTTCAAATTCTGGGCTGTACTACATCCAGATTTGGGGGTATTGTTTGTTTGACTGAGGCTCACTTTCTTCTTTGAAAAGGGTGGAAATACTGCCCACCTCATAGACTTCTTCTGAGAATTAATAGTGTGCATATAGCTCCTAAAATAGAGCTCACAGGTCCCGTGTTAGAAACCCCCCACAACAGTCAGCTGAGGGTGGACGAGGGAAGTGCTGTGTGACAGGGTCCTTGGCAGAGCACGCTGTGGCGTAATTTACCCTGTAATTCACTGAGAGGTTCATCAAATACCTTAAATGCCTTTGCAATCAGATCCATTCCTAGTCATCTGGACACTCAGTTATCAAGAGAAGCTGGATGAACTCCGTCTGAACTGTCGTCATTGAAATGTGGGGGAAATTCCATTTCTTTCATGTATGTGCTGTGACCTGCCCCCCACCCCCACCCCCAGGGAGGGACTTCAGTACAAAAATAGGTGTGGCTTCCTGGGAGAAGGCCTTCTCAGATCCGGGCATTGCAAAGACTACCTCAGGAAAGGCAGCTGGTGCTGGTGAGTCACCCAGATCCTGCTTTCCTGACCACGGGCTAACAGCCTCAGAGTGCTCCCTTGACTCACACTGGAAGGATTTGCAGTAATCAGCATGGTATTTGTGTAGGAACTGAAACAGCCAAGGGGTCCAGATGTCCTCGGCAGGGCTTGTAACGATAAGCTCATTCCGAGTGTCCTCTCTCAGGGAAGCAGGGTGCTCCAAGCTTCAGCTCACGGGAACCACTTGGAGTCCCGAGGGTCTTGTTCTACCTCACTGGCATGCATTAGAACTCCCAGGTGGGGGTCTATTTCAACAGAACTCCAGTGACACCAGTGTCATTTGTTGAGCTTAAAATCTGAGTGACAGTGGGTTTTTTTAGACAAGAGTCCACGTGACTCACCAAGGGCACAGTGTCAAATGAATAGTGTGCGAGAGCTGGGCGGGGCAGCAGAGCGGCTGGGGCTGGGGCTGTAGCGCTCACACAGGGGCAGGGCAGGGACTGGCACACCGGACCGAAGGGCAGTGTCCAGCCACTGTCCATTCCTTGTGGTTTAATCTTTATTAAATATTTTTTTTGGGAGCATTCGAGATTGGACCAGTGGCCACAGACATGTGAGACAAGCCCTCCACCCTCGAGCAACAGCTCCAGCCTGGCTTTGCCTTCTCATTTTAAGTCAAAGTCTCACTAAGTTGTCCACGCTGGTCTTGAACTTGTGACCCTCCTGCTTTAGTTCCTGTAGTATTTGGGATTATAGGCCTGTCCTAGTCAACGTGGCTACAAAGAAAGTTCTGGTTTTTTTCCTTTTTTCATATGTGTATGTGGGTATCTCTCTCTCTCTCTCTCTCTCTCTCTCTCTCTCTCTCCCAAATAAAATTTCACTGGAACACACAGCTGCACCTATTCAGCATATCGTCTGCACCCACTTATATGCTGTATGGCTTCATGGAATTGGTTTGAAATAGGCGTCATAGGCCACAGAAGCAACATATTTACTGTCTCATCCATTCCCATCAAAAAAGCTTGCTAGTTGTCGACATGACCCCAGAAGTGGACAAGCTTGGAGCTGGAGCTAAGACCATCAAAAGTTATAAACTCCTAATTTTAAAAGTGAACCTCCAAAGAAGAGGGGAGTCAGCACCCAGCACCAACTGGAGCATTCGGGCCCTCGAGCACAGCAGTTTGAGTTTGTGAAGGAAGTGTGTTTACAATGGTTATAGATGCACTAGAGCAAAATATAGACCGTGCTGGAAGAACAAGACGGTATGAAAGACAGGGGAAGTTCAGATTTGAAAAAGAACTAAGTGTGCTGATCACAGAGGGCAGTCCTCGCGTGGATGGGCAAGGATGGCTGGGGGGGGGATGCTTACCCAGCGTGCATGAGGCCACAGGTCCAACCCCAGCATCGCACACACAAGTAAAAAAAAAAAAATTAAAAGAAAAACGCACAGACACAAACCCCAGAACAAACAGGCAAGTCTCAACGTAATCAGCAGCAACAGGTCTGTAGCAGCCCATCTTCCTGGGCCCCTCGGTCATGTGCTGACCTCACAGGCTTGGCTGGGTACGGAGGTTGCTGATCCGTGGATCGCATCTCTGATACATGCTCACCAACACAGAGACCCAGCTGGAGGAGCAGTGAGTGAGAGTCAGGTCTGCGAGAGAGAGTGAAGCTGGGAGGAGGAAGAGCGGCTGAGAAACGACAAGAGGAGATGGCCAAGTGTCAGTCGCCACAGCAGATTTGTAAAGGGCACCGAAAGATGAGCCCGAGTGAGCTGGAGAAAGGCAAGGCCATCAGAAATGTTCCCCGGCAAAGCTGTGGGACTCGCAATCTTCAAAGCTGCCCTGAGTACATTCCCTACAAAGAAAAAGCCAGAGAGCAATTATAGACTTCTCATCAGCCATAGTAAATGCCCTAGACAGTGAGTGTAGTGTCTGCTGATCAAGGGGAAACCAACGCGGAACCTAGAATTATGTGCCCACTCACCCATCACTCAGGAGCTATAAATACTCCTTTCCCAAACGCCCCTCCTGAAAGAAATCCTGAGAGAGGCGTTTAAATAAAGGGAAATGAACCCACAGGGAAGGAGGTGCAGGAAAACCATGTAGACCGAGCTGGAAGCAGGTACAAGGGCCTGAGAAAGATCTGCACGCTACAATGTCAGGTGGTGCTAGGAAAGGCAGGATCAAGGAAACTAGAATTAAAGCCATCCAAGTCCCGAGTCATGTGGAGGAGACTTTAGGATATGATTCATTTTTAACTAATTTATTACATTGTAGCAACTTTTAAAAATTATTATGAATGAGTGCTCTATTTGTATATAGAGCCTGCAGGCCAAAACAGGCATCAGATCCCATTATTGATGGTTATGGCCTACCATGTGGTTGCTGGGAATTGAACTCAGGATATCTGCAAGAGCAGTCAGTGCTCTTAACCACTGAGCCATCTCTCCAACCTGTTTGAAGACAGGTTTTCAAGGCTGGACGCAGTAGTGCATGCCTTTAATCCTAGATCTTGGGAGAGGAGACAGATGAGTCTATAGTTCAAAGTTAGCCTGGTCTACATAGTAAATTACATCACTGTCTCGCTGCGTAGGGGTATTATTGTTGTTCAGATTGGACTATGTAACCCAGGCATGCTTCTTCACATTTAGGATTTTCCTGCCTCAGCTTCCCAAATGCTGGGACTGCAGGCATGTGCCACCACACTGGGCATATGGCAACATAGCGCTGCACACCTGTAATCTCACATGTGGAGGACTCGGGCTGACGGGGAGGCTAGAGTGTGAGGCCAGTCTGGGCTGCATAGTGAGACCCTGTGACAAAATAGCAATGACAACAACAAAAACCCAAATGAAAACCCGGCCAACCAGTAAGACAAAGAATAGAATGTGAAGCAGAGGAGTGGAGAGGAACAAGTGGGGAATAGAAACTGGGTGCTCCAGAAGCCAGGAAGGAAGAGGTACGTGTCAAAGCTCTGCGGCATATCAGTTATGGCCAGTTAGTGCCGAGGAACAGAGATGCAGGAGGCCCTGGGGTATGGTTGTGACCCCCTCCACCCTCCGGACGCTGCCCCCTCACTTCCGGTCTCCCTGCACCAGCTCGCGGGAGCCATCTTCTGCATTGCTTCCCCAGCCTCTCCTCCTCCCAGCTCGTGCCCCTTGGGTGTCACTGGCATCTCCAAAGTGCTCCCTCCTCCTTCCCACCTCTCATGAAAGGGACCTCCTTCCCTGGAGAAGAGCAGCAGGGTGGCATCTCCAGGCTGCCGGGTGCTTCACTGGGCTGTGGTTTTGACTGTTTCTCACCTCACATTTTCCCCAGGTTGTGACATAGTGGTAGTGTGGTCGCCTGCAGCATCCATCGTATGTTGTGTATAGATAACTAGTCCAAGAGACAAAGTCCAGCAGAGTGGACAGATACAGGTCAGGGGCCAAAGACATCAGTCTATTTAGGCTTTTAGGTAACAGCGTTCTGTCCTCAGAAGGCCCGAGGCTTGGGCGTAGTGACTGGTTCCAACTTGACTCCCACATAGTCTGAGTAAAGTGCTTTGCTTCAGCAAAAAGGAAAAAATAAAATTAATTTTAAAAAGGGGTGACTGACCATTATGAGTGGTCGCCAAAGTAGACTTTAAAGTTAAACACATGGGGATAAAGATGCTGTTAGCAATAAAGGAATAAGTGCTATTTTCTATTCACTAGATTTTTTGCACATGTACATGTATGTGTAGAGTGTGCGCGCGTGCATGTGTAGAGGCCAGAGTTAATATTGAGCCTTTTCCTCCATTGCTGAACACCTTATTTTTTCAACATACAACTTTTAAAATCAAAGATTATTATACCTAATACTGTTGACTCATTAAGCACATTCAATATACACATGTCAAGAATCAGCTAGAATCTTCTCTATGGAAGATTCTAGATAAAGAAAAGTACCAGGCCTTGACTCAAGCAACCATCTTATTTTTTAAGACAGAGCCTCCCACTGAGCCTGAAGTTCCCCAGTTGTCTAGCTGACTGGCTAGAAGGTTCCAGGGAGGCATGTCTCTCCAGCACCACTGCCTTCCAGTGCTGGGTACGGCCATGCGTCACCATGCCTGACTTCACATGGGGCTGGGAATGCAAATGCAGGTCCTCATCCTTACACTCTCGCTGCTCACCCAGTGTGCCATGCCTCCCTGCTCCCTTGTTAGCTTCTTAAAGGGCCATTCACACCCACTGGCTAAGCTGGTTGTTCACAGATGTGCCAGCACCCACTGTTGACAATGCTGCCCCAGAGCAGGGCTCTTAGTTTAAGCAACTCTGAGACAGTCTGTGGTACAGGTGAATGTCAGTGACCACTAACAGTAGTGACTTCTACATCAAGAAGGCAGCTTTGCTCTGCTCTGATTTGGTTTTGCCAGAGATCTGAAAAGACCGTTCCACGCTTCCTACAAAGAGAAAATGGAACTTGGTGGTTAGGAGCTCTGGGACTTACATTAGATAGGGGAAGGAGTTCGGCAAACATCTCCATGCCCGCCCCCTCTCCTACATGTGCAAACTAGCCTTTCTTGAATGTAAAGTCCACTCAAATAATCATTATATGTCAGGCCATGGCAAACACGTCAGAAAAACCTTCTGGGAGATGTCACATGCCAAATCCAGGGCTGGCACTTGTGAGTGTCACTGAAGGACCGGTCCATTCTCTTACTTCTCCAGCATCCTTCCAGTAACTGTAATGGATTAAGCACTTTCCTTCAAGGCAATTAGGAAAGCTCTAGGGAATAAGCCAGGCAGCTGTTGCTATGTGATTGTCTGTGTTGCCAAGAAGCAAGGCAAACAAGTGAGCTAAGAGCTCTTGGGCAGCAGAGACTATGAAGGTGACTGAAGTCCCAGCAGCCACCGCTTTCCTCCCCCACCCCACAACCCAGAACCTCTGCACCAGCTGGCCAGAGCCCAGAGTTGTGAAATTACAGAATCACGTATGTGCTCGGCCCTTGCTAAGCCCCTGGGAGGAGACCACACTTGTGAGTCACTGGCTCCTCTGCCTCTTGGTTTTGAGCCAAGACAATTGGAAGGTTCGCCATAGCAGAGGAGTCCACTCTTTTCTTTACTAGCTAACTTTAAGAACAAGTAACACAAAGATAGCGTATGTAGACAGGTTTTTATTAGCATTTTAGGTATTGGTTTTGTGCCACCTCCATTTTACAGATTAGGAAATTGAGGCTCTGAGGCCATAAGCAACTTACTGAAGGTGGTGCAGAGCCAAGATTCAGTCCCAGAGTGTTGACTTGGGGTTTCCTTTCCTTCCTCTCCCCTCCCCTTCCATTGTTTACAAATATATGACGTGTGTGTCTGTCTGTCCTTGTCGTAGAGGAAGAGCACTTATCACAGTGTTCACGTGGTGGCCAGACGACAAACTCCTGTGCCACCCCTTGCTTTCCTCTCTCTCTGAAACAGAAATCTTTGTCATTTGCGGCTGTGCACGAAGGTCTGGTATGCCAACTTCTAGAGACCCTGCTGAGGCCGCCTTCCATTTGTATTGGGGTTAGAGGTGGGTGTTACCATGAGTCTTGCGTGGGTTCTAAAGATTTAAACTCATGTTTGCATGGCCAGTGCATTACCCGCAGGACTCTCCCCACAGCCCGGAGCTGGCTTTCTAAACTAATATGGTTTTCTAAATTGCCTTTCATCAGAATCTTACATAATTGGAAGAATTAGATAGTTTCAGGAAGAATTAAATAGTGCATTAAAAAAAGAGAAAGAAACAAAAAGAAACAAAAAGCCAGGCTTGGCGTGTATGCTCAGTGGCTGAGCACTGGCCTGGCATGTACAAAGCCCTGGGTTTGATCAGGCAAAAAACAAAACAAAACAAAACAAAACAAAACACCCCAAAAAACCAAAAAAACCAACAACTGTCAATCAATCACAACAAATAAAATTTGATGCCTGGCCAGGCGTGGTGGCACATGCCTTCAGTCCCAGCACTCAGTCTCTATGAGTTAGAGGCCAGCCTGGTCTACAAAGAGAGTTCCAGGATAGCCAGGGCTGTTAAGAACCTATGTCTCAAAAATCCAAAATTGATTCATTAATAATAAATAAAGACACTGGAATCAAAGAAGCTTCCGTTTTATTTTATTTGTGATCCAAAGTCAAGTCCATAACATCGGTCATATTCCTGTACACACTGGAAAAGCAAGCTGGCTCTTCACAGTGACTTCAAAAGCAAAGTGGTGGGAAGCCTGAGTGGGGGTGGGGATTGGGGAGGAGGGGAAAAGAGGGGGAAAGGGAAACTGCTGTGTGTTGACACCATGCTGTACTCTGGTATTTGCTGATGGGCACAACTCCTGCCATCTGAAGCACTTTCCTAACTGTGACAATAGTCAGTGGGATTAGCCCAATTCAATGGGTGCCGGTCCTCCCCAGCTCACAAAGGCCTTCTCTAGTGCTCCAGGATCACCTGGCAACAAGAGCCTCACCAACAAGGCTGCTGCTGCAGCAACAGCATTCTGCCAAGGTCAGTGGTGCCCAGGGCAAAATGAAGAAAGTCCAGGAAAAAGGCTTCTGGCCCAACAGAGGAGACCACACTGTCCTGTCTGCAGAGCCCTGTGGATGGACTCAGCCTTAGATGGGTGGACAGACAGGTGTTTTGTTTGTGATGTAGGTCATAGTCAAACAACTAGAGGGAAATAGATATTTAAGCAAAAATGTGGTGTGGCAGGTCATTACAGAACTCTATTCACAATAGTAAATGTGGCAATAATTTCAATGTACATGAAGAAACAAATGGATGATCGTATTATCGAATAGCTACACAGTGGAATGTTTAGCAAGGAATTGAGGTAAATCATAAAACCCTGTATGAGTGAAAGAATCCAGACTCTAAGAGCGCAGGGGCAAATGGTTGCATTTATGTGAAATATTCCAAATAAGGAAATTCACAGACACTCTAGAGTCTAAAGCAGATTAGCCAGGGTGGGGAGAAGAGAGAATCGGGAGACCCTGATTAATGGCTACAGAATTTCCTTTTGAGCTGATAAGAGTGTTCTTGAAGTGGATGAGTGTGTGGTTGCACAATGTTCCGAATGTACTTAGCACCACGGCAGTGTACTTTAAATGGCTAAAATGTAGTGTTTATGTTGTGTGTGTTTTACCACAATTAAGTAAAAAGGCAATCATCAGACTACTGGAAACTCAAAGATGTTCCCAAGAGAGACAATGGCGACACACTTCCGAGAGAGAACAGGTGGGCCTTGCCCTGAGAGAGGAGGCAGAACATGGGGAGGAGTGGCTCTAAGCAGGGAGGGACCAGGAGGCCAACTCTGCCTCAACCCAGTCCTTTCCAGGAACTGTCTGTGCCCTGGGGGAGGCAGAGGTGTGGGTAGCCTAGATGACAATTCCTATGTCCCCAGCAGAAAGCTCCGTGGGAAGACTCAAGATCCAATTGTAGCTTGGTAAAGCAGATGGACCCCTACCTAGATGGCCTCCACAGGATGGCTCTGTCTCTAGGGTTAGGGAACAGCTCCCCTTTGGACCAGCGGCCCTGTCCCCTGACCTCTTCTGAGCTTCCTTCACAGTCTCCTTTATGCACCCGAGCTTCCCCCACAGCTTCTAACTGCCCTGCTTCTGCGTCATCTCATCTGTTCTGTCAGTGGACCAGCAAGTCAAGGTTATGGGTTCTAAAAGATGAGAAAAACACGCAGATGGCATCTTGGGCATCTGGGAGCCCTAGAAAGATAAGTGTAGTAGCCACTATCTGGGAGGCCACTGACCTTGGCATCCAATGTGTGCCTCCCCCAGATCCACATACTAATCCCAACACAAGCCACTCTTCCACAGAGTATAAAGCTAAGGCTTCGTTTTAATGAGTGGAGCTGATCATGAAAGGGACCCCACAAAGTGGTCATCTTTAATAGTTAATCCTAAGCACTGTGTATATGTTACCATGGCAACCTCCTCAGCCACTGTGGTGGTTCCTCACCTATAGGTCTTCAGCAACTTTAACTTCTCTTTCAAAATAAACTTGATATCATAGTTAACCACTTAGGCTTGGAGTCAGTTTATTGCCAAACAGTCTCTCCAGCACGAGGGTAATGGGAAGGTGTCTGGGGATGGAGAAGCGGGGTAAGAGTGCGTAAGAGTTGACTTGGTTTTTAATAGTTGAATAGTGTAGATATACCACATTTTTCTTAATCCGTTCTTCAGTTGAGGGACATCTAGATTATTTCTAGTTTCTGGCTATTATGAACAAAGCTGCTATGAACCCAGTTGAGCAAGTGCCCCTGTGGTATAGTGGGGCATCTTTGGGTATGTGCCCAGGAGTGGTATAAGGTCTTGAGGTAGAACTCTTCCCAGTTTTCAGAGAAACTGCCAAATTGATTTCCAAAGTGGTTGTTGTAAAAGTTGCACTCCCACCAGCAATAGAGGAGTATTCCCATTTTACCACATCCTGATTGGCATATGCTGTCACTTGAGATTTAATTATTATATGTAAGTACACTGTAGCTGTCTTCAGACACCCCAGAAGAGGGTGTCAGATCTTGTTATGGATGGTTGTGAGCCACCATGTGGTTGCAGGGATTTGAACTCAGGACTTTCAGAAGAGCAGTCGGTGCTCTTAACCACTAGGCCATCTCTTCAGCCCAGTCCCTTGAGTTTTTGACCTTAGCTATTCTGATGGGTGTAAGATAGAATCTCAGGGTCCTTTTGATTTGCATTTCCCTGATGACCAGGAACTTTGAACATTTCTTAGTGTTTCTTTGACATTTGAGATTCCTCTCTTAGAATTCTCTGTTTAGCTCTGTACCCCAGTTTTTATTTGGGTTATTTGGGTTGTTGGTGTCTAACTTCTTGTGTACTTTATACGTTTTGGTTTTTAGCCCTCTCTCAGATGTAGGGCTGGTGAAGATCCTTTCTCAATCTGTAGGCTACTGTTTTGTCCAATTGATGCTGTCCTTTGTCTTACAAAAGAAGCTTTTCAGTTTCATGAGATCCCATTTATCAATTGTTGATTTTGGAACCTGAGCCATTGGTATCCTGGAAGTTGTCTCCTGTACAGATGAATTCAAGGCTATTCCCTACTTTCTGTTTTATTTGATTTAGTGTATCCAGTTGTATGTTGAGGTGATTTGAACTTCTTGGTATTCTGGTTGTACTTTGATCCACTTGGACTTGAGTTTTGTGCAGGGTTATAAATATGGATCCATTTGCATTCTTCTACATGTAGACATCTAGTTAGACCAGCACCATTTGTTGAAGACGCTTTCTTTTTCCATTGTATGGTTTTGTCTTTTTTGTCAAAAATCAAGTGTCCATAGGTATGTGGGTTTATTTCAGGGTCTTTGATTTGATACTATTTATCAACCTGTCTGTCCCTGTACCTAACTCACAGTTATGCTTCTAGACAGGAGCCCAGCATGGCTGTCCTCTGAGAGGCTCCACCC